>CM022303.1:477613947-477633980 GCA_011799875.1 Thinopyrum elongatum | reverse complement strand
AGCAAGTCTCATATTTTACAAAAGTCTTTGGACTAAAAATAAAAGACAAAAACAAAAAAGGAATAAAGAAAAACAGAAAAAGAACAAAAGAAATAAAGCCCCCCCCCCCTCGCTGGGCTCGGCCCAGCTGGCCACTGGGCTAGCCAGGCCGGCCCAGCCGGCGCCCACTCCCCTCCCCTTATCCCCTCACTCCCCGTAACCCTAGCCCACCGACACCCACTCCCCCCCCCCCGAACGAATCCCTCTCCTCTCCCCGTTCCTCTCGATCCAGATCGGGGAACTGGCCCCGACGCCGCCGGTCGCCGCCCCCGCCGTGCCTCCGTCCTCCTCCGCGGAGTCACGTCGCCGGCGCCGTCCCTCCCGGCCTCCTGATCTCCCTCCTGCACCGCGCCGTCTTCCCCGAGCCCCCCGCGCGCTCCTCCTTGGCCTTCGCCGTCGCACGCCGCGTCCCGTCTCTCCATCGCCGGCCATCACCGAGCCTCGCCGGCGCACATCTACAACGGGGGTGAGCCCTGGCGCTGCCTCCCTCGTCTCCTCCCCCCGCCCCGTGCACACCTCGCGCGCTCGCGCGCCTGGCCGTCGTCCCGCCACCGCGCTGGGCGCACGCACCTCGCACCAACGGGCGCGCACGCCTCCCCTCGCCTCGCTGCTCGCCCCTCTGCACGGACGCCCCCTGCCCTCACAAGCGCGCGTGCGCTGCACCTCCCCCGGCGCGTGTGCCAATACAGTCGCTTCGCGCCTGCCGCCCCCTCCCGAGTGCCTCGCCGCGGCCACGGCCTCGCCTTGCTTATGCGCGCCCGCACCGGCCCCCCCCCCACGCGGCCGTCGCCGGCCGTCGTCTCTCCTCTCCGACCGCGCCGTGCCAGCGCCCCGCCCGTTTGCCTCACCCGCACCCGGACGCCCGGGAACCCGCCTCGGTTGGCCCTGAGCCACAGACAGCCGGGGCCCACGTCCCTAAAAGTGTGAAAATGAAAATGTAAAAAAAAAAAAAATAATAATAAAATAAAAATAATTAAACTAATTAATTAGTTAATTAATCCTGATTAGGTTAATTTAATTAAGTAGTTAGTGTTAATTAAACAGTAATTTAATTAGTTAATCACTAATTAACCTACACCTATGACAGGTGGACCCACTGGTCCTGACGTCATGCTGAAGTCATGCTGACCGTCAGCAAGACTGTTTCGGATAATGTTTGTTATTAAATAATTAATTAAATTCCAGAAATTATAAAAATTTAGAAAATCATATAAAATAATCCGTAGCTCAGATGAAAATACTTTGTACATGAAAGTTGCTCAGAAACGACGAGACGAATCTGAATACGAGGGCCCACTGCCCCTCCCCTTATCCCTCACTGTAACTCCCCGTAACGCCTAGCCCACCGGCCAACCCCACTCGCCCCCCTCCCCCCCCCCCCCGAACGAATCCTCTCCTCTCCCCGTCCTCTCGTAGCCAGATCGGGGGAACTGGCCCCGACGCCACGGCCGTCGCCGCCTCCGCCGTGCCTCCGTCCTCCTCCGCGGAGTCACGTCGCGGCCGCCGTCCCTTCCCGCCTCCTGCATCTTCCCTCCTTCACCGCGCCGTCTTCCCCGAGCCCCCCGCGCCTCCTCCTTGGGCCTTTCGCCGTCGCAGCCGCCGTCCCCGTCTGCTCATCGCCGGCATCACCGGCTGCCTCGCCGGCCCGCACATCTACAACTGGGGGTTGAGCCCCTGGCGCTGCCATCCATCGTCTCCTCCGCCCTCCTCCCCCCCGCCCCCGTGCACCCACCTCGCGCTCTCTCTTTCTCCTTTCCTGTCTTCCCCCACCACCGCCGTCTCTTTCTCACCGCTCCGCCTGTGTCCCCACTTTCCTCTCCCTCTGCCTCCCCCTCTCCTCCTCTTTTCGTCCCCCCCCTGGACATGTCTCCCTGCCTCCCCTGTCCCTCCCCCTCTCTTCTTTCCGTCTCATGGAGGACCCTCTCCCCCCTTCTGCCTTTTTTCCCTCGCTCACTTCGTGCTTGAGCTCGCCTTTCCTCCGGGCCCTCTTTGTGGGGGGTTGCAGGGGGCACGCTCCCTCTTTGCCTCTCCTTCTTCCCTTCCGTTTTGTTCTCCTTTTCTTCTTCGTCGTACGGGCTTGACCTCCGCGCTTCCTCACCCGCGCCCCCCCCGTCTCTCCTGTGCGTCCTCGCTTCTTTCCTCCCTCTCCTCCTCCCTCTGTGATGTCTTTGCCCGTCGATCCCCTCGCGACTTTTTCCTCCTCCCCTCCTCACCCGACCGCCCGGGAACCCGCCTCGGTGGCCCTGAGCCACAACAGCCGGGGCCCACGTCCCTAAAAGTGTGAAAATGAAATGAAAAAAAAAAATAATAATAAAAATAAAAATATTAAAGCTAATTAATTAGTTTAATTAATCCTGATTAGGTTAATTTAATTAAGTAGTTGTGTTAATTAAACAGTAATTTAATTAGTTAATCACTAATTAACCTAACAGCCTATGACAGGTGGGACCCCACTGGGCCTGACGTCTGCTGACGTCATGGCTGACGTCAGCAAGACCTGTTGAGATAATGTTAAATTTAAATAATTAATAAATTCCAAAATTATAAAAACTTTAGAAAATCATATAAAATAATCCGTAGCTCACGATAAAATACTTTGTACCAATGAAGTGTGCTCAGAACGACGAACGAATCTGAAATCGGTCCTGTCGCCGTCACTCGTCCCTAACTTCCGAACTTGCACCCGTTCCCTATTATCCTCTGTCCGATAATTCCAAGACCCGGAAATCTCGTCAGATATTCTCCCGCTACCGTCTTTTACTGTGATTCCTGTTTAGACTATCCCCTAGCACCGTGTACGATTTGTCATGCTCATTTGCTATATATTTTATACTTTTTCTCCCCCTCTTCTCTCTCGAAGCCCCCCGACCCCGACGCTCCCCGAAACCGACGCACAGCTCCGGATCCCGAAGACACCATAGACACCTTGCCCTTGCCGCGAGCAACCAGGCCAGCCCCTCCTTTGATCATCCCGATATCGCCCCATTCTATAATTCCATGCGTGCATTAAATTGTGCTGCTGTTGCTGCTGCTTTACCTATTCTGATGCATAGCCTTTTCATTGTAATACCTGCTGTTGATAATTACCTGCATATCCTAACTATTAGTCTAGCTGGGTAGAGACCTATCATTGCCCCCACTTATCCCGACTGCCCGCTGGATCGTCAAAGACCCTATCAACGGGATTGAAGACCAGGGCCCCGACACCGCACATCACCCCCCCCCCCTTAGTTGTAACGACACTGCAGCGTTACTTATCGAGTGTCGTGTGAAAACCTCTGTAGCACTTCTGATGTTAACTCTGTAGGTAGTTATTCGGTCGTGGTCATCGAGGGTGATCCTCCTTCACCGCTTCCGATAACGAGCGTCGTACAAACACCCCTCAAGGTGGACCCTAGTGGTGGATACCTGCCTAGTTCACCTTGAGGATACATCGAGTGGGAATTCAATGAGGGTGTATACCTCGATCCCTGATGTTATGGACACACCGGATACTTGGACTTTACAATGTTACTTGGAAAGGCGGGTCGACCCCTGAGGGGTACCCCCGCGTTGTGATGTGAGGCGGTTGCCAGTGCGGTACCCAGTTGGTGAATACGATGGCGCGGCCAGTTTCATTCTTAACCCTTGCCGCAAGTCGTCGAGAATGAGGGCCTACGGTGTCACAGTCTTATCGTGAGCTCTGCGCCGTTACCGCAAGCCTAGTTCCAACGATTTGGATATTGATCCGAGCAGGCCTCTGGCCTGATAGAACTAAACCATCAGCTGGGGCATAGTATGGGCGTTCTCTGCACGTATGCATCAAGCCGAAAACTCTGTCAGACGTCCAGTCAGCACTGCGCCGTGGCTGGGCGGCACATCATCCATCACTCGGCGGTGAGACCTCCCCTGGACCAACACTCAGCCCCTTAGTTGCGGATCCCATTCGATTGACTTGGCCAACCCCCCTTGCGCTTAGGAGGTCAGACCGTCTGGGACCTCGCGGGTTGTAGGTAGGGTTGGCGATGTTCGTTTGGCGAGCCGTGCCATGGGGACCTTGGAAATTGTCCGGCGGAGTTTAATCGAGCGTTTGGGTAGTGTGCAATCAGGGAAGAAACTTCTATCGATAGCGGTCCCTACGGTAAAGGACACTCGGGTGTATCCTGATTGATACAATTTAGAACTGGATACCTGTGATGGACCTGTATATATGGCTCTGGGATTGCTTCTCTCTCGCAGGAGTCGAGAAGGGATCTCAGGAACGAGGTTTGATGACTTTATGGCTCTGGGATTGCTTTCTCGCAGGGAGTCGAGAAAGAGGTCTCTTGGTGAGGTTATATTATATTACTATACTGCTACATTATATGGTATTGTTCTAACTCTCTTTCTAACTGTTGCAAGACCGCTAAGATGCTAGTCTTCGATAGGACTAGGCCTTCTCTCTATTCTGGCTTTCTGCAGCCCAGTCCATAATACAGCCTCCCTTGAAAATGTTGCATATTTAGTGTAGATCCTTGCTTGCGGAGTACTTCTGAGTACTCCACGGTTTGCTTTTTTTCCTTTCTTCTCCCCATATAACGTTTGACGTGACCAGAGGACGGAGCCCCTGGACAGATGCCCCGACGATCGTTACTACTACTACCCAGAGGATGGATACTACTACGGTTGACTGACGACCAGGATGAGATCGGAGGGTCCCAGGCAGGAGGCATTGTGCCTTTCGATCGTAGTGTTTTCTTTTGCCCGCCTTTCTAAAGGCCTTTCTGTATTTTCTTTTATATCTTACTCAGATAGCTGATGCTTCCGCGACGCTTGTTTCCAAGCTTATGAATTCGAGCCCTCGAGGACCCCTGGCTGTAATAATAAAGCTTGTATGACTTATTATGTTTTAGAGTTGTGTTGTGATATCTTCCCGTGAGTCCTTAGGCTTTGATCGTGTTGCATGTGCTTGTATGATTAGTGCACGATCGGCCGGGGGCGTCACAAGTTGGTATCAGACTGACTGACTGTAGGAACCCCTTTCCAACTCCCTTGGCCGAAGTTGAGTTCTAGAAACCGAAAACTGTTTTACTACTGGGCTGTGTGGCTTACGGGCCCACGTCGGCCAATTGTGGGTCGGTATTAGGATCTTTTACTCCTCGACCTTTACTCTGGGCCTCTGATCTCTCTTCTACTCGGTAAAAGTTTACTAAACGCTGACCACTTAGGATCTCGTAATTCTCGTCCACCCGAGAGCTGGATATCCGTGCGATTTTCCCTGACATTGATCTGATTAGTCTGATGATCATTTTCCTTTCCATTGTTTTGTCTAACCTTTCTTCCGAGATCGGTTATACTTCTCTTGTCTTTTGCCAATCATGAGTTCCCTCTGTTCAGAGGGATCGTTTTTTTCACCAACACCTCCCTGCGACGCAGCTATCAGCTGTTCGAGCAGGGATACATCCAGAGTACATTCTGTTATCACTGGGGCAGATGTCAATCCGTTACAATACCCCAGTACTTCTCCTCCTCCGGATACCCGCAAAACTTTGTGATTTTTGTGACGCATCCCGTGAAGGATTAGGCTGTATCCAATGCAAAGCGTAATTGATTTGCCCTATGGCTCTCGTCAGTTGCGACCACACGAGAAGAGATATCTGGTACATTGATCTAGAACTAGCTGCTGTCATCTATGCACTCAGTATTGGCGACATTACCTCCTCGTAATCGTTGCGAGATATACACGGATCATAAAAGTTTGAAGTACTTGTTCACTCAGCCATCTTCTGAATCTCCGTCAGCAAAGATGGATGTGAGACCATTGCGGGCTATGATTTGGGTATTTCTTATACCCCTGGCAAAGCTAATGTACTGGCTGATGCTGAGCCGCAAATCATATTGCTTTCGAACTTGAGGTTCACCTACAGCAACCCCCTTTCGGTTGAAGAGCTTCGAAAGCTAAATCTCGAGATAGTTCCCCAAGGATACCTAAAAACCTTGGTTGTTGAACCAGACCTTGAAAAGCTGTTAAATGCGCAAGCTAAAGATGCTGAAATTTGATCTGATGGAAGACCTTCACCCCTTGTAAAGTACAGGGATTTCTCGCTGTCTGAAGATGGAACCCTTGTATTTCAGAGCCGCTTGTCTAGTACCGCCCTAGTACCCCAAGATCCGCTTTGAGCTTTGACTGACAAAGTCATGAAGGAGCACATGATACCACCTCTGTCTATTCATCCGGGTAACACCAAGATGTACGTGATCTCCGTCAAGGTACTTGGTGTTCTAGAATGAAGCATGACATTGCTCGCTATGGTTGCTGAATGTGATTTGTGTCGACGCGTTTAAAGCAGAACATCAGAAGCCTGCTGGAATTTCTGCAACCGTTACCTATTCCTTTATGGAAATGGCAAGGTTCAGATGATTTCGTTACAGGACTTCCCAGGTCACGACAGGGTCACGCAGCTATTCTTGTCGTCGTCGACCAACCTCCAAAGTTGCAACTTTCCTGCCTTTCAAGGAGACGATCACTGCTAGTCATTTGCAGAGTTATATATCCCAAATTGTTTCACCCCACGGTATTCGAAGAGATCATTCATGACCGTGCCAGCATATTCCACTGGTCATTCTGGGAAAGTTTCCAAAAGGCTATGGGAACCATTTCTATTACCCCTGGAGTTCAGCTTATCATCCTCAATCCCAAGGCCAAGTTGAACGAGTTAATCAAGTTGCTGAAGACATGCTACAGAGCTTGTGTTTTCTTGTCGGCACAGAATTGGGAAAATGCTCTTCCATATGCCGAGTTCTCCTATACACAGTCTATCAAGCAGCTGAAAATGGCCCCCTTTGAAGTTCCTCTATGGACGTAAGTGGTCAACCCCTCTGAATTGGTCAGAAAACTGGGGAACGAAAACCACCGCTTCGTGGGTCCACGATATTATTCAAACATACCGCCGAGAACAAGTGCCGAATTGTTCCGGGAAAATCTCCAGGGCGCATGAGCCGACGCCAGAGAGCACTATGATCGCAAACGATGGGTTTGACTTATCACCTGGTGATCAGGCTATCTTCGGTCACTACCTAAAGGGCACTCACGTTTTTGGAGTCAAGGGCAAGTTAGCTCCCCCCGCTACATTGGTCCCCTTTCCGCATTGTGCAGTACGTGTGTCCAGTGGCATATAAAGTGGAAATTGGCCCTCGCAATTCTCTCATATCCACGACGTCCTTTTTCCACGTGTCGATCTTCGTAATGCTTCGAGGAATCTCCGCACCGAGCAGTGGTCACGAATGCTCGAATTGGCATGATATCTATCTTATAAGGAGTCTCCGATCCGCATCCTCTATGAAGCTGACCCGTCGAACCCGTCAGAGGGTTACCAAGTTCCTCAAAGTGCAAGTGGTCAAACCATACTGAAGATGAAGCCAAAAGCCACTTGGGAACGCGAGGATCATCTTCGCAATTATACCACCGAACTTTTTTCCTTAGCCATTCTTAATGTTTGAGGAAAGAGGAATATCTTTAAGAGGACATGTATGTACACACCCCCCAGTGTTTAACTACAGTGATCACCCTTTGACAATGCCAAGTCATCAGATTAACAGTGCATGATCTCAGTAGCATCATTTGCATTTCAACTCCTAAGTCAAAATTCAGATTTAAACTAAAGTGGAAATAAAAGTTGTTCAAACTGGAAAACCAAAATGGGCCTCATGTTGCAAATAATTTCCCATAGCATTTGTAAAATGATTGCAACATTAGTTGAAATTGTAAAAGACTCGACAACTAGAAACAGCAGCAAACAAGCACTATTCAATCCTTTTTCAATTTAAAATAAAATCCAAAACAAAAAGTATGGACCCCAAACCAATTTTCTAGCAGTGACAAATAATACACTGTAAATAATGGAGCAAGTCTCATATTTACAAAAGTCTTTTTGGACTAAAATAAAAACAAAACAGAAAAGGAATAAAGAAAAAACAAAAAAAACAAAGAAAATAAAAGCCCCCCCCCTCGCTGGGCCTCGGCCCACTGGCCACTGGGCTAGCCAGGGCCGCCCCAGCCGGCGCCACCCACTCGCCCTCCCCTTACCCCTCACTCCGCCCTACCCTACCCACCCACACCACCCCTCCCCCCGACTCCTCCCCTCTCACTCTCTTCCTTCCCTCTCTATCGGAGGACTTCCCTCCCCCCCGCGTGCCTCCCCGTCCTCTTCCGTCCTCCTCCGCGGAGTCACGTCGCCGGCCCGTCCCTCCCGGCCTCCTGCTCTCCCTCCTGCACCCGCCCGTCTTCCCCGAGCCCCCGGCGCTCCTCCTGGCCTTCGCCGTCGCACGCCCCGTCCCCGTCTCTCATCGCCGCCATCACCGGCCGCCGCGCACATCTACAACGGGGTGAGCCCGGCCTGCCAGGAATGTTGGTGGGGGATGGTGGGGAGGGGGCGGATTCCCTTCTTCTCCTCACACGCCTCACCCCGTTTCCGCCCTCCCCTCCCTGTGTCAACCTCCTGGGCCCTCCCCCTCCGGTGCCCGGTGGGAGGGGCTCCTCTTCTCTGCCCCCCCCCTGTCACCCCCCGCCGGTCTCCCAGTCGCGCCGTCCGCCTCGCCTCCCTTCTGACCTCGACCGTGCGCACACTCCCCACCCTCCCTCCCTCATCCGCCCTCGCAGCGCCGCCTCCCGTTCCCCATCCGCTTGCGGTGGGACTCTCCCCCGGCGCCGGTGTTCGCTGTTCCCCCCCCTCCCGGTCCTCCCGCCGGCCTACGCCTTCTTATCGCGCCGCACCCGCCCCCACCCCCCGCCCGGCCCTCCGCCGTCGTCCTCTCCTCCGACCGGCCGTGCCGCCGCCCCCGCCCGTTGCTCCCGCACCCGACGCCCGGAACCCGCCTCGGTTGGCCCCTGAGCCAACAACAGCCGGGGCCCACGTCCCTAAAGTGTGAAAATGAAATGTTAAAAAAAAATAAATAATAAAAAAATAAAAATAATTAAACTAATTAATTATAATTAGTTAATTAATCCTGATTAGTTAATTTAATTAAGTAGTTATGTTAATTTAAACAGTAATTTAATTATTAATCACTAATTAACCTAACAGCCTATGACAGTGGGACCCACTGGTCCCAGACGTCCATGCTGGACGTCAGCAAGACACTGTTTCGATAATGTTATTTAAATATTAATTAAATTCCAGAAATTAATAAAACTTGAGAAATCATATAAAATATCCGTAGCTCAGATGAAAATACTTGTACATGAAAGTTGCTCAAGACGAGACGATCTGAATAGCGCGTCGGTTCGCGCCCGTCACGCTCCCTAACATCCGAACTGACAACCGTTCCCCTCTTCCTCTGTCCGATAATTCCAAAGACCCGGGAAATATCGTCAGATATTCTCCCGCTCCGTCTGTTACGTGTGATGCTTGGTTCGTTAGACTCCCCTAGCACCGTGTGTATCGTATTTGTCAGGCTCAGTTTTGCTATATATTTATAACTGTTTCCTCCCCCTCTTCTCTCCTCGATAGCCCCCGACCCCCACGTCGTCCCGAGGACCGACGGCACTTCCGGATCCCAAGACACCATAGACGCCTTCCCTTTGCCGCCGAGCAACCAGGCAAGCCCCTCCTTTGATCATCCGATATCGCCCATTCTATATTCCCATGCTTGCATTAGAATTGCTGCTAGCTTGACTGCTGCTTTACCTATCTGATGCATAGCTGTTCATTGTAACCTGTGTTGATAATTAACCGGCATATCCTAAACTATTTATCTAGGCTGGGTAAGACCGATCAGTGACCCCACTTATCCCGATGCCGCCGCCTGGATCGTCAGAAGACCCCGATCAACGGGATTGAGACCAGGCCCCGACACCGCACATCACCCCCCCCCCCTTAGTTGTAACGACACTTGTCAAGCGTTACTATCGAGTGTCGAGGGGTTAAACCGAAACCTATGTAGCACTTCTGATGTAACTCTGTAAGAGTAGTTATTCGGTTTTTCTGGGGGTCATCGAGGGTGATTCCTCTCATCATCACCGCTTCCGATAACGACGCTGTCGTACAAACACCTCAAGTTGTGACCCAGTGGGGTGATTCCTCCTATTTCACCCTTGACGGATACATCGAGTGGGAATTCAATGATGGGTGAACCTCGGATTCCCTGATGTTATGGACACACGGATACTTGGACTACAGATGTTTACTTGTGAAAGGCGGGTCGACCCTGAGGGGTACCCGCGTGTGATGTGGAGGCGGGTTGCCAGGGCGGGTGTCCCGATGGTGACACTGACGCGGCCGCGGCATTCCTTAAACCCTTGGCCGCAGTCCTCGAGCTTGGCGACGGGGTCACATCTTTCGTGAGTCCCTGCTCGTTACCACCAGCAAAGCCCCTAGTCCTAAACGGATTTGGAATATTTGATCCGAGCAGCCTCCTGGCCGATGCACTAACCCATCACGTGGCATATATGGGCTTTTCTGCATCGATGCAATGCATCCTCAGCCAAACCTCTGTCATACTTCCAGTTCTAGCACTGCGCCGTGCTGGCCGGCACCGCTGATGGTGGTGAGCCCTGGTTCGCTCCGGCTACGCAACCGACCCGGATGGCGGGGCGATGGTCCAAACCCCCTTGCGCTTTAGGATGTAGACCGGCGGTGACCTCTCCTGCGTAGTTTTCAGGGTAGGGTTTGCGATGTGTCTTTGGGCCGAGGCCGGGCATGGACCCTGAAAGTGTGTCCGCGGAGTTAATCGAGCGTTGTTGGGTAAGTGGTGCACCCCTGTCAGGGAAGAACACTTCTATCGATACCGGTCCTACGTAAAGGACCACTCGGAGTTGTATCCATCCGATTGATATCAATTTAGAACTGGAGACCTTGATGAACCTGTTAATATATGGCTCTGGGATGCCTTTTTTTTCTCGCAGGGAGTCGAGTAAGGGATCCTCAGGACGAGGTTTATGACTTTAGTGGCTCTGGGATTGCGTTCTTCCGCAGGGATCGATAAAGGATCGCTGGGTGAGTGTTGATATATTACTGCTACATTATATGGTAGTGTCTACTCTTCTTCTACTCTTGACTTCGCAGGGTAGGTATAAAGTTAGGGCGGACGCTGAAGAGCTATCTTCGTAGACTAGGCCTTCTCTCTATTTCTGGCATTTCTGCCAGCCCAGTCCCACACATAACAAGCCTCCCTTGAAATGTCTATGTAGTGTAGATCCTTGCCTTGCTGATACTTCTGAGTATCACGTTGCTTGTTGTTTTGCCTTTTCTCCCCATATCAGTTTTGCGTGACCCAGAGGACGAGCCCCCTGAACCAGATGCCCCACGATCTTGTACTACTACTACCCGAGGATGGATACACTTACGAGTTTGACTGACGACCAGGAGGATCGAGGGTCCCAGGCAGGAGCCTTGTCCTTTCGTCGTAGTGTTTTCTTTTGCCCCGCCTTTTACTAAAGGCCTTTCTGTATTTTCTTTTATATTGTACTCAGATATCTGATGCTTCCGCTGACGCTTGTTTCACAAGCTTATGAATTGAGCCCTCGGGCCCCTGGCTTTTTAATATAAGCTTGTATGACTTATTATGTTTTTAAGATTGTGTTGTGATATTCTTCCCTGAGTCTTAAGGCTTGATCGTGTGCATGGTGCGTGTATGATTAGTGCACGATCGGGCCGGGGTGTCACATAATCCAGTTGGATAGGAATGAGCATGAGTATTATTGTTACATCACCCCTATGAGGTGAATACGTTGGGAGGCAAAAACCTCTAACCCTATCTTTCTATGTGTCCGGTGAAACATTTTGTTCATGGGTAGGCGCCTGTGAGGTTACCATGATAGCAGGGTTTAAATAATGGTTTAGTATGTGACTTTCCTAAAGGTGTCCAACAACACTGACCCTCTTGCAAATATGATGATTTGTAGTTGTAAAGTTGACTTGAGACCTAGTTTGTTGGTTTCAATAAGTTTAATCTTTATACTTCATGTTGTGATGAATTGTTGTACTTTGTTCATAAGAAGTTTTATGATAAAAGTTTGTGTGATAAAGTTGTATGTTTTAAAAATTCTTTGCTGTTATAAATATAAGCATGAATGCTTCTATGTCCGTATTTTTTTGTTTTTTTATCGACACCCTCACCTCTAAGCAATGTGGGCTGTTTTTTTCGATTTCGGTCGGTTTTTTTCGGCCTTGAGGACAAGCAAGGTCTAAGCGTGGGGGAATGATACGTCCATTGTTGCATCATGGTTTTCCCTAACTGTTATTTAGAATGTTTTTTAAAATGCATAATATGCTTTATGGAGTAAGTCCTAATGCCTTTTTCTCTCCATACTATGGGCAAGGTGTGCACAAAGAGGGAATGCCGACAGCTGGAATTCTGGGCCTGAAAAAGTCTGCGTCAGAGTACCTATTCTGTCCACATCTCCAAATGAGCTAAAATTTAAGAGAATTATTTTGGAATCTATAAAAAATACTGAGCAAATAAACTACTGGAGTGGGGGCCCCCTGGTGGAGCATAATAACACCATGGCGCGCCAGCCTCCCAGGCGCGCGCCTGGTGGTTTGCTCAGCCCAGCCCACCTCCGCGGTCCCATCTTCGGTATAGTGAGGTCAAGGTCATTTTGACCTAGAAAAAAATCAAACGGGGACTTTCAGGTGAAGCGCCGCGTCTAGAGGCAGAACTTGGCAGGAGCACTTTTCCCTTCGGCGGAGTGATTTCCGCTGGGGGAACTTCCTCCCTGAGGGGGAAATCCTCGCCATCGTCATCACTAACAACTCTCGTCATCTTTGGGTGAGGTCATCTCTCCCTCATACAATTCACATGTTTCAAATCGACACCATTCCCTCTCAAAACCCTAGTTCACCTCTTGTTTTCAATCTTTTGTAACAGAACCTCAGATTGGATATATCTTTTTTCTTGTGGGTGACTGTAGTTTTGAATTACATCATTTAGTTGATTAACTATTAGGTTTATTTGGTGAAGAGACTTTATGTTCAGATCCAATATGCCTTTTAATACCCCTCTGATCCTTGGCATGATTCATCTATTTGTGAGTAGCGTTACTTTTTGTTCTTGAGGTCACGGAAAATCATGTTGCAATAATCACGTGAACTTATATGTGTTCGATACTTTTGGATATATGTTTCGTACTGTTGTGATTTCCCCTCTAGTGGGCTCATGGAATGTCGACTACATGCCCTGTCTTATCTTTACCACCATATTTTGGGCCTGAATGTTAATTTGAGCCTTTTAGTTCTTAATATATTGCTTTTGTCGTTTGCTATACGAGTATAGAAGCTCTAAAACCCGTTTAAGCTCTATTTATTCGTAATAGGGACAGATTTGGATTCCAAAAAGTTTAATCTAATGGTTAGATGTTATTTCTTAATAACTTTGCTCGTAGTTTTGCGGATGCTTGCGACGGGGTTATCAATTTTGTTACATAAGTAAGGAAAGCACCTAACACACACCACCGGTCCAACCCATATCAAATTTCAAAGTAGGCAACAGAATCAAGACCAACACTGAGTGAGTGATGGATAGAAATTCCTTCCGTACCCTCCGAACGCTTTGCTTATTAATAGAACAACGTTTTGGCCTCCTTCTGCCCAACAAGGATTGGGCTAACTTTGCTGCCCTTTATTTACTCGCCTTACTACGTACCTTGCTCGTTACAAATTATCTTGCTATCAAACTAACTAATACTCCGCGTTACTCGACTATTTCAGGCATTCAAAGACATTACCTTCGAAAAAACCACTTGTCACTTCTCATCCTGCTCCTCGTGGGTTCGACACTCTTACTTATCGAAAGGAGCTACATTGATCCCTGGACTCTCCACGTATCTATATTTATGAAGTATTCATCCATGTTTGCAACAATTTTAATATGATTGCATTAGAACTAAACCCTACTGACGTTGTTTTTTCAGCAGAAACTACCGTGGTGTCGTTTTTTGTTAAAATAAAGTTCTCTCTCTGAAAGGGCTGAAAATTTACGGTGATTTTTTAATGGAGCAAAAGAGACCCCCAAGCACCGGAGCTGGGCCCGGAAGTGACCGAGTGGCCACAGCCTGGGGGCGCGCCCCCCCCTAGGGCGCACCCTCCCAGCTTATGGGCCCCTCGGGCACCCCCATGACTTGTTTCAACGCCAAAATTTCCCTTATATTTAGAAACCTCCATAAATACCCCAGAGATCATAAGTTCTGCCGCCGTCAAGCCCTCTGTACCATGAAAAACCAGTCGGAGCCCGTTCCGCACCCCTGCCGGAGGTGGAAACCATCACCGGTGGCCATCTTCATCATCCCGGCGGTCTCCATACTAGGAGGAGTAGTTTCACCCTCGGGTCTGAGGGTATGTACCAGTAGCTATGTGTTTGATCTCTCTCTCTCGTCCTCTCTCTCACTCTCTCTCTCTCGTCAAATCTCGTGTTCTTGATTTGGGCACGATCTTGATGGTAACACAAGCTTTTGGGTATTAATAGTGGATCATATGGTGTTTCCTTCCTCCCCCTCTACTTTCTTGTTGATTAATTGAGCTTGCTCTTTGAGTTACTTTATGGTTGGATTGAGTATTGGATTTGAGAACACTGATGTATGTCTTGCGATGGTATAGTCTGGTGGTGACAATTGGATGTTCTATTGATTCCACTTGAATGTATGTTTCTGGCACTCAACTCGCGGATTCCCGAGGGACATCGGGTAATCTATGCATAGGGGTTTGATGCATGGTTTTCCATCCTACGTTCTCCGATAGAAACTTTGGAGTGATTCTTTGTTTCCCGTTGATGGATTGTTTATATGATCCAATTAATGTTATCATTGTTGATAGAATTTGCACTAGTGAAAGTATGAACCCTAGGCCTTGTGTTTCAGATTGCAATATACCCTTTTTGCTCACTCTTGTTACTAGTTACCTTGCTGTTTTTATTTATTCGATTAATAACATATATTTCTAACCATCCATACTACAACTTTTATCACCATGTCTTCGCCGAACTAGTGCACTCTGTACAGTTTGCCATTGTTTGGGTGTGTTGGGACACAAGAGACTCTTTGTTATTTGGTTCAACAGGGGGGTTGTTTGAAGAGAGACCATCTTCATCCATCCTAACGCCTCCCCTGATTGATAAACCTAGGTCCATCAACTTGAGGGAAAATTGCTGACTTGTCCCTACAAAACTCGCGCTGGAGGCCCAACAGAGTCTACAAGAATAAGTTTTCAAATAGTAGACATCAAGCTCTTTTTTCCCTCTGGCTCCTTGCCGGGGAGTTGCGTGCTTAAGGTTATATCTTTAACTTGCCGTTGAATCTTTAGAGTTCTTGTTTTAATCCTATTTAGGTTTATAAAAAGAAAACTATAAAACAATGAATTAGGTTGCCTCCATATGCTTCATCTTTTTAATGTCTTTTCCGTGAAAATGATGGAATGGAAATTGTGCCTCAAAGTGTTAGAAGAAGAATTCAATAAATGGTTGCCATAAATATTCCGGAATGATAAGCAGATTGCAATGTTTTTGGTAAATAATCTTTGAAATCCATGATGCTAATGATATGCAAAGCTACAATCTTGGGATGCTATGTTTGATGAAGATGGAATATGTGTTATCCCCCAAGTTTTGAATAAGAAATTTATTATGTGATGCATGCCTCCTAATGTTGATTGATTATGCTGATGAAAATTGGTTTTGAAGAGTGTCCAACTCTAGTTTAATGACCACTATTTTGGAGGGGTGTTGTTCAATCTTTTCCAATATTGATAAAAGTGGACTTTGAGAGAAGGTCCATGACTTTAATTTAGTGATGAATCCCACTATTTGGGCAGAGATTCCAATTGATTATGGAACAAAGTTGCTATCTATGATTTGTGGAATTATTGTGATAAGATGTATGCTATAAAGAATAATGATACCTGAACCTTGTCATCAGGATTTAATTTTCAATTGGATTAGCCTCACATTATAGCTTTTTTTGGTGTGAGTTTGCTCCCCACTACTATTCCTGAGAATAAATTTGCTTATGTGGAGAGTAATAATTTTTTTAATTTTTATCATGTGGATCATGCAAAAGAATGATTTATAATGTGATAGTACATATTGTTGAATTCATTCATGAATGGCTACTGAAAATTACTATGTGAGAGGACATAATGCTTTTACATTTGCAATAATATCAAGTTTCCTCTCTATGTATTGAAAATCTTGAAATGGTTTTTTGCTTGTTTTGCTTCCTATGCAGTTGATTCTTGTTCCCATAAATTGTTTTTGCTCCCAAATACCTATGCATAGGAAGTGGTTAGACTTAAATGTGCTAGTCATGTACTTCATTATGCCACGTTATGTTTCAATATTTCTTATCTTTTATGTGAGCCTCATTGAAATCATCATGCCTATCTAAAAGGCATTAAAGAAAAATCGCTTGTTGGGAGACACCCAATATTTATCCCTACTGTTTTTGTGTCTTCACATATTAATCTACTGAGTAATCATGTTTTTTATCGATTGTTGTTGAATAAATGCCAAAAAACAAGCCTGTTGGGATAGTGGTGGTTGATAGTTGATTTGATTCTGTGCAAAAACAGAAACTTTTGCGTCCATAACGAATTTGTTACAAGTCACTGGAACGTGGAAAAACCTCTGATTTTTTTTACAAGGAAGATTATACACAAGTTTTCTACGCTTTTCTAATGTTTAGGATTTTTGGACTAACAGAAGTATGGAAGAAAAATTCCAGATCTTTACAGACTGTTCCTTTTTTTGGACATATTCCTGTTTTTGATGCACTATTTTGCTTGTTTTCTATTTTCTATGGCTTATATCCGCTATATTCAATTGTAGAAATGAAGAGGTACAGTAGGAACTCCATGTGAGAAAATTATGAATCATGTTCTCTTGTTGAGCCCTGTTCTATGAGCGTATAGGCGAGCCCACCAGGGCCCCAGCCGACGTGGATCGTCCTGAGAGTTAGCGCACGTAGCGCAACGGCCGAGATCAATATCTGTATCTCCGCTATACTGCGCTCATAGGTTTTTGTACGTATGGAATGTAAAAGATACGTCTGATCTCCTCAGTACCCCTCTTTTTCCCAAAACCCTAATCCCAAGGTTTCCTATCGCACGCCGCCAACCATCGCTCATGGTGCCCCCGTGTAGTGAAGGTCATCGATCATCCGCTGTAACCACACGAGTACATGCCCCCCCTCCGACTTCCTCAATCTACGTTCCACTACTATGAATGGACATCAGCTGCTCCTCTCAGTCTGCAGCCTGCACATGCTTTCGTCGATCCTGCAACTCTACCCCCGGAAAGGTTGTTGTTTTCATAATTTTGCCTACGCTATTATGAATGAGTTGTCCCAAGATGACCATTGTTTCTATTAATCCAGTCAATTATCTAGGACGGTAATTAATCCAAAGTGTCCCTGGTTGCATAAGGAGTATCTTTATAAGATGAAGAAACCTCATTTTTCCGTGCTTCACGGTTACAATGATTGCTAATCAAATCACCTAAACCATTGAGAGAACTTAACTAGCTGCGCCGTTATGCTATTATTTATGAATTTGCCTTTCATACCGTTAAACCTTGGCTATTTTTGGTTCTCTAGTAGACTATACAATAAGTATGTTAGCCCGCCACTATACACTTTATACTATAACATTTGTTTTGTTGCAATTAGAAGAACCTCTTTGCTGCGCCAAGTAAAAGCCTTTACCATGCTTTATTTTGCAAGTCTATATGTGTTTCTGTTTGGAACAAAAAGTTGTTGTTATGTTTTGATATTTTGTGAATACTGAACGTTATAAATCTTGAATTTTTACACTTTGAGATATAACAAATTTTCTACATGTGTGGTAAATTTTTCCCAAGAATTTTTGATTATGTAATAGGAGTATAATTGACTTTACAGACTATCCTGTTTTAGACAGAATTGCTATTATATTTGCATTGTTACATATGTTTGCTTTGTTTAAATGATTCTATTTGAGGATAGGAGTAATTAAATATGCGTGACATTTAGTACAATGTTAACTAATAATTTTTATAGTTGATTTGCACAACAGTAGAGAATGATAAGGTTTTTTTTGCTTTGATTTATACTAACTTATCTCAACGCGTTCTTTGTTGAGTTTGGTGTGGATGGGAAGTTTTTTTTAAGTTTAAGGAAACCGTGAATATAAAAGAATTAAGGAACACAAAGCTCAAGCTTGGGGATGCCCCAAGCGCCTCCAATATTTTCAAGCAGTCTCAAGCATCTAGCTTGGGGATGCCCCGTGGCATCCCACCTTTCCTTCATCAACAATCATCGTTAGTCCTCTGGTTTTATCCTAAGTTTTTTGCTTTTTAAATTATATGTGCTATCATTGGAAAGCCATTTTTATGTTTGTTTTGCTCTATTTTAATAATTCCTCCAAGATTCGAAATTTCTAAATGAGAAGAGAGTCTTCACATAGCTCCTAATTGGTTTTATTTACTGCTCATTGATTTCACTTATATTTATTTGAGTAATGTTTGTCTTTACTCTCGGGCTTCACTTATATCCTATGAGTCAAATGGTGAATGAATTAAATATCATAAAATATGAAATTATATGATGTTTTCATCTGCTTATCCCATGGGGAGTATACTTCACATATAGAAGTATAGGTGGTAAATTTATATGAAAGTTAGCAAACACAGCCTTGGTCCACTTGAACAATCATGAAGAATACATTGAAGGAAGAGAGAATTTTCACATATAAAATCTACTATCTTGGACATCTTCTATGATGTGAGCCCCATTAATTATGTTCAAATTTGAGCAAATTATGTGAAGTTGTACAGAAGCCAACAGAATGAGTTATGCTTGTGTATATTTGTCTAGAAGTTTATATTGTTATGGATCCCCCACATTTGGTGCTTGCTATTAGAATCTTTTTGCTAGTCCTTCACCTTACTTAAGTAAGCGGGAATACTGCTTGTGCATATCCAAAATCCTTGAACCAGTTTCTTCCATGAGGAGTCCACCATACCTTACCTATATATGATGCGGTATTTACCCTGCCATTCCAAGTATTTGCAATGTGCCAAACTCTCATCTTCAAATAATAATCTGTTTTTGTATGCCCAAATCGCCCATGAAGTGATGTCTACTACCGCACCTTCTTCTTTGTAGACTCGTGTTTGGCCTCCAACGCATAGTTTTGTAGACAGTAGCAAATTTCCCTCAAGTGGGTGACCTAAAGTTTTATCAACTCCGTTGGAGGCGTAGGATGAATAGGGTCTCTCTCAACAACCCTGGTCAACCAAATAACAAGAGTCTCTTGTGTCCCAACACCCAATACATGTAAATTGTTAGGTTTCACTGGTTCGGTGAAGCGAGGGTGATACAAGGTGTCATCTGGCTGTCGGGTTACCAAGTTCCTCAAAGTGCAGTGGTCAAACCATACTGAAGATGAAGCCACTTGGGAACGCGAGGATCATCTTCGCAAGGAATACCCCGAACTTTTTCCTTCTACTTCTTAATTCTCGGGACGAGAATTCTTGTTAGTAGAGGAGATTTGTAACACCCCCAGTGGTTAACTACAGTGATCACCCTTTTGACAATGCCAAGTCAGCATGATTAACAGTGCATGATCATCAGTAGCATCATATTGCATTTCAACTCCTAAGTCAAAATTCAGATTTAAACTAAAGTGGGAAATAAAAGTTGTTCAAACTGGAAAACCAAAATGTGCCTCATGTTGCAAATATTCCCATAGCATTTGTAAAAATGATTGCAACATTAGTTGAAATTGTAAAAGGACTCGAACAACTAGAAACAGCAGCAACATAGCACTATTCAATCCTTTTTCAATTTAAATAAAATCCAAACAAAAAGATATGGACCCCAACCCAATTTCTAGCAGTGACAAATAATACACTGTAAATAATGGAGCAAGTCTCATATTTTACAAAAGTCTTTTGGACTAAAAATAAAAGACAAAACAGAAAAAGGAATAAAGAAAAACAGAAAAAGAACAAAAGAAAATAAAGCCCCCCCCCCCTCGCTGGGCCTCGGCCCAGCTGGCCACTGGGCTAGCCAG
>CM022303.1:477576065-477613131 GCA_011799875.1 Thinopyrum elongatum | reverse complement strand
TAGTTGTAACGACACTGCAGCGTTACTATCGAGTGTCGAGGGTGAAACCTCATGTAGCACTTCTGATGTTAACTCTGTAGAGTAGTTATTCGGTCGTGGTCATCGAGGGTGATTCCTCCTTCACCGCTTCCGATAACGACGCTGTCGTACAAACACCTCAAGTGTGGACCCAGTGAGGGTGATTCCTCCTAGTTCACCTTGACGGATACATCGAGTGGGAATTCAATGAGGGTGATACCTCGGATTCCCTGATGTTATGGACACACGGATACTTGGACTTTACAATGTTACTTGGAAAGGCGGGTCGACCCTGAGGGGTACCCGCGTGTGATGTGGAGGCGGGTTGCCAGTGCGGTGCCCGAGTGGTGAATACGAGGCGCGGCCGGGCATTCTTAACCCTTGCCGCAAGTCCTCGAGATGAGGCGACGGGGTCACATCTTTCGTGAGTCTCTGCTCGTTACCGCAAGCCCTAGTCCTAACGATTTGGATATTTGATCCGAGCAGGCCTCTGGCCTGATAGCACTAACCATCACGTGGGCATAGTATGGGCGTTCTGCATCGTATGCATCAGCCGAAAACTCTGTCAGACGTCCAGTTCAGCACTGCGGCCGGGCTGGGCCGGCACCATCCTGAGGGGTGGAGCCTGGTTCGCCCGGCACGCAACGACCCGGAGGGCGAGCGGCGATGGCCAAGACCCCCTTGCGCTTAGGATGTAGACCGGCGGGGACCTCTCTGCGGAGTTGTAGGTAGGGTTGCGATGTGTCGTTTGGCCGAGGCCGGGCATGACCCTGGAAAGTGTGTCCGGCCGGAGTTAATCGAGCGTGTTGGGTAAGTTGGTGCACCCCTGCAGGGAAGAACACTTCTATCGATAGCCGGTCCTACGGTAAAGGACACTCGGAGTTGTATCCTGATTGATACAATTTAGAACTGGATACCTGTGATGAGACCTGTATATATGGCTCTGGGATTGCTTCTCGCAGGGAGTCGAGAAGGGATCTCAGGACGAGGTTTGATGACTTTATGGCTCTGGGATTGCTTTCTCGCAGGGAGTCGAGAAAGGATCTCTGGGTGAGGTTGATATTATTACTGCTACATTATATGGTATTGTTCTACTCTCTTCTACTGTTGCAAGACCGCTGAAGATGCTAGTCTTCGATAGGACTAGGCCTTCTCTCTATTCTGGCATTTCTGCAGCCCAGTCCACATATACAGCCTCCCTTTGAAAATGTTGCATATGTAGTGTAGATCCTTGCTTGCTGAGTACTTCTGAGTACTCACGGTTGCTTTTTTTTCCCTTTTCTCCCCATATCAGTTTGACGTGACCAGAGGACGGAGCCCCCTGAGACAGATGCCCCGACGATCGTTACTACTACTACCCAGAGGATGGATACTACTACGAGTTGACTGACGACCAGGAGTAGGATCGGAGGGTCCCAGGCAGGAGGCATTGTGCCTTTCGATCGTAGTGTTTTCTTTTGCCCCGCCTTTCTAAAGGCCTTTCTGTATTTTCTTTTATATCTGTACTCAGATATCTGATGCTTCCGCTGACGCTTGTTCGCAAGCTTATGAATTCGAGCCCTCGAGGCCCCTGGCTTGTAATATAAAGCTTGTATGACTTATTTATGTTTTAGAGTTGTGTTGTGATATCTTCCCGTGAGTCCTTAGGCTTGATCGTGTGCATGTGCGTGTATGATTAGTGCACGATCGGGCCGGGGGCGTCACAAGTTGGTATCAGAGCTGACTGACTGTAGGAACCCCCCTTTCCAACTCCTTGGCCGAAGTTGAGTCTAGAAACCGGAAAACTGTTTTACTAACTTGGCTGTGTGGCTTACGGGCCCACGTCGCCAATTGGGTGGTATTAGGATCTTTTACTCCTCGACCTTTACTCTGGGCCTCTGATCTCTCTTCTACTCGGGTTAAAAGTTTACTAACGCTGACACTTAGGATCTCGTAATTCTCGTCCACCCGGAGAGCTGGATATCTGTGCGATTTCCCTGACATTGATCTGATTAGTCTGATGATCATTTTCCTTTCCATTGTTTTGTCTAACCTTTCTCTCCGAGATCGGTTATACTTCTCCTTGTCTTTTGACAATCATGAGTTCCCTCTGTTTCAGATGGATCGTTTGTTTTCACCACACCCTGCGACGCAGCTATCAGCTGTTCGAGCAGGGATACATCCAGAGTACATTCTTTATCCACTGGGGCAGATGTCAATCCGTTACAATACCCCAGTACTTTCTCCTCCGGATACCCGCAAAGACTTTGTGATTTATTGTGACGCATCCCGTGAAGGATTAGGCTGTATCCTAATGCAAGAGCGTAAAGTGATTGCCTATGGCTCTCGTCAGTTGCGACCACACGAAGAGAATTATCTGGTACATGATCTAGAACTAGCTGCTGTCATCTATGCACTACAGTTATGGCGACATTACCTCCTCGGTAATCGTTGCGAGATATACACGGATCATAAAAGTTTGAAGTACTTGTTCACTCAGCCATCTCTGAATCTCCGTCAGCAAAGATGGATGGAGACCATTGCGGACTATGATTTGGGTATTTCTTATACCCCTGGCAAAGCTAATGTAATGGCTGATGCGTTGAGCCGCAAATCCTATTGCTGCGAACTTGAGGTTCAGCTACAGCAACCCCTTCTGTATGAAGAGCTTCGAAAGCTAAATCTCGAGATAGTTCCCCAAGGATACCTAAAAACCTTGGTTGTTGAACCAGACCTTGAGAAAGCTGTTAAGAATGCGCAAGCTAAAGATGCTGAAATTGATCTGATGAAGAAAGACCTTCACCTTGTAAAGTACAGGGATTTCTCGCTGTCTGAAGATGGAACCTTGTATTTCAGAGACCGCATTGTAGTACCTCGCTTTGAGCTTATGACTGACAAAGTCATGAAGGAGGCACATGATACCCCGCTGTCTATTCATCCGGGTAGCACCAAGATGTATCGTGATCTCCGTCAAAGGTACTGGTGGTCTAGAATGAAGCAGGACATTGCTCGCTATGTTGCTGAATGTGATGTGTGTCGACGCGTTAAAGCAGAACATCAGAAGCCTGCTGGAATTCTGCAACCGTTACCTATTCCTTTATGGAAATGGGCCATCGGCGCACATCTACAACGGGGGTGAGCCCTGGCGCTGCCTCCCTCGTCTCCTCCCCCCGCCCCCGTGCACACCTCGCGCGCTCGCGCGCCTGGCCGTCGTCCCGCCACCGCGCTGGCGCACGCACCTCGCACCACCGGGCCGCGCACGCCTCCCCTCGCCTCCGCTGCTCGCCCCCTCGCACGGACGCCCCTGCCCTCACAAGCGCGCGTGCGCTCGCACCTCCCCCGGCGCCGTGTGCCACTGCACGTCGCTGCGCCCTGCCGCCCCCTCCCCGAGTGCCTCGCCGCGGCCACGGCCTCGCCTTGCTTATGCGCGCCCGCACCGGCCCCGCCCCCCACGCGCGCCGTCGCCGTCCCGTCGTCCTCTCCTCCGACCGCGCCGTGCCAGCGCCCCGCCCGTTTGCCTCGCCCGCACCCGGACGCCCGGGAACCCGCCTCGGTTGGCCCTGAGCCACAGACAGCCGGGGCCCACGTCCCTAAAAGTGTGAAAATGAAAATGTAAAAAAAAAATATAATAATAATAAAAATAAAAATAATTAAACTAATTAATTAATTAATTAGTTAATTAATCCTGATTAGGTTAATTTAATTAAGTAGTTAGTGTTAATTAAACAGTAATTTAATTACTTAATCACTAATTAACCTAACAGCCTATGACAGGTGGGACCCACTGGTCCTGACGTCATGCTGACGTCAGCAAGACACTGTTTCGGATAATGTTAATTTAAATAATTAATTAAATTCCAGAAATTAATAAAAACTTTAGAAAATCATATAAAATAATCCGTAGCTCAGATGAAAATACTTTGTACATGAAAGTTGCTCAGAACGACGAGACGAATCTGAATTCGCGGTCCGTTCGCCCGTCACGCATCCCTAACTATCCGAACTTGCAACCGTTCCCCTCTTATCCTCTGTCCGATAATTCCAAAGACCCGGGAAATATCGTCAGATATTCTCCCGCTCCGTCTGTTACGTGTG
Organism: Thinopyrum elongatum; assembly: GCA_011799875.1. Lineage (NCBI taxonomy): Eukaryota > Viridiplantae > Streptophyta > Magnoliopsida > Poales > Poaceae > Thinopyrum > Thinopyrum elongatum. The sequence continues at coordinate 477,609,039 of CM022303.1, read as the reverse complement.
ATGCTGCGTTAGACTATCCCTAGCACCGTGTATCGTATTTGTCATGCTCATGTTTGCTATATATTTATACTGTTTCCTCCCCCTCTTCTCTCTCGATAGCCCCCGACCCCGACGTCGTCCCCGAGACCGACGCAGCTCCGGATCCCGAAGACACCATAGACGACCTTGCCCTTGCCGCCGAGCAACCAGGCAAGCCCCTCCTTTGATCATCCCGATATCGCCCATTCTATATTCCCATGCTTGCATTAGAATTGCTGCTGCTGCTGCTGCTTTACCTATTCTGATGCATAGCCTGTTCATTGTAACCTGCTGTTGATAATTACCTACATATCCTAAACTGTTTAGTCTAGGCTGGGTAGAGACCTATCAGTGACCCCACTTATCCCGACTGCCGCGCTGGATCGTCAGAAGACCCGATCAATGGGATTGAAGACCAGGACCCGACACCGCACATCACCCCCCCCCCCTTAGTTGTAACGACACTGCAGCGTTACTATCGAGTGCCGAGGGTGAAACCTCTTGTAGCACTTCTGATGTTAACTCTGTAGAGTAGCTATTCGGTCATGGTCATCGAGGGTGATTCCTCCTTCACCGCTTCCGATAACGACGCTGTCGTACAACACCTCAAGTGTGGACCCAGTGAGGGTGATTCCTCCTAGTTCACCTTGACGGATACATCGAGTGGGAATTCAATGAGGGTGATACCTCGGATTCCCTGATGTTATGGACACACGGATACTTGGACTTTACAATGTTACTTGGAAAGGCGGGTCGACCCTGAGGGGTACCCGCGTGTGACGTGAAGGCGGGTTGCCAGTGTGGTGCCCGAGTGGTGAATACGAGGCGCGGCCGGGCATTCTTAACCCTTGCCGCAAGTCCTCGAGACGGGGCGACGGGGTCACATCTTTCGTGAGTCTCTGCTCGTTACCGCAAGCCCTAGTCCTAACGATTTGGATATTTGATCCGAGCAGGCCTCTGGCCTGATAGCACTAACCATCACGTGGGCATAGTATGGGCGTTCTGCATCGTATGCATCAGCCGAAAACTCTGTCAGACGTCCAGTTCAGCACTGCGGCCGGGCTGGGCCGGCACCATCCTGAGGGGTGGAGCCTGGTTCGCCCGGCACGCAACGACCCGGAGGGCGAGGGGCGATGGCCAAGACCCCCTTGCGCTTAGGATGTAGACCGGCGGGGACCTCTCTGCGGAGTTGTAGGTAGGGTTGCGATGTGTCGTTTGGCCGAGGCCGGGCATGGCCCTGGAAAGTGTGTCCGGCCGGAGTTAATCGAGCGTGTTGGGTAAGTTGGTGCACCCCTGCAGGGAAGAACACTTCTATCGATAGCCGGTCCTACGGTAAAGGACACTCGGAGTTGTATCCTGATTGATACAATTTAGAACTGGATACCTGTGATGAGACCTGTATATATGGCTCTGGGATTGCTTCTCGCAGGGAGTCGAGAAGGGATCTCAGGACGAGGTTTGATGACTTTATGGCTCTGGGATTGCTTTCTCGCAGGGAGTCGAGAAAGGATCTCTGGGTGAGGTTGATATTATTACTGCTACATTATATGGTATTGTTCTACTCTCTTCTACTGCTGCAAGACCGCTGAAGATGCTAGTCTTCGATAGGACTAGGCCTTCTCTCTATTCTGGCATTTCTGCAGCCCAGTCCACATATACAGCCTCCCTTTGAAAATGTTGCATATGTAGTGTAGATCCTTGCTTGCTGAGTACTTCTGAGTACTCACGGTTGCTTTTGTTTTCCCTTTTCTCCCCATATCAGTTTGACGTGACCAGAGGACGGAGCCCCCTGAGACAGATGCCCCGACGATCGTTACTACTACTACCCAGAGGATGGATACTACTACGAGTTGACTGACGACCAGGAGTAGGATCGGAGGGTCCCAGGCAGGAGGCCTTGTGCCTTTCGATCGTAGTGTTTTCTTTTGCCCCGCCTTTCTAAAGGCCTTTCTGTATTTTCTTTTATATCTGTACTCAGATATCTGATGCTTCCGCTGACGCTTGTTCACAAGCTTATGAATTCGAGCCCTCGAGGCCCCTGGCTTGTAATATAAAGCTTGTATGACTTATTTATGTTTTAGAGTTGTGTTGTGATATCTTCCCGTGAGTCCTTAGGCTTGATCGTGTGCATGTGCGTGTATGATTAGTGCACGATCGGGCCGGGGGTGTCACATATATCCAGTTGGATATGAGTGAGCATGAGTTATTATTGTTGACATCACCCCTGAGGTGAATACGTTGGGAGGCAAAACTCTAAGCCCCTATCTTTCTATGTGTCCGGTTGAAACATTTTGTTCATGGGTATGCTGTGAGTGTTAGCAATGATAGAAGGTTAAATAATGGTTGAGTATGTGACTTTCCTAAAGGTTCCAACACGTGACCCTTCTTGAAAATATGATGAATTGTAGTTGTAAAAGTTGACTGAGAACATAGTTTGTTGGTTTTCAATAAGGTTTATGCTTTATACTTCAATGTTGTGATGAATTGTTACTTGTTCATAAGAAGTTATATGATAAAAGTTGTGTGATAAAGTTTTATGTTAAAATTCTTTGCTGTTATAATAATAAGCATGATGCTTCTATGTCCGTATTTTGTTTTTATCGACACCTCACTCTCTAAGCATGTGGGCATGTTTTTCGATTTCGGTTTTTCGCTTGAGGACAAGCAAGGTCTAAGCTTGGGGGAATTGATACGTCCATTTTGCATCATGTTTTCCTACTGTTATTTATAATGTTTTTATGCATAATAATGCTTTATGGAGTAAGTCTAATGCCTTTTCTCTCATAATATGCAAGGTTTGCACAAAGAGGGAGAATGCCGACAGCTGGAATTCTGGGCCTGAAAAGCTGCGTCAGAGTTACCTATTCTGCACATCTCCAAATGAGCTAAAAATTTACAGAGAATTATTTTGGAATATATAAAAAATACTGGAGCAAATAACTACTGGAGGGGGGCCACCTGGTGAGCATAAGACACCAGGGCGCGCCAGGCCTCCCAGGCGCGCCCTGGTGGGTTGTGCTCAGCCCAGCCCACCTCCGGTGCCCATCTTCTGGTATATAGGTCATTTTGACCTAGAAAAAAATCAAGAGGGGACTTTCAGGATGAAGCGCCGCCGTCTAGAGGCAGAACTTGGGCAGGAGCACTTTTGCCCTTCGGCGGAGTGATTCCGCTGGGGGAACTTCCCTCCCGGAGGGGGAAATCATCGCCATCGTCATCACTAACAACTCTCTCATCTTTGGGAGGTCAATCTCCATCAACAATTCAACATGTTCAACGACACCATCTCCTCTCAAACCCTAGTTCACCTCTTGTGTTCAATCTTTGTACCAGAACCTCAGATTGGTACCTGTGGGTGACTAGTAGTGTTGATTACATCTTGTAGTTGATTACTATATGGTTTATTTGGTGAAAGATTATATGTTCAGATCCATTATGCTATTTAATACCCCTCTGATCTTGAGCATGATTATCATTTGTGATTAGTTACTTTTGTTCTTGAGGTCACGGGAGAAGTCATGTTGCAAGTAATCACGTGAACTTGATATGTGTTCGATATTTTGATGATATGTATGTTGTGATTCCCTTAGTGGTGTCATGTGAATGTCGACTACATGGCACTTCACCATATTTGGGCCTAAGGGAATGCATTATGGAGTAGTTAATATATGATGGGTTGCTAGAGTGATAGAAGCTCAAACCCTGGTTTATGCGCTACTTCGTAAGGGACCGATTTGGATCCAAAAGTTTAATGCTATGGTTAGATTTTATCTTAATACTTTGCTCGTAGTTGCGGATGCTTGCGAGGGGGTTAATCATAAGTAGGAGGTTTGTTCAATAGTTCAAGTAAGAATAGCACCTAAGCACCAGTCCAACCACATATCAAATTATCAAAGTAGCGAACATGAATCAAGCCAACATGATGAAAGTGACATGGTGAAATTCCCGTGCACCCTCAAGAACGCTTTGCTTATCATAAGAGACCGTTTTGGCCTGTCCTTTGCCACAAAAGGATTGGGCTACCTTGCTGCACTTTATTTACTGTTACCGTTACTTGCTCGTTACAAATTATCTTGCTATCAAACTACCTGTTACCGACTATTTCAGTGCTTGCAGAAAATACCTTGCTGAAAACCACTTGTCACTTCCTTCTGCTCCTCGTTGGGTTCAACACTCTTACTTATCGAAAGGACTACGATTGATCCCTGATACGTCTCCAACGTATCTATAATTTATGAAGTATTCATACCATGTTTGCAACAATTTTATATGATTTGATTAGAACTAACCCGGACTGACGTTGTTTTCAGCAGAACTACCGTGGTGTCGTTTTTTGTGTAGAAATAAAAGTTCTCGGAAAGGGCTGAAAATTTACGGTGATTTTTTATGGAGCAAAAGAGACCCCCGAAGCACCGGAGCTGGGCCAGGAAGTGACCGAGGAGGCCACAAGCCTGGGGGCGCGCCCACCCCCTAGGGCGCACCTCCCGAGCTTATGGGCCCCTCGGGCACCCCCATGACTTGTTTCCAACGCCAAAATTTCTTATAAATTTAGAAACCTCCATAAAGAACCCAAGATCAGAAGTTCTGCCGCCGTAAGCCTCTGTAGCCATGAAAAACCAATCGGGAGCCCGTTCCGGCACCCTGCCGGAGGGGGAAACCATCACCGGTGGCCATCTTCATCATCCCGGCGGTCTCCATGACGAGGAGGGAGTAGTTCACCCTCGGGGCTGAGGGTATGTACCAGTAGCTATGTGTTTGATCTCTCTCTCTCTCTCTCTCTCTCTCTCTCTCTCTCTCGTGTTCTTGATTTGGCACGATCTTGATGTATCACAAGCTTTGTTATTATAGTTGGATCATATGGTGTTCTTCCCCCTCTACTTTCTTGTGATGAATTGAGTCTTGCTCTTTGAGGTTACGTTATGTTGGATTGAGTATTGGATTTGAGAACACTTGATGTATGTCTTGCGATGGGATATCTGTGGTGACAATTGGATGTTCTATTGATTCACTTGATGTATGTTTTGGCACTCAACTCGCGGATTCCCGAGGTGACATTGGGGTAATCTATGCATAGGGGTTGATGCATGTTTTCATCCTACGTTCTCCGATAGAAACTTTGGAGTGATTCTTTGTTGCACGTTGAGGGATTGTTATATGATCCAATTATGTTATCATTGTTGAGAGAATTTGCACTAGTGAAAGTATGAACCCTAGGCCTTGTTTTTCAAGAATTGCAATACCGTTTTTGCTCACTTTTGTTACTAGTTACCTTGCTGTTTTTATTTATTCAGATTATAAAAATATATTTCTACCATCCATACTACACTTTTATCACCATGTCTTCGCCGAACTAGTGCACCTGTACAGTTTGCCATTGTATTGGGTGTGTTGGGGACACAAGAGACTCTTTGTTATTTGGTTTCAGGGTTGTTTGAGAGAGACCATCTTCATCCTACGCCTCCCACGGATTGATAAACCTTAGGTCATCAACTTGAGGGAAAATTGCTACTGTCCTACAAAACTCTGCGCTTGGAGGCCCAACACGAGTCTACAAGAATAAGTTGCATAGTAGACATCAAGCTCTTTTCTGGCTCCATTGCCGGGGAGGTGAGTGCTTGAAGGTATATCTTTAGATCTTGCAGTTGAATCTTTTAGTTTCTTGTTTTATCACTAGTTAGGTTTATAAAAAGAAAACTATAAAAAAATGGAATTGAGGTTGCCTCATATGCTTCATCTTTTTAATGTCTTTCGTGAAAATGATGGAATGGAAAATTGTGCTCAAGTGTTAGAAGAAGAATTCAATAAAATGTTTGCCATAAAATATTCGAATGATGAGCATGATTGCAATGTTGTTGGTATGAATTCTTTGAATATCCATGATGCTAATGATATGCAAAGCTACAAGCTTGGGGATGCTATGTTTGATGAAGATGATATTTTTAGTCCCCCAAGTTTTGATAAGAAAATTTATTATGATGATAGCATGCCTCCTATTTATGATGATTATGCTGATGAAAGTGGGTTTGGAAGAGTGTCAACTCTAGTTAATGATCCCACTATTTTGGAGGGTGTTGTATCTTTTCACAATATTGATAAAAGTGGACTTGGAGAGGTCATGACTTTATTTAGTGATGAACCCACTATTTTGGAAGAGATTCCAATTGATTATGAGAACAAAGTTGCTATCTATGATGATTATTGTGATAAGATGTATGCTATAAAGAATAATGATAACCATGAAACTTGTCATCATGATTTTAATTTTCAATTGGATTATGCCTCACATGATAGTTATTTTGTTGAGTTTGCTCCCACTACTATTCCTGAGAATAAATTTGCTTATGTGGAGAGTAATAAGTTTTTTATGCATGTGGATCATGAAAAGAATGATTTATGTGATAGTTATATTGTTGAATTCATTCATGATGCTACTGAAAATTACTATGTGAGAGGAACATATGCTTTTACATATTGCAATAATATCAAGTTTCCTCTCTATGTATTGAAAATCTTGAAGTTTTGCTTGTTTTGCCTTCCTATGCAAGTTGATTCTTGTTCCCATAAATTGTTTGCTCACAAAATACCTATGCATAGGAAGTGGGTTAGACTTAAATGTGCTAGTCATGTACTTCATGATGCTCACGTTATGTTTCAATTCTTATCTTTTATGTGAGCATCATTGAAATCATCATGCCTAGCTAAAAAGGCATTAAAGAAAATCGCTTGTTGGGAGACAACCCAATATTTATCCCTACTGTTTTTGTGTCTTCACATGATTAATCTACTGTAGTAATCATGTTTTATAGATTTTGTTTGAATAAATGCCAAGTAAAGCCTTTGGGATAGTGTGGTTGATAGTTGATTTGATTCTGTGCAAAAACAGAAACTTTTGCGTCCAGTAACAGAATTGTTAAAATTCACTGGAACGTGGAAAAACTCTGATTTTTTTACAGAAGATTGATACACAAATTTTCTACGCTTTTCTAATGTTTAAGGATTTTTGGACTAACAGAAGTATGAGAACAATTCAGATCTTTACAGACTGTTCTTTTTTTGACAGATTCTGTTTTTGATGCATAGTTTGCTTGTTTTCTATTTTCTATGGCTTATATCGCTTAATATTAATTGTAGAAATGATAGGGTACAGTAGGAACCATGTGAGAAAAATTATGAATCATGTTCTCGAGCCTGGTGCTAGGATCGTATAGGCGAGGCCACCAGGGCACAGCCGATCGATCGATCGTCCTGAGAGTTAGACGCACGAGCGCACGGCCGAGATCATATCTGTATCTCCGCGTATACTGCGCTCATAGTTGTACGTATGGAATGTAAAGATCGTCTGATCTCCTCAGTACCTATTTTCCAAAAGCCCTAATCCAAGGTTCCTATCGCACGCCGCCAACAATCTCTCATGGTGCCCCCGTGTAGTGAAGGTCATCGATCAATCCGCTGTAACCACACGAGTACATGCCCCCGTCCGACTTCCCTCAATCTACGTTCCACTACTATGATGGACAATCAGCTGCTCCTCTCGTCTGCAGCCTGCACATGCTTTCGTCGATCCTGCAACCATCTACCCGGAAGAGGTTTGTTGTTTTCTAATTTTCCTACGCTAGGATGAATGAGCTTGTACCAAGATGACCAGTGTTCTAATTATCCAGTCATTATCTAGGACGGTAATTATGCCAAAGTGTCCCCTGGTTGCATTAAGGGAGTCATCTTTACAAAGAATGAAGAGAACATCATTTTTCCGTGCTTCACGGTTACAATGATTGCATAATCAAATCACCTAAAACCATTGAGAGAACTTAACTAGATCCGGGTATGCTATTTATTTATGAATTTGCCTTCATACCTTAAACCTTGGCTATTTTTGGTTCTCTAGTAGACTATACAATAAGTATGTTAGCGCCAAATATACACTTTATACTATAACATTTTTTTGTTGCAATTAGAGAACTCTTTGCATGCGCCAAGTATAGCCTTTACCATGCTTATTTTGCAAGTCTATATGTTTCTGTTTGAAAACAGAAAGTTTGTTGTTATGTTTTGAATATTTGTGAATAGTCTGAACGTGATAAAATCTTGAAATTTTTACACGTTGAGATATAACAAATTTTCTACAGTGTGGTAATTTTTCAGAATTTTTGGAGTTAGGTAAGTAGGAGTATAATTGCACTCTTTACAGACTATCCTGTTTAGACAGATTGCTATTATATTTGCATTGTTAGCATATGTTTGCTTGTTTAATGATTCTATTTGAGGATAGGAGTATTAAATATGCAGTGACATTTAGTATGCAATGTTAAATAATAATTTTAGTGATTTGCTACAGTAGAGAATGATAAGGTTTTGCATTTGATTTATACTAACTTATCTCACGAGTTCTTGTTGAGTTTTGTGTGGATGAAGTTTTTAAGATTTAAGGAAACCGTGATATAAAAGGAATTAAGGAGACACAAAAGCTCAAGCTTGGGGATGCCCAAGGCATCCCTAATATTTCAAGAAGTCTCAAGCATCTAAGCTTGGGGATGCCCCGGTAGGCATCCCACCTTTCTTCATCAACAATCATCGGTTAGCCTCGGTTGAGCCTAAGTTTTTGCTTCTTTACATGATATGTGCTATCATTGGAATGCCATTTTATTTTGTTTTGCTTTCTATTTTAATAATATCTCAAGATCTGAAATTTCTAAATGAGAGAGAGTCTTCACATAGCTACCTAATTGTTTTACTGCTCATTGATTTTCACTTATATTTTTTTGAGTAGTTTGTCATTTACTCTCGGGCTTCACTTATATCCTATGAGTAAATGGTTGAATGAATTAAATATCATAAATATGAAATTATATATGTTTCATATGCTTATCCCATGGGGAGTAATGACTTCACATATAAGAAGTATAGGTGGTAAATTTATTGAAAGTTAGCAAACACAGCATTGGTCACTTGAACAATTCATGAAAGAATATTGAAGGAAGAGAGATTTCACATATAAATATACTATCTTGGACATCTTCTATGATTGTGAGCCCCATTAATTATTTTCAAATTTGAGCAAATTAGTTGAAGTTGGACAAGAAAGACAACATAATGAGTTATGCTTGGGTATATTTTGTATAGAAGTTATATTGTTATGGATCCTCCAACATGTGGTGCTTGCTATTTAGGATCTTTTGCTAGCCTTCACCTATACTAAGCGGGAATACTGCTTGTGCATCCAAAATCCTTGAACCAAGTTTCTTCCATGAGAGTCCACCATACCTACCTATATGCGGTATTTACCTGCCATTCCAAGTAAATTTGCATGTGCCAAACTCTAAATCTTCAAATAATAATCTGTTTTGTATGCCCAAATCGCCCATGAAGTGATGTCTACTACGCAACCTTCTTCTTGTAGACTCGTGTTTGGCCTCCAAGCGCAGAGTTTTGTAGGACAGTAGCAAATTTCCCTCAAGTGGATGACCTAAGGTTTATCAATCCGTGGGAGGCGTAGGATGAATATGGTCTCTCTCAAACAACCCTGCAACCAAATAACAAAGAGTCTCTTGTGTCCCAACACACCCAATACAATGGTAAATTGTATAGGTGCACTGGTTCGGTGAAGAGAGGGTGATACAAGTGTAATATGGATGGTAGATATAGGTTTTTGTAATCTGAAAATATAAAAACAGCAAGGTAGCAAGTAACAAAAGTGAGCAAAAACGGTATTGCAATGCTTGGAAACAAGGCCTAGGGTACATACTTGCACTAGTGCAATTCTCTCAACAATGATAACATAATTGGATCACATAACAATCCCTCAATGTGCAACAAAGAATCACTCCAAAGTTTCTATCGGAGAACGTAGGACGACAACGTGCATCAACCCCTATGCATAGATTACCCTAATGTCACCTCGGGAATCCGCGAGTTGAGTCCCAAAACATACATCAAGTGAATCAATAGAACATCCTATTGTCACCATAGATATCCCATCGCAAGACATACATCAAGTGTTCTCAAATCCAATACTCAATCCAACATAACGAAACCTCAAAGAACAAGACTCAATTCATCACAAGAAGGTAGAGGGGGAGAAACACCATATATTCCAACTATAATAACAACGCTCGCGGTACATCAAGATCGTGCCAAATCAAGAACACGAGAGAGAGAGATCAAACACATAGCTACTGGTACATACCCTCAGCCCCGAGGGTGAACTACTCCCTCCTCGTCATGGAGACCGCCGGAATGATGAAGATGGCCTCCGATGATGATTTCCCCCTCCGGCAGGGTGCTGGAACGGGCTCCTGATTGGTTTTTTGTGGCTACAGAGGCTTGCGGCAGCGGAAGTTCCGATCTAGGTTTATTTCTGGAGGTTTTGGTATTTATAGGAGGTGTTGGCGTCGGGGACAAGTCAAGGGGGCCCTCGAGGCGATGACAAGGCAGGGGGCGCGCCCTCCACCCTTGTGGTTGCCTCGGGACTCCTCTCCGATATCTTTTCGTACCAGTATTTTTTATATTTTCCAAAAAATTTCTCTGTAAATTTTCAGCCCATTCCGAGAACTTTTATTTCTGCAAAAAAAACTGACACCACGGTAGTTCTGCTAAAAACAGCGTCAGTCCGGGTTAGTTCTAATCAAATCATACCAAAACAAAGATGGGCCACGAGGTGCCCACTACCCGCCAACCCACCACTTTGGCCCCTGGCGCGCCCTAAGATGTAGTGGCCACCTCATGGCTCTTCTGGCCCTCCCACGAAGCTTCGGGGGTCTCTTTTGTTCCAAAAAAATCATGAAAAAGTTTCGTTGCATTTGGACTTCATTCGATATGGATTTTTTGGAAAATAAAAAACAAGCAGAAAACAGCAACTGGCACTGGGCACTAGGTCAATATGTTAGTCCATAAAAAACTTATAAAAGCCATATAAAAGTACACCAAAATCATACAAAACTATAATAAACATGGCATGAATACTTCATAAATTATAGATACGTTGGAGACGTATCAGCATCCCCAAGCTTAATTCCTGCTCGTCCTCGAGTAGGTAAATGATAAAAGAAATAATTTATGAAGTGTGAATGCTAACAAGTGCACAAGTTTGATCAATGATAATTTCAATCACTTTTTCTAGCATCATTATAAATCAAAAACAGTAGCTCATCTCATAAAACTTTTCATGATCAAGTAGCAAGCTATTCACATGTTAAAGCATGGATAATAAACTTTCTTGAAAACTAACAAACTAAGTTCTCAGTCATCAAACAATTACAATTCATCTTATTTTCAGGAAGGGTCTATGTAAGAGCTTTGATTTAGCAAATCCCACATACTCAACTATCATATAGTCTTCCATGATTGATACCACTCAAAGCATATTTTTAGAACAAGTAGCATCCATCGAGCACAGAGAAAGATAGGGGCTTAATGTTTCGCCTCCCAACTTATTTATCATATAGATAATTGTCAACAATAATAATTCATGATCAAATATATTTGAATGGCCATATATGCTTAGGTCTTTCCGCATCACATGATGTTTGCCAACTAAAGAGTAGGTTGGAATGCGAAGTAATACTAATGACTCTTGCATAAAAGTAAAAGATAGGCCCTTCACAGAGGGAAGCAGGGATTTGCAGAGGTGCCAGAGCTCGAAGTTTTTTAAAACAGAGGTGAAAATAATTTTGAGAGGCATGCTTTCATTGTCAACGTAACGACCGAGAGTTCTCACTATCTTCCATGCTAGACACATTATAGGCGGTTCCCAAATAGAATGGTAAAGTTTTTACTGCCCCTCCACCAACAATCGCACTCCACAGCTGATCCGAAACAACGGGTACCGTCCATACCAACAATAGTCCTGGGGGAGTTTTGTTTAATTATTTGAAATTTTGTTTTTGATCGTTTGATCATAGGACTGGGCATCACAATTACCAGCCACTCTCTCGTGAATGATAAGTGAATAAACACTTATCGTGAGAATAACCCACCTAGCATGGAAGATACTGACAGCCCCTAGTCGCTACATGAGCGATTCGGGCATACAAAACAGATTATTACTTGAAGGTTTAGAGTTTGGCACATGCAAATTTACTTGGAACGACAGGTAAATACCGCATATAGGTAGATATGGTGGACACTCATGGAAGAAACTTGGTTCAAGGATTTAGGATGCACAAGCAGTATTCCTGCTTGGTACAGAAATTTTGGCTAGCAAAAGATTCTAAATAGCAAGCACCACATGTTGGAGGATCCATAACAATATAACTTCTATACAAATATACCCAAACATAACTCATTATGTTGTCTTCCTTGTCCAACTTCAACTAATTTGATCAAGTTTGAAAATAATTAATGGGGCTCACAATCATAGAAGATGTCCAAGATAGTATATTTATATGTGAAATCTCTCTTCCTTCAATAGTCTTTCATGAATTGTTCAAGTGACCAATACTATGTTTGCTAACTTTCAATAAATTTACCACCTCTACTTCTTATATGTGAAGTCATTACTCCCCATGGGATAAGCATATGGAACATATATAATTTCATACTTATGATATTCAAGTCATTCAACCATTTACTCATAGGATATAAGTGAAGCACACGAGTAAATGACAAACTACTCCAAAAAGATATAAGTGAAGATCACTGAGTAGTCAAATAATTAAGTAGCTATGTGAAGACTCTCTCTCATAAATAAAATTGTAGATCTTAAATATTTTATTCAAACAGCAAGCAAAATAAAATAAAATGACATTCTAAAAATAACACACATCATGTGAAGAAGCAAAAACTTAGGTTCAACCAAAACTGACCGATCATTGTTGAAGAAGAAAGGTGGGATGCCAACTGGGGCATCCCCAAGCTTAGATGCTTGAGACTTCTTGAAATATTAACTAGGGATGCCTTGGGCATCCCCAAGCTTGAGCTTTTGTGTCTCCTTAATTCCTTTTATATCACGGTCTCCCTAAATCTTATAAACTTCATCCACACAAAACTCAACAAGAACTCGTGAGAAAAGTTAGTATAAATCAAATGCAAAACCTTATCATTCTCTACTGTAGCAAATCACTAAAATTATTATTTAACATTGCATACTAAATGCCTCTGCATATTTAATACTCCTATCCTCAAATAGAATCATTAAACAAGCAAACATATGCAAACATAACAGCAATCTGTCTAAACAGGACAGTCTGTAAATAGTGCGATTATCCTCATACTTCCCTAACTCCAAAAATTCTAAACAATTACCACACTGTATAAAATTTGTTGTTACTCATTGTGGAAAATTTTTAAGATTTTATCATGTTCTGACTTTCCAGAGGAATTCAGACAACGATAGAAAACTTTCTGTTTTCAAAACAACAACATATATACTTGCAAAATAAGCATGGTAAAGGCTATACTTGACTCTTTTATTGAAATAAAAGATGCAAAACATTATTATAAATAACAGCAAGCAAGTCCTAATAAAATAAAATGACACTCCAAGCAAAACTCTTATCATGTGACGAATAAAAATATAGCTCCAAGTAAGGTTACCGATAATATTGAAGACGAAAGAGGGGATGTCTTCCGGGGTATCCCCAAGCTTAGTTGCTTGGATCTTCCTTGAATATTACCTTGAGGTGCCTTGGGCATCCCCAAGATTAGGCTCTTGTCACTCCTTATTCTCCTCATATCGATATCTCACCCAAAACTTGAAAACTTCAATCACACAAAACTTAACGGAACTTCGTCAGATGGGTTAGTATAATAAAACAAATCATTCACTTGGGTACTGTCAAAGACAAGATTCATAATTGTTATCACACAATGCCTACTGTAACTTATCATTTCTATAATTTATATTAAGCAATATAAGCCATAGAAACTAGAAAACAAGCAAACTATGCATCGAAAACAGAATCTGTCAAAAACAGAACAGTCTGTAAAGATCTGAATTAATCTCATACTTATGTAACTCCAAATATTCTAAAAAATTAGGAAAACGTAGAAAATTTGTATATAAATCAAGTGTAAAAATTCAGAATTTTTCAACGTTCCACTAAAATATATAAATTTCTGTACTGGACGCAAATGTTTCTGTTTTTGCACAGAATCAAATCAACTATCTACCACACTATCCCAAAGGCTTTACTTGGCACTTTATTCAAACAAAAGCTATAAAACATGATTAATACAGTAGCATAATCATGTGAACACACAAAAACAGTAGGGTTAAATATTGGGTTGTCTCCCAACAAGCACTTTTCTTTAATGCCTTTTTAGCTAGGCATGATGGTTTCAATGATGCTCGCATAAAAGTAAAGAATTGAAACACAAAGAGAGCATCATGAAGCATATGACTAGAACATTTAAGTCTAACCCACTTCCTATGCTGTAACACCCCCGGTGATTAGCAACAGTAATCACTTTTGATAATGACATGTCAGCAAGCTTAATAGTGCATAATCATCATTAGCATCATATTGCATTTCAACTCCTAAGTCAAATTCAAATTTAAATGAAAGTGAAATATAAAAGTTGTCCAACATAAAAACTAAAATGTTCGATAAATAACAAATATTGCAAAGGCTAGTCTAAAATTGAAACCAACAAATAATAAAATAATTAGGTGGCTCTAACATAATTAAAACAGCGAGGAATAATGCAATTTAATTATTATAAAAATTGTGTGAACTCAAGTTGACTCCAAACCAATTTTTGGTAGTGGTAGGTAATGCCTAGTATTTGTTGGAGCAATTCCTATGTGTTACAAAATTCAATGTGTGGCCTAACTATTTACTAAACTGAGAAAAGAGAATAAAGAAAAAGTAAAGAGAAAAAGAAAAACAGAACATAAAAGAAAAAGAGAAAACGGACCCCCCTCCCCCCGGCCCAACTGGGCCCCAGCCCAGCCGGCCGGCCCAGCTCCCGGCCCACCCCCGCGCCTACATGGCCTCCCCCTGGAGACCCCGAACCCTAACCCCCACTCACCCCCCTCGCTCACTCCCCCTCCCTTTGCCCCGGTCCAGAACCGGATCGGGATCGGCCCCGTCGCCGACGCCGCTCGACGCCGCCGCCCCGTCGCCGCCCCCCCCCTCGTCAGACCACGCCGCAGCACCGCCGCCTCCCCGTCTTCCTCCCCGAGCCCCGCGCGCTCGCCCCGACTGCGCCGACCGCGCCCCGACGCGCCCGACCGCGCCCTGTCTCCGCCTCGTCACCGACGCCTCGCCGGACCCCGTCGCCGTCATCCCCGGCCGCCTCCTCGAGCCCATTGCCCTGATCCTGCACCCACGGTGAGGGCCACGCCCTCCCTCTCTCTCTGTCGCCGCCGTCGCCCCGCACCCACTGGCCCCGCCTCGCCGCTGCCGCTCGCGTGCTACCTCGCGCCCGCGCTCGGCCCTGGACCGCGCCCGCACCTGGCCCGCTCCAGCCGCTCGCCGCGCTCGCCCCTCCTGAGCCGCACACGCGCGCGCGCCTGCCGTTCCTCCCGCTCGCCCCTGCTGCTGTTGCCGCGCCGCGCATCGGCCGAGCCCCGTCGCCAGCGCCTCGCCCATGCTCGCTCCGGCCCCTGCCTCGCCTCCGCGCGCCCTGCACCGCGCGCCGCCGCCCGCTGCCGCTCCGGCCACCGCGCCGCGCCGCCTGCCTCCGGCCGCCGCCCCGCCTCCGGCCCCACCTGCGCTCGCGTGCGCCCGCGCCCGGCGCCCTGCGCCCGCCGCGCCCTGCGCCCGCCGCGCCCTGCGCCCGCTGTGGCCCAGGGCCACTGACAGCCAGCCCCCACCCCCCCAGGGCCTATGACAAAGGGGGCCCACCCCCAAAAATGTTTTAAAAATAAGAAATAAAAATAAATAATTAAAATAATTAAAATAATTAATTAGTTAATTGATTAGTTAATTAATCCTGATTAGGTTAATCTAATTAACTAATTAGTGTTAATTAAACAGTAATTTGTAATTAACTTAATTAACCGCTGACATCAGCATGAGGTCATGCTGATGTCATCATCCGCACTGTTTCGGATAATGTTGAATTAAATAATTAATTAAATTTCAGAAATTAATAAAAACTTTAGAAAATCATATTAAATAAACCGTAACTCCGATGAAAATATTTTATACATGAAACTTGCTCAGAACGACGATACGAACCCGAATACGTCCTTCGCATTCCCGTCAGACGCCCGCAGCTATAAGAACATTGAATTTTTAGACCGATTTCAGTAAATGAATAGTGCCCAACTTTAATTAAATAAATCCAAATAAATTCCTAAATTAACTAAATCGTTTAGTTAGGCAGTAGAACACCCCGGCATATCATTTAGGCATGTCATACATATTGTTTGCATTATTGCCGTGAATTTATTGTTTCTCTCCCCCTCCTTCTCTCTCTCGATAGACGCTGAGACCGACGGCGCTGCACCAGGATACGACTACTCTACCGACGAGCAGCCCGTTGACGACCTTCCCCTCTTGCCAGAGCAACCAGGCAAGCCCCCCCTTGAGCATTCCAGATATCGCCCATTCTATTCTCCTGCTTGCATTAGATTTTGCTACTGTTAATGTATGCTCCTATTCTGATGCATAGCCTGCTGTTGTAACCTGTTCATTGCTACCTTACCTGCCTATGATAAACTGTTTAGTATAGGTTGGTGATGAACCATCAGTGACCCCACCACCTTATCCTTGATGCCCCTGCTTGATCATCGACGACTCGATCAATGTGATCGTCGACCAGAGACCGACACCTCACTTTACACCCCCCTTAGTTGTACGACTCTGCGTAGTAACTATCGAGTGCCGAGGGTGATACCTCGTAACGCACTCCTGATGAATACTCTGCAGTGTAGCTGTTCGGTCGTGGTCATCGAGGGTGATTCCTCCTTCTCCACTTCCGACACGACTCTGTCGTGCAACCCTCAGTGTGAACCTCGAGGGTGATACCTCATACGTTCGCCCTGATGATTTCGTAGAGTGGAATCCGCCGAGGGTGATTCCTCGGGTTTCTCCCTTGATGTTATGACCACACGATTACTTGACCTCTGTTACAGGCGGGTCCACCCTGGTGGGTACCCGCTGGGGATCTATGATTTCGGGTGTGCCGGAAGGGCACTCGAGTGTGACATTGTGGCGGAGCATCAGAGACTCTGATTGTCTCCGCTTGATACTAATTGAGCCTATTGGATTTGGGTGTGTGATCTGAGTGGGTCGACATGCCCTATACGCACTACCACCACGCGGGATAATGGTTATGGGACCCTCTGCAAAGTACGTTTCTCCGAAAGCTCGTCTGACGTCACGATTCACCGTGCGGGCTGATTGTCGGGATTGGGCTGGATACTTCACTGACGAGTTCAGTGTCGCGCCTGCACCCCGGCCAGTCTCGCAACGCGCAGGGTGCCCAGGGCGATGGCCCGAGACCTCTGGGTGCATAGGTTAGTCCGGCGTGCTGACCTCTCTGCCGAGCCTAGGTAGGGCGCTGCTTTGTGTTGATCTTCCGAGGACGGGCATTACCCAGCAAGTGTGTCCGGCCAGAGTTGATCGAGCGTGTTGGGTAACAGTAGTGCACCCCTGCAGGGACGAATCTTCTATCGATAGCCGGTCCTACGGTAAAGGACGCTCAGTTTGTGTATCCCGATCTACTACTTAAACTGGATACTTGTTACTTAATTGAAGCTTAGGGATCGCTTTCTCGCTGGGGAGTCGAGGAAGGATCTTTAAGCTGTACTTCAACATGTTTGCTAAATAAAATGCTATTCTACTCTCTTCTACTGCTGCAAGATGATGGCCTTGTGAAGATGTTTGAAGATGCTAGTCTTCGATAGGACTAGGCCTTCTCTCTATTCTGGCATTTCTGCAGCCCAGTCCAAATATACAGCCTTTCTCCATTGATAATGTTGCATATGTAGTATAGATCCTTGCTTGCTGAGTACTTCGGATGAGTACTCACGGTTGCTTTACTTTCTCTTTTCCCCATATACCCCACATTGATGATACATCAGACGATGGAGTCCTGGAGCTAGATGCCACCACCGGAGCTTACTACCAGGAGGGTCCAGAGGGTACTTACTACTGGATCGAGCCAGATGACCAGGAGTAGGATCGGAGGCTCCCAGGCAGGAGGCCAATGCCTTTCGATCTAGTGTCGCTGTTTGTGCTAGCCTTCTTAAGGCAAAACTTGTCTAACTATGTCTGTACTCAGATAATATTTGTATGACTGACTTATGTATTCGGATCTTCGGATCCCTGGTTTGTAATATTGTGGACCTCCGTTTAAATTGTGTTAGAGTTGTGTTGTGATATCTTCCCGTGAGTCCCTGTGCTTGATCGTACACGTTTGCGTGTATGATTAGTGTACGATTGAGTCGGGGGCGCCACAAGTTGGTATCAGAGCCGACTGCCTGTAGGAAGCCCCCTTCCAATTCCTTGGCCGAAGTTGAGTCTAGAAACCGAAAAACTAATTTACTAACTTGGCTGTGTGGCTTATGGGCCCACGTCGCCAACTGGGTGGTATTAGGATCTTTTATTCCTCGTCTATACTCTGGGACTCTGATCTCTCTTCTACTCGGGTTAAATAAATTTTACTAACGCCGACACTTAGGATCTCGTAAATCCCGTCTACCCGGAGAGCTGGATATCTGTGCGATTTCCCTGTCATTGATCTGATTAGTCTGATAATCATTTTCCTTTCCATTGTTTTGTTTAACCTTTCTCTCCGAGTTGTGTTAAACTTCTCATTATCATTTGACAAATCTGAATTTCCTCTGTTTCAGATGGACCGTTTGTTTGCACCGCGTCCTACGACACAGCTTGTGCTTCGCACTTGGGCTCGTAATACCCCTGGGTTTCCAGCTGTCCTGATCGCTCTCATGAACAGACTTGGCTACCGTTGGTATCCTGAGTACTTAGTTTATGAGGTTTACCGCGAGTTCAATCAAGAACAGTACTACGCTGAAGTTCGGATTTATGATCAGCAGAACAACTCAGACACCGAGCTACACCTTTTTCACGGGTTAGGCGTGACGATTGAGATGGCAGTCCATGATGCCGCCTACTCTGCCGTCGCACGTCTCCGAGGACAGTTCAGCGATATCTTGGATGACTCTGAGTTCCGATACATTTCGTATGCACCTGTTGGAGATGCTACTGGATACTACACAGCTATCTGTGCCCCGTACGAGTCTCGACGCTACGACCCGCAGGTTCTGATTCAGTGCACTCAGGCTCTGGATCGCACTGTTCGGGCTCTTGCCGTCGAGCTGTTCGCCACTCGAGCACGCTACTATGAGGCTATGACACAGTTGCTACTAGCTGTTCGTGCAGGGATACATCCGGAGTATATTCTTTACCCACGCAGGACCGAGATGCCGCCAGGTATTGATTGGCCTGCTGTGGGAGGTCACACGCCTGCACGTGGACCTCTTCTTACAGTTCGAGACCGGGTTCTGCATCAAAGTGCACATGGAGCACAGGATCCTGCCGCGATGAACATTCGTCGTCCGCACTTGCAGTTACCCCGTTTCAGTGGTTTTCTCCGACGCTGATGTAGCCTTTGCTATGTCACATTGTGTACTTCCTTACCGCGTGCCTGCGCGCCGCCTAGTGTCTCTAGTTTTTCAATTTGTGCCGTTATGCTGCCCGATTTTAACCGACCATGTATGGATCTGTATGTCTTAATCGACTGATGTTATGTATCTGATACACTACTTAAGTTGTTGTCGAGTTACATCATGTTTGACACTAAACGCTCGCAATTGCTTTTACTAAACTACCCCCTGTTGATACTTAGCAGGATGGTTAGACCAGGTGGTTGTGGTCGTGGTCGTGCCCCTGAACGCCCACCACCGCCAGACTATATGGCGGCTATGATGCAACAGTTTGAGCTCAACCGCCAGTTCATGGTTGGAATCATGGCTCAGTTTCCGCATCAGAACAACCAGAACCAGAACCCAGCTTCAATTACTTTGACAGAGTTTACGCGACTCAACCCAACTCATTTTCGCAACTCTGACAAGCCCCTGGATGCCGATGACTGGCTCCGCGACATCACTCACGAGATGGAGTCAGCTAATGTCGCCCCTGCCAACTATGTCAACTTCGCGGCCTTTTTCTTAAAGGGCCCCGCTGCTCAATGGTGGGACACACACAAGCGTACTCTGCCTGTTGGAACAGTCATTACCTGGTATGAGTTCCAGGCTGCTTTCCGTACATGTTACATCCCTCAAGCAATTATGGAACGCATGAAGACCCAGTTCCGTAACCTCACCCAGGGCAATAAGACCGTTGAAGCTTATCAGCGGGAATTTCTAGACCTCTCCCGCTATGCTGAATAAAACATCGCCACAGATGCTCGCAGACAAGAGAAGTTCCGTAATGGACTACACCCTGACCTCAAGCTTGCACTAGCTGCTCAAGACATCAATGACTTTTCAACTCTGACGAACAAGGCTATTCTTGTTGAGACCGCTCAGATGGAATACAAGGAATCGCAGAAGCGCTATCGTGATGCTGGCTCATCTTCGGGCTCAGCATTGAAGCGTCGAGTTTGGATTCCCAACAATGCATTCCGTTCCAATACCTCTGCGCCAAAGAACAACTATGATGCACCACGTCTGCCTCCTCCACCGCCGAGGCAGCCAAAAACTCAAGCTATTCAAAACAATGCTCCTCTTCGTCCTGAAGATGGTCTATGCTTCAAGTGCCGCAAACCAGGACACCAGGCTAAAGACTGCCGCCAGAATCGGAATCAGTTAGCCTTTCCTCGTGCTGGCCGTGGCAATGGTCGTGGCAACAACCAGACCCGCAACTATAATACCGGGTCTGCTGCACATGGTCGTGGACATGCCTACAACATTGACATTGAAGAAGTCCAGGATCAACCTGCTACTGTGATGGGTACCCTTCTTGTTAACTCAGTACCTGCTTCTGTTTTATTTGATTCAGGAGCATCACATTCATTCATCTCTGGAAAATTTGCATTTATGCATGGCATTCGATATGAGAAAATGCATACTCCGTTAGTCATTAAAACTCCCGGAGGTCACTGTCATGCTGACGTAATAGCACCTGACGTTACCGTCGAAATTAAAGGATTGGAATTCCTTGCCTCGCCCATCGTCCTGAAGTCTTCCACCATAGACCTCATACTTGGAATGGATTGGTTGAAAGCTCACATTGCTTCGATCAATTGTGCCACTAAAGCCGTCCAACTTCTTCACCCCACCGATGAGATAGTGAACTATACCGCCCGCATTACTCGAGACGCTAAAGCTCAGATATATGCTCTGAATGCTTTGAACGCCTCACCTCTGGAAGGGATCGAGAACGTTCCTATCGTTCGAGATTTTCCAGACGTCTTTCCAGAAGAACTTCCAGGAATACCCCCGGCTAGAGCTGTCGAGTTCGTCATCGACTTGAAGCCTGGCACCGTCCCTATTGCCAAGCGACCTTATAAGATGCCTCCGCATCACCTACTCAAGCTTAAGGAAGAAATCGACAAGTGACTTAAAAGTGGTTTCATCCGCCCCAGTTCCTCTGCTTGGGGAGCACCTTCACTCTTCGTTAAGAAGAAGGATGGAACTAACCGTTTGGTTCAGGATTATCGGCCCATTAACCAAGCCACAATCCAGAATAAATACCCACTGCCCCGGATCAATGATCTTTATGATCAACTCGCTGGATCGTCGGTGTTCTCTAAACTCGACCTGAGGTTGGGTTATCACCAGATCCGTGTCCGTGAAGAGGATATTCCCAAGACTGCATTCGTCACTCGATATGGCTCCTATGAATACACCGTCATGTCATTTGGCCTAACGAATGCTCCAGCAACTTTCTCCCGTCTGATGAATTATATATTCATGGATTACCTCGACAAATTCGTCGTGGTTTATTTGGATGATATTCTGGTTTATTCTAAGAATAAAGAAGAACATGCTGAACACCTCCGTTTGGTACTAGAAAGGCTCCGAGAACACCAGTTGTATGCCAAGTATTCCAAATGTGAATTTTGGCTTTCTGAAGTAACTTACCTTGGACATGTGATTTCCAAGGATGGAATTGCTGTTAACCCCGAACGAGTTCAGGCTATTCTTGACTGGACTCCCCCGAAGAATGTTAAGCAAGTCAGAAGTTTTCTCGGACTTGCTAGTTATTGCCGTCGATTCGTTGAGAACTTTTCCAAGATTGCAAAACCATTGACATATCTGCTTCACAAAGGTGTTAACTTTGAGTGGACAGAAAAATGTCAAGAAAGCTTTCAGACACTAAAAGATAAATTGACATCTGCCCCAGTATTAGCACCCCCGGATTCCCAAAAGGATTTCGTGATATACTGCGATGCCTCCCGTCAAGGATTAGGCTGTGTCCTAATGCAAGAACGCAAGGTGATTGCTTATGCCTCCCGACAATTGCGTCCTCACGAAGAAAATTACCCAGTGCACGATCTCGAACTTTCTGCGGTTATTTATGCCCTGAAGCTATGGCGACATTACCTTCTCGGTAACCGTTGTGAGATATATACGGATCATCAAAGTTTGAAGTATTTATATACTCAACCGGATCTGAACCTTCGTCAACAAAGATGGCTCGAGACAATTGCCGATTATGATATGAATATCTCATACACCCCTGGCAAGGCAAATGTAATGGCCGATGCTTTGAGCCGCAAGGCTTATTGCAGCAACCATATGGTTCAGGAATCACAACCTCTTCTTTATGAAGAGTTTCGTAAATTGAACCTCCATATTGTTCCACAGGGTTATCTCAATACCCTCGTTGTCGAACAAGATTTAGAACACATCATCAAAACTATGCAACGGTATGACTCTGATGTTGAAAGGATCAAGCGATACCTTGAAAAAGGAAAACCGTCGGAGTTCCATCTTGATAATGATGGGATCCTATTTTTCCAACACCGTCTCTTCGTACCTAAGTTCAAAGATGAGAGAGAACACGTTATGATGGAAGCTCATGACACTCCTCTGTCAATTCATCCTGGTAGCACAAAGATGTACCGTGACATTTGCCAGAGATACTGGTGGCCCAATATGAAGCGAGATATTGCTCGTTATGTTTCTGAGTGTGACGTTTGCCGCCGCGTTAAAGCTCAACATCAAAGGCCCGGAGGAACTCTGCAACCCCTTACAATTCCTGAATGGAAATGGGACAAGGTCCAAATGGATTTCATTACTGGTTTTCCCAAATCCCTGAAGGGTAATGATGCTATATTTGTCGTCATTGACCGATTCTCTAAGGTTGCCCACTTTCTGCCAGTTAAAGAGACAATCACTGCTAGCCAGTTAGCAGACTTGTATGTTTCCCTAATTGTGTCACTCCATGGTGTTCCGTTGGAGATCAGTTCCGATCGTGGCAGCCTCTTCACCTCCAGATTCTGGAATAGTTTCCAAGAAGCTATGGGAACACACCTGTCTTTTAGCACCGCTTTTCACCCTCAGTCAGAGGGTCAAGTTGAACGAGTTAATCAAGTGCTCGAAGATATGCTTCGAGCTTGCGTCATCTCCTTCGGTAAGAAATGGGAGGAATCTCTCCCGTATGCCGAATTCTCTTACAACAATAGCTATCAAGCTAGTCTGAAGATGGCACCGTTTGAAGTTCTATACGGTCGTAAGTGTCGAACCCCTCTGAATTGGTCAGAAACTGGGGAACGCTCACTCGTCGGACCGGACATTATTCAGCAAGCAGAAGATCAAGTCCGCATTGTCCGTGAACATTTGAAAGCTGCTCAGTCTCGTCAGAAGAGCAACTATGACCGAAAGCACCAGGAAATAGTCTATCAACCTGGCGAGCAAGCTTACCTCCGCCTCACTCCGTTGAAAGGCACTCATCGGTTCGGAATCAAAGGCAAGTTAGCTCCTCGCTACATTGGCCCGTTCCGTATTCTTGCCCGTCGAGGAGAAGTGGCATATCAATTGCAGTTGCCGCCTAATCTTTCCCAAGTACATGATGTTTTTCATGTATCCCAACTCCGTCGCTGCTTCAAGGATCCTATTCGAGTTGTGGATCACGAAGTGCTTGAATTAAAGAAAGATCTGTCCTATCCAGAATATCCCATCCGTGTTCTTGATGAAGCTGAATGTCGGACTCGTCAAAAGTCAATCAAATTCCTCAAGGTTCAGTGGTCAAATCATTCTGAAGATGAGGCCACTTGGGAACGCGAGGATCGTCTTCGTGAAGAATACCCCTCTTTCTTTCAGTCTTCCTCTTAATTCTCGGGACGAGAATTCTTAATAGATGAGGAGAATTGTAACACCCCCGGTGATTAGCAACAGTAATCACTTTTGATAATGACATGTCAGCAAGCTTAATAGTGCATAATCATCATTAGCATCATATTGCATTTCAACTCCTAAGTCAAATTCAAATTTAAATGAAAGTGAAATATAAAAGTTGTCCAACATAAAAACTAAAATGTTTGATAAATAACAAATATTGCAGAGGCTAGTCTAAAATTGAAACCAACAAATAATAAAATAATTAGGTGGCTCTAACATAATTAAAACAGCGAGGAATAATGCAATTTAATTATTATAAAAATTGTGTGAACTCAAGTTGACTCCAAACCAATTTTTGGTAGTGGTAGGTAATGCCTAGTATTTGTTGGAGCAATTCCTATGTGTTACAAAATTCAATGTGTGGCCTAACTATTTACTAAACTGAGAAAAGAGAATAAAGAAAAAGTAAAGAGAAAAAGAAAAACAGAACAGAAAAGAAAAAGAGAAAACGGACCCCCCCTCCCCCCGGCCCAACTGGGCCCCAGCCTAGCCGGCCGGCCTAGCTCCCGGCCCACCCCCGCGCCTACATGGCCTCCCCCTGGAGACCCCACCCTACCCAACCCCACTCCACCCGGGCCCCTCTGCTCACATCCCGTCCCGCCCCCCCCGTTTCCCCCGATCACAAACCGGATCGGGATCGGTCGCCCCCCGTCGCCGACCCGCCTCGACGCCGCCGCCCCCGTCTCCTCCTTCTCCCCCTCGTCATATCCACGCCGCAGCACCTCCTCCTCCCCGTCTTCCTCCTCCCCCCGAGCCCCCTCGCTTCTCCCCTCCTTCTCCTCACGCGGCCCCGTACTCTCCCTACCTCCGTCCCCTTCTCCTCCTGTCTTTCGGACCTCCTCCGCGAAGGGGACATCTCCTTCCATCCCTTCTCCTTCCTCCTCTTCCGCCTCTCGAGCCCATTGCCCTGACCCTGCAACCCGCGGTGAGGGCCACGCCCTCCACCTCTCTCTCTGTCACCGCCGTCGCCGCCACGCACCCACTGGCCGGCCCCCTGGCCCCCCCCAGCCTCGCCTCTGCCGCTCTGTATTCTACCGATCTCGGCGCCCTCTCTCTTGCCCCCTTCCTGCACCTCTCCCTCCCCGTCCGCCTTTCCCTCTCCCCCCCACACCCTTCCGGCTCGTCGGCTCTCTCCGTGACTCACCCCACTCCCGCTTCCTCCCGGTATCGTCTCTCGTTGTCTTCCTTTCCTCCCCTCTCTCCCCTTCTGTCTTTTTCGGGGAGCGAGAAACAAATTCTTCCCCACGTCTGGCATAAGCTTCCGCTACCCCTTCTCCCTCTCCTCTCCCATTCGGCTCAGCATCCTTCCCCATTCCGTCTCCTTGGACCGCTCAAAGCGTCCTTTCCCACCCCCTGTCTCTCCTCCTCCCTCTTCCTGCGGATAGGAAGCGGGGGACGCAGTGGTAGTCCGGGCTCTCCTTACCCATTCCCATCATCCTCTCCTCCCACGTCTCACTTTCCGGGGTCCGAGTCCGACTAGAATCCGACTCACTCCGTTCCACCAGCCTTCTCTCCACGATCCTTTCTCCCCGTCAAAGTCAAGCCGCTTCTTCCGCTCGGTCACGTGTCTCTCGCGCTTTCCGGCGGCACCAAGGCTCGTTCGGGGCCTTATTGCGTCCCCTTGCCGTTCCAGCCCCCCCCCCCCGCCCCAGGGCCTATGACAAAGGGGGCCCACCCCCAAAATGTTTTAAAAATAAGAAATAAAATAAATAATTAAAATTAAAATAATTAATTATTAATTAGTTAATTGATTAGTTAATTTATCCTGATTAGGTTAATCTAATTAACTAATTAGTGTTATTAAACAATAATTTGTAAATAACTTAATTAACCGCTGACATCAGCATGAGGTCATGCTATGTCATCATCCGCACTGTTTCGGATAATGTTGAATTAAATAATTAATTAAATTTCAGAAATTAATAAAAACTTTAGAAAATCATATTAAATAAAACGTAACTCCGATGAAAATATTTATACATGAAACTTGCTCAGAACGACGATACGAACCCGAATACGTCCTCCGTATTCCCGTCAGACGCCGCAGCTATAAGAACATTGAACTTTTAGACCGATTTCAGTAAATGAATAGTCCCAACTTTAATTAATAAATCCAAATAAATTCCTAAATTAACTAAATCGTTTAGTTAGGCAGTAGAACACCCCGCATATCATTTAGGCATGTCATACATATTGTTGTGCATTATTGCCGTGAATTATTGTTCTCTCCCCCTCCTTCTCTCTCTCGATAGACGCTAAGACCGACGGCGCTGCACCAGGATACGACTACTCTACACGAGAGCAGCCCGTTGACGACCTTCCCCTCTTGCCAGAGCAACCAGGCAAGCCCCCCCCTTGAGCATTCCAGATATCGCCCATTCTATTCTCCTGCTTGCATTAGATTTTGCTACTGTTAATGTATGCTCCTTTCTGATGCATAGCCTGCTGTTGTAACCTGTTCATTGCTACCTTACCTGCCTATGATAAACTGTTAGTATAGGTTGGTGATGAACCATCAGTGACCCCCCACCTTATCCTTGATGCCCCTGCTTGATCATCGACGACTCGATCAATGTGATCGTCGACCAGAGACCGACACCTCACTTTACACCCCCCTTAGTTGTACGACTCTGCGTAGTAACTATCGAGTGCCGAGGGTGATACCTCGTAACGCACTCCTGATGAATACTCTGCAGTGTAGCTGTTCGGTCGTGGTCATCGGGTGATTCCTCCTCTTCTCCACTTCCGACAACTCTGTCGTGCAACCCTCAGTGTGAACCTCGAGGGTGATACCTCATACGTTCGCCCTGATGATTTCGTAGAGTGGAATCCACGCGAGGGTGATTCCTCAGGTTTCTCCCTTGATGTTATGACCACACGATTACTTGACCTCTGTTACAGGCGGGTCCACCCTGGTGGGTACCCTGGGGATCTATGATTTCGGGTGTGCCGGAAGGGCACTCGAGT
Source organism: Thinopyrum elongatum (assembly GCA_011799875.1). Classification (NCBI taxonomy): domain Eukaryota; kingdom Viridiplantae; phylum Streptophyta; class Magnoliopsida; order Poales; family Poaceae; genus Thinopyrum; species Thinopyrum elongatum. Next base: position 477,581,798 of record CM022303.1, on the reverse strand, counting down.
GTGACATTGTGGCGGAGCATCAGAGACTCTGATTGTCTCCGCTTGATACTAATTGAGCCTATTGGATTTGGGTGTGTGATCTGAGTGGGTCGACGTGCCCTATACGCACTACCACCACAGTGGATAATGGTTATGGGACCCTCTGCAAAGTACGTTTTCTCTGAAAGCTCGTCTGACGTCACGATTCACCGTGCGGCTGATTGTCGGGATTGGGCTGGATACTTCACTATGACGAGTTCAGTGTCGCGCCTGCACCCCGGCCAGTTCCGCAACGCGCAGGGTGCCCAGGGCGATGGCCCGAGACCTCTGGGTGCATAGGTTAGTCCGGCTGCTGACCTCTCTGCCGAGCCTAGGTAGGGCGCTGCTTTGTGTTGATCTTCCGAGGACGGGCATTACCCAGCAAGTGTGTCCGGCCAGAGTTGATCGAGTGTTGGTAACAGTAGTGCACCCCTGCAGGGATGAATCTTCTATCGATAGCCGGTCCTACGGTAAAGGACGCTCAGTTTGTGTATCCCGATCTACTACTTAAACTGGATACTTGTTACTATAATTGAAGCTTAGGGATGCGCTTTCTCGCTTGGGAGTCGAGGAAGGATCTTTAAGCTGTACTTCAACATGTTTGCTAAATAAAGCTATTCTACTTCTCTCTACTCTCTGCTACAGCAAATGATGGCCTTGTGAAGATGTTTGAAGATGCTAGTCTTCGATAGGACTAGGCCTTCTCTCTATTCTGGCATTTCTGCAGCCCAGTCCAAATATACAGCCTTTCTCCATTGATAATGTTGCATATGTAGTATAGATCCTGCTTGCCTTCGGATGAGTGATCTCACGGTTGCTTTACTTTCTTTTTCCCCATATACCCCACATTGATGATACATCAGACGATGGAGTCCTGGAGCTAGATGCCACCACCGGAGCTTACTACCAGGAGGGTCCAGAGGGTACTTACTACTGGATCGAGCCAGATGACCAGGAGTAGGATCGGAGGCTCCCAGGCAGAGGCCAACGCCTTTTGATCTAGTGTCGCTGTTTGTGCTAGCCTTCTTAAGGCAAACTTGTCTAACTATGTCTGTACTCAGATAATATTTGTATGACTGACTTATGTATTCGGATCTTCGGATCCCTGGTTTGTAATATTGTGGACCTCCGTTTAAATTGTGTTAGAGTTGTGTTGTGATATCTTCCGTGAGTCCCTGTGCTTGATCGTACACGTTTGCGTGTATGATTAGTGTACGATTGAGTCGGGGGCGCCACATATGCATAGGGATTTTGTGAGCAAACAACTATGGGAACAAGAATCAACTTGCATAGGAAGGCAAAACAAGCAAAACTTCAAGATTTTAATACATAGAGAGGAAACTTGATATTATTGCAATATGAAAAAGCATATGTTCCTCTCTCATAATAATTTCAGTAGCATCATGAATGAATTCAACAATATAACTATCACATAAAGCATTCTTTTCATGATCCACAAGCATAGAAATTTTACTACTCTCCACATAAGCAAATTTATTCTCATGAATAGTAGTGGGAGCAAACTCAACAATATAACTATCATGTGAGGTATAATCCAATTGAAAATTAAATCATGATAACTCGTTTCATGGTTATCATTATTCTTTATAGCATAATTATTCATCAACAAATCATCATAGATAGCAACTTGTTCTCATAATCAATTGGAACCTCTTCCAAAATAGTGGATTCATCACTAAATAAAGTCATGACCTCTCCAAATCCACTTTTATCAATATTGTGAAAAGATTCAACACCCTCCAAAATAGTGGGATCAATACTACCTAGAGTTGACACTCCTCCAAACCCCTTTCATCAATATAATCATCATATAGGAGGCATGTTTCATCATCATAATAAATTTTCTCACAAAACTTGGGGGACTAAAAATATCATCTTCATCAAATATAGCATCCCCAAGCTTATGGCTTTGCATATCATTAGCATCATGGATATTCAAAGAGTTCATACTAACACATTGCAATCATGCTCATCATTCAAAGATTTAGTGCCAAACATTTTATTGACTTCTTCCTCTAGCAATTGAGCACAATTATCGGAATCCTTATTTTCACGAAAGACATTAAAAAGATGAAGCATATGAGGCAACCTCAATTCCATTTTTTTGTAGTTTTCTTTATAGACTAAACTAGTGATAAAACAAGAAACTAAAAGATTCGATTGCAAGATCTAAAGATATACCTTCAAGAATAACCTCCCCGCAACGGCGCCAGAAAAGAGCTTCATTGACGGGATGTGAGTGCCGCTTACCTAGCCTCCCCGGCAATGGCGCCAGAAAAGTGCTTAATGTCTACTACGCAACCTTCTTCTTGTAGACTCGTGTTGGGCCTCCAAGCGCAGAGTTTTGAAGGAAGTAGCAAATTTCCCTCAAGTGGATGACCTAAGGTTTTATCAATCCGTGGGAGGCGTAGGATGAAGATGGTCTCTCTCAAACAACCCTGCAACCAAATAACAAAGAGTCTCTTGTGTCCCCAAACACACCCAATACAATGTCAATTGTATGGTGCACTAGTTCGGCGAAGAGATGGTGATACAAGTGTAATATGGATGGTAGATATAGGTTTTTGTAATCCAAAATATAAAAATAGCAAGGTAGCAAGTACAAAAGTGAGCAAAAACGGTATTGCAATGCTTGGAAACAAGGCCTAGGGTTCATACTTTCACTAGTGCAATTCTCTCAACAATGATAACATAATTGGATCACATAACAATCCCTCAACGTGCAACAAAGAATCACTCTAAAGTTTCTATCGAAGAACGTAGGACGAAAATGTGCATCAACCCCCTATGCATAGATTACCCAATGTCACCTCGGGAATCCGCGAGTTGAGTGCCAAACATACATCAAGTGATCAATAGAACATCCCATTGTCACCACAGATATCCCATCGCAAGACATACATCAAGTGTTCTCAAAATCTAATCATCAATCCAACATAACGAAACATCAAAAGCAGAAGACTCAATTCATCACAAGAAGGTAGAGGGGGAGAGACACCATATAATCCAACTATAATAACAAAGCTCGCGGTACATCAAGATCGTGCCAATCAAAACACGAGAGAGAGAGATCAAACACATAGCTACTGGTACATACCCTCAGCCCCGAGGGTGAACTACTCCCTCCTCGTCATGGAGACCGCTGAAAATGATGAAGATGGCCTCCGGTGATGATTTTCCCCTCCCCGGCAGGGTGCCGAAACGGGCTCCTATTGGTTTTTTCGTGGCTACAGAGGCTTGCGGCGGCGGAAGTTCCGATCTAGGTTTATTTCTAGAGGTTTTGGTATTATAGGAGGTGTTGGCGGCGGACAAGTCAAGAGGGGCCCGAGGCGACGACAAGGCAGGGGGGCGCGCCCTCCACCCTTGTGGTTGCCTCAGACTCCTCTCCGATATTCTTTTTGTTCCAGTATTTTTTATATTTTCCAAAAATATTCTCCGTAAATTTTCAGCCCATTCCGAGAACTTTTATTTCTCACAAAAAATGAACACCTGGAGTTCTGACAAACAGCGTCAGTCCGGGTTAGTTCTAATAAAATCATACCAAAATCATATAGAATTGTTGTAACACGCATGAATACTTCATAAATTATAGATACGTTGGAGACGTATCATGAAGCGACAGGAGGCGGTCAATATCTTCCATGCTAGGTGGGTTATTCTCACGATGAGTGTTTATCACTTGTCATTCACGAGAAAGTGGCTAGTAATTGGGATGCCCAGTCCTATGATCAAATCAAAATCAAAATAAAATAATGAAACAAAACTCCCCCGGATTGTTGTTGGTATGGAGGGCACCCGAGGATTCGGTTAGCCATGGCTTGTGTTTGTTGGTGGAGGGGGAGTAAAAACTTTACATTTCTGTTTGGGAACCGCCTAAATGTGTCTAGCATGGAAGATATTGAGAACTCTCGGTCATTACGTGACAATGAAAGCATACTCTCAAATTGTATTCAGCTCTATTTTAAAAGCTTCGAGCTCTGGCAGCCCTCTGCAAATCCCTGCTTCCCCCTGCGAAGGGCCTATCGTTTACTTTTATGAAGAGTCAGTAGTATTCCTTCTCATTTCAACCTCGATTATTCTCTAGTTTGGCAAGTATCATGTGGTGGGGAAAGATCCAAGCATATATGGCCATTCAAATATATTTGATCATGAATTATTATTGTTGACCACTATCTATAGATAAAGATTGGGAGGCGAAACATTAAGCCCATATCTTTCTCTGTGTTCGATGGATCCTATTTGTTCTAAAATTATGCTTTGAGTGGTAGCAATCATGGAAGACTAATGATAGTTGAGTATGTGGAATTTGCTAAATCAAAGCTCTTACATAGACCCTTCCTGAAATAAGATGAATTGCAATTGTTTGATGACTGAGAACGTAGTTTTGTCAGTTTTCAAGAAAGTTTATGGTCATACTTAACATGTGAATAGCTTGCTACGTGATCATGAGAAGTTTTTATGAGATGAGCTGCTATTTATAATATATATTGATGCTAGAAAAAGTGTTTGAATTATCATTGATCAAACTTATGCACTATGCTAGCATTCACACTTCATAAATTATTTCCTTGATCATTTACCTACTCAAGGACGAGCAGGGATTAAGCTTGGGGATGCTAATACGTCTCCAATGTATCTATAATTTATGAAGTATTCATGCCATGTTTGCAACAATTTTATATGGTTTTGATATGATTTGATTAGAACTAACCCGGACTGACGCTATTTTCAGCAGACTACCGCGGTGTCGTTTTTTGTGCAGAAATAAGTTCTCGGAATGGGATGAAAATTTACGGTGATTTTTTATGGACCAAAAGAGACCCCCGAAGCACCGGAGCTAGGCCAGAAGTGACCGAGGAGGCCACAAGCCTGGGGGCGCGCCTCCTGAGCTTGTGGGCCCCTCGGGTACCCCCCTGACTTGTTTCCAATGCCAAAAATTCTTATAAATATAGATCGACCTGATGAGCATGATCTATTGCTATTATGCCCGAACTGAGCAACGATGAGCACGCCACCCACCCCCACCGCTACCACCACCACCACCACTGCCACGCCGCACAGCCGCCACGCCTTCACGCCGCCTATAGCCACCTCTCGTCATCCCGTGCCTCCCCACCAGCCTCCCTCCCCCGCCGCACCCACCTCCTTCCCTGTCCTGATCTATCAGAGAGGATATCTCGATGCCTGCCTTCCCCTTCCTCCACGGAGGCGAATGAATCAGGCCACGAGCGAGCCTCGATGTTGGTGGAGGAGGTCCGCATGGAGATCCACAGGCAGCGGATGCGGAGGACAATGAGGCTGCCCAGACTTGGTCGAGACTCGTGTCAAGAATTAGTCACCCGAATCTGCGTCGAGGCCACGGATGCAGAGATGGGAGGATGATTCCGGTGGACAGCGCGTCCCCGATGAGATTGTCGAGTGGGCAAGGGCAGAGACCTCATCGCCCTCCCTGGAGCAGCGTTGCCAGTGGAGAGCCTTTGGGTCGCTGCAGCCCCTGCACCACTGACAATGAGCATTGTCGGCAGCTGCGTTTCCGATGGGAGCCAGGGGAGAGGTGTACGAGCGCCTGCATAACTTGCACCGTCGATGCCGTCGTGCGCCTCGGATGAATCCAGCTCGGAGGCGGAGGAGGATGTAATTGTTGGATCGATCAGATGTATTTGGGATCGCCGAGCGCAGGTTCTTAAGAGGCCC
>CM022303.1:475744734-476162736 GCA_011799875.1 Thinopyrum elongatum | reverse complement strand
CACGGTGCTAGGGGTAGTCTAACGCAGCATCACACGTAACAGACGGAGCGGGAGAATATCTGACGATATTTCCCGGGTCTTTGGAATTATCGGACAGAGGATAAGAGGGGAACGGTTGCAAGTTCGGATAGTTAGGGACGCGTGACGGACGAACGGACCGCGTATTCAGATTCGTCTCGTCGTTCTGAGCAACTTTCATGTACAAAGTATTTTCATCTGAGCTACAGATTATTTTATATGATTTTCTAAAGATTTGATTAATTTCTGGAATTTAATTAATTATTTAAATTAACATTATCCGAAACAGTGTCTTGCTGACGTCAGCATGACGTCAGGACCAGTGGGTCCCACCTGTCATAGGCTGTTAGGTTAATTAGTGATTAACTAATTAAATTACTGTTTAATTAACACTAACTACTTAATTAGATTAACCTAATCAGGATTAATTAACTTAATTAATTAACTAATTAATTATTTAATTAATTAATTATTTTTATTTATTTTAATTATATTTTTTTTATTACATTTTCTTTTAATTCGTTTTTAGGGGCTGGGCCCCATCTGTCATTGCCTCAGGGGGGGCAGGGCCCACCGGTCAGTGGCACGGCCGGACATGTCCGGGTTGTGCCCGTTTGGGCACCGGACATGTCCGGTGCGCATACGGGCGCACGAGTGCGGCCAGCGGGTGAGGCGGAGACGGGCGCCGGCGTGAGCGGGGCCGCGCGCGGGCGGGAGGCGAGCGCGGGCGGGGCAGGGGCGGCCGGGCGCGGTGGCCCGTCGGACGGCGAGCGGCGGCGCGGTGGAGCCGGGGCAGCAGAGCTGCGCGCGCGGCTGCAGCAGCGGGCGTGGGCAGAGGCGACGAGCGGGGCCGGCCTGGGCGTGGTCGCGCGCGAGCCCGGGCGCGCGGTGGGCGCGTGCGGCGGCCGGTGACCAAGGCGCAAGGGGAGGCGAGCAGAGGCGGCGGCAGGAGCGCGGCGACGGTGATGGGAGCGGCAGCGCGGGCGCCTGTGCATGCGCGAGCAGGCGCGGGCGAGCGCGCACGCGCGGTGAGGCAGGGACGCGGGCGGAGCGCGACGAGGGCGATGCGGGCGCGGCCGGGGCGCGGGGTGGGGTGCGCGCACAAGGGAGGGAGGCCGAGGCCGAGGCCTCACCGGCGTTGTTGGGCACGGGCAGCGGGGCTCGGGGACGACGGCGTCGGAGGCGGGGAGGCCGTCCGGCGACGGAGACGAGGTGGCGACGGCGTCCACGCGCGGCGAGGTGGCGTCGGGCGCCGAGGGCGCGGTGAGGCGCGGGGCTGCGAGCGTGGCAAGGAGGAGGAGGCGGCCGGCGGCGGGGCAGGCGGCGGGGCGATGGCGGTCGGGAAGGCCGGCCGGGACGGGCGCCGAGGCGGCGCGGGCGACGGGGTTCGATCCCGACCAGAATTTCTGGATTGGGGGGGGGGAGAGGAGCGAGGGGGGGGATTAGGGTTTCGGGGGGGTGGTGGCGGCTATGTAGGCGCCGGCTGGGCCGGCCTGGCGGCCGGTGGCTTGCTGGGCCGAGGCCCAGTCGGGGGGGGGGGTTCTCCTTTTTTTTTTCTGTTTTTCTTATTCCTTTTTCTGTTTTGTTTTTATTTTTTGTTCCAAAAGACTTTTGTAAAATATGAGACTTGCTCCATTATTTACAGTGCATTATCTGCCACTGCTAGAAATTGTGTGGGGTCATATTTTTGTTTGGATTTTATTTAAATTGAAAAAGGATTAAACAGTGTTATGTTGCTGTTGTTCCTTGTTGTTCGAGTCCTTTTACAATTCCAACAAATGTTGCAATCATTTTATAAATGCTATGAGAATATTTGCAACATGATGCACATTTTAGTTTTCAGGTTCAGGCAACTTTTATTTTCCACTTTCACTTAAATTTGAATTTGTTGGAGTTGAAAAGATTATGATGCAAATGATGATCGTGCACTGTTAATCATGCTGACTGGCATTGTCAAAAGGGTGATTACTGTAGTTAAACCACTGGGGGTGTTACAGGTTTGCAACCATGGCAATCACTCCATCTATATGTATTGTATTTCTGTGAAAATACTTGGTCGTTTGGAAAAAGATGGTAATGATTTATCACGAGTTTTTGAATGCTTGGTCCTGACAATCACCCGATAGCCACAGTCTCCATCGCGTAATACTTGATGGCGGTCGTACCAATAGACAGTCAGTCGGACGCATCTCACCGAAGGGACACGCATCGGCTTGGTCTGACATGTACGACCAGGTACATCACCGACATGTGCGACCGCATTTGAGCAGTACTTGAAATTTGTGTCAAGGAAAACTCTCGGGAGCCGTTTCGGGCTTCGAAACCAAAACCATCAATAAATCTTTAGCTTGTTCCCAAAACATTCCAAAGTAGTAATAGTAGAACTACTACCATGCTATAATCACAGTGGAAACCTGTTCCACACCTATCAAACCTGAACGTGTTCCCACTATGCAGGTTTTAGTACTAGACTAGTACTAGGTTATGTTGGGGAACTTTGCAAGGGAAAACAAAAAAATTCCTACGCTCACCAGATCCAATCTAGGAGATGACATCTACAGAGGAGAGATTGGATTCGGAGGAGAAGCCAAATCGTGGGACCAGCTGCGGCGGTGCCGTTGGGCATGTCATCAAGGTGAGGTGAGCTGCCCTCTTCCCGCCAGCGATGCAGTGACCTACTCGGTTGCTGCTGCAGTGAACTTGCGGCGCCATGGCGGTTTGTGACGCCCCGGCCCGATCGTGCACTAATCATACACGCACATGCACACGATCAAGCCTAGGACTCACGGAAGATATCACAAACACAACTCTAAAACATAAATAAGTTATACAAGCTTTATATTACAAGCCAGGGGCCTCGAGGGCTCGAATTCATAAGCTTGCGAACAAGCGTCAGCGGAAGCATCAGATATCTGAGTACAGATAAAAAGAAAAATACAGAAAGGCCTTTAGAAAGGGGGGCAAAAGAAAACACTACGATCGAAAGGCACAAGGCCTCCTGCCTGGGACCCCGATCCTACTCTGGGCGTCAGTCAACTCGTAGCAGTATCCATCCTCTGGGTAGTAGTAGTAACAGATCGTCGGGGCATCTGTCTCAGGGGGCTCCGTCCTCTGGTCACGTCAAACTGATATGGGGAGAAAAAGGAAAACAAACAACCGTGAGTACTCAGAAGTACTCAGCAAGCAAGGATCACACTACATATGCAACATTTTCAAAGGGAGGCTGTATATGTGGACTGGGCTGCAGAAATGCCAGAATAGAGAGAAGGCCTAGTCCTATCGAAGACTAGCATCTTCAGCGGTCTTGCAGCAGTAGAAGAGAGTAGAACAATACCATATAATGTAGCAGTAATAATATCAACCTCACCCAGAGATCCTTTCTCGACTCCCTGCGAGGAAAGCAATCCCAGAGCCATACATTCATCAACTGTCCTGAGATCCCTTCTCGACTCCCTGCGAGAGCAATCCCAGAGCCATATATACAGGTCTCATCCACAGGTATCCAGTTCTAAATTGTATCAATCAGGATACAACTTCGAGTGTCTTTACCGTAGGACCGGCTATAATAGAAGTGTTCTTCCCTGCAGGGGTGCACCAACTTACCCACCACGCTCGCTTAACTCCAGCCGGACCACACTTTCCTGGGTCATGCCCGGCCTCGGCCAACCAAACAAACACATCGCAACCCTACCTAGAGCTCAGCAGAGAGGTCCCGTCGGTCTACATCTCTAAGCGCTCAGAGGTCTTGGGCCATCGCCCTGTGCACTCCGAGTCGTTGCGAGCAGGGTGAAGCCTGGCACCAGGAGGGCGCCGGTCCGTCCCGGCCGCAATGAGACTGGACGTCTGACAGAGCTTTCGGCTGATGCTACGATGCAGAACGCCCATACTATGCCCACGTGATGGTTAGTGCTATCGACCAAAGGCCGGCTCAGATTAAATATCCAAATCGTAGTGGCCTAGGGGCTTGCGGAAACGAGCAGAGACTCACGAAAGATGTGACCCCGTCGCCCCGTCTCGAGGACTTGCGGCAAGGGTTAAGTGCCCCGCCGCGCTCGTATTCACCACTCGGGCACCACACTGGCAACCCGCCTTACATCCACGCGGGTACCCCCAGGGTCGACCCGCCTTTCCAAGTAACATTGTAAAGTCCAAGTATCCGTGTGTCCTTAACATCAGGGAATCAGGTATCACCTCATTGAATTCCCACTCGATGTATCGTCAGGTGAACTAGGAGGAATCACCCTCACTGGGTCCACACTTGAGGTGTTGTACGACAGCGTCGTTATCGGAAGCGGTGAAGGAGGAATCACCCTCGATGACCACGACCGAATAACTACTCTACAGAGTTAACATCAGAAGGTGCATCATGAGGTTTCACCCCCGACACTCGATAGTAACGCTGCAGTGTCGGTTACAACTAAGGGGGGGGGGTGATGTGCGGTGTCGGGGCCTGGTCTTCAATCCCATTGATCGGGTCTTCTGACGATCCAGCGCGGCAGTCGGGATAAGTGGGGTCACTGATAGGTCTCTAACCAGCTAGACCAAACAGTTTGGATATGTAGGTAATTATAACAGTAGGTTACAATGAACAGGCATTGCATCAGAATAGTAGAGAAGCAAGCAGCACAGCAGTAATTCTAATGCAAGCATGAGAAATTTAGAAGGGCGATATCGGTATGCTCAAGGGAGGGGCTTGCCTGGTTGCTCGGCGGCAAGGGCAAGGTCGTCTATGGTGTCTTCGGGATCCGGAGCTGCGTCGGTCTCGGGGACGACGTCGGGGTCGGGGGCTATCAAGAGAGAAGAGGGGGGAGGAAACAGTATAAATAATAAGCAAACATGAGCATGACAAATACGATACACGGTGCTAGGGGTAGTCTAACGCAGCATCACACGTAACAGACGGAGCGGGAGAATATCTGACGATATTCCCGGGTCTTTGGAATTACGGACAGAGATAAGAGGGGAACGGTTGCAAGTTCGGATAGTTAGGGACGCGTGACGGACGAACGGACCGCGTATTCAGATTGTCTCGTCGTTCTGAGCAACTTCATGTACAAAGTATTTTCATCTGAGCTACAGATTATTTTATATGATTTTCTAAAGATTTGATTAATTTCTGGAATTTAATTAATTATTTAAATTAACATTATCCGAAACAGTGTCTTGCTGACGTCAGCATGACGTCAGGACCAGTGGGTCCCACCTGTCATAGGCTGTTAGGTTAATTAGTGATTAACTAATTAAATTACGTGTTTAATTAACACTAACTACTTAATTAGATTAACCTAATCAGGGATTAATTAACTTAATTAATTAACTAATTAATATTTAATTAATTAATTATTTTTATTTATTTTAATTATATTTTTTTTATTACATTTTCTTTAATTCGTTTTTAGGGGCTGGGCCCCATCTGTCATTGCCTCAGGGGGGGCAGGGCCACCGGTCAGGGCACGGCCGGACATGTCCGGGTTGTGCCGTTTGGGCACCGGACATGTCCGTGGGCATACGTGCCCGCGCGCAGGCAGGGTGGGAGGCGGACGGGGGGGACGGAGGCGGGGGGGGCGGGCGGGAGGGGAGGGGGCGAGAGACGGGGGGAAGGGGAAGGAGACGAGGACGGGGAGGGGGCGAAGGAGCAACCCGCGGCGAGAGAGCGAGAGGTGGTGAGAGAAGAGGGGCGTGGGCAGAGGCGACGAGCGGGGCCGGTGGGGTGTCGCGGCGAGCCGGGCGCGCGGTGGCGCGTGCGGCGGCCGGTGACCAAGCGCAAGGGGAGGCGAGGAGGGAACAGGCGGAAGGCGAGAGGAGGAAGGGATGAGGGAGAGGAGAGCGGGGCTGTGCAGGCGCGAGCAGGGGGGCGACGCGAGCGGGTGAGGCAGGACGCGGGCGGGAGGAGACGACGGAGGGCGATGCGGGCGGCCGGGGCGCGGGGTGGGGTGCGCGCACAAGGGAGGAGGGCCCGAGGCCGAGGGCTCACGGCGTTGTTGGGAAAGGGAAGAGGGGGAGGGGAAGAAGGAAGGAGGCAGGGGGAGAGGAGGGAAGGAGAGAAGAGGACAGGTGGAGACGGGTAAAGGGGGAGGGTGCGTCGGGCGCCGAGGGCGCGTGAGGCGCGGGGCTGCGAGCGTGGCAAGGAGGAGGAGGCGGCCGGCGGCGGGGCAGGGCAGGCCGGCGATGGGTCGGGAGGCGGCCGGCGGAAGGGCGCCGAGGCGGGCGCGGGCGACGGGGTTCGATCCCGATCCAGAATTTCTGGATTGGGGGGGGGAGAGGAGCGAGGGGGGGGATTAGGGTTTCGGGGGGGGTGGTGGCCGGCTATGTAGGCGCCGGCTGGGCCGGCCTGCGGGCGGTGGCTTGCTGGGCCGAGGCCCAGTCGGGGGGGGGGGGTTCTCCTTTTTTTTTCTTTTTTGTTTTCTTATTCTTTTTTGGGTTTTGTCTTTTATTTTTTTGTCCAAAAGACTTTTGTAAAATATGAGACTTGCTCCATTATTTACAGTGCATTATCTGCCACTGCTAGAAATTGGTTTGGGGTCCATATCTTTTTGTTTGGATTTTATTTAAATTGAAAAAGGATTAAACAGTGTTATGTTGCTGTTGTTCCTTGTTGTTCGAGTCCTTTTACAATTCCAACAAATGTTGCAATCATTTTTATAAATGCTATGAGAATATTTGCAACATGATGCACATTTTAGTTTTCAGGTTCAGGCAACTTTTATTTTCCACTTTCACTTAAATTTGAATTTTGAGTTAGGAGTTGAAAAGCATTATGATGCAAATGATGATCGTGCACTGTTAATCATGCTGACTTGGCATTGTCAAAAGGGTGATTACTGTAGTTAACCACTGGGGGTGTTACAGGTTTGCAACCATGACAATCACTCCATCTATATGTATTGTATTTCTGTGAAAATACTTGGTCGTTTGGAAAAAGATGGTAATTGATTTATCACGAGTTTTTGAATGCTTGGTCCTGACAATCACCCGATAGCCACAAGTCTCCATCGCGTAATACTTGATGGTCGGTCGTACCAATAGACAGTCAGTCGGACCCGCATCTCACCGAAGGGACACGCATCGGCTTGGTCTGACATGTACGACCAGGTACATCACCGACATGTGCGACCGCATTTGAGCAGTACTTGAAATTTGTGTTCAAGGAAACTCATCGGGAGCCGTTTCGGGCTTCGAAACCAAAACCATCAATAAATCTTTAGCTTGTTCCCATAACATTCCAAAGTAGTACTAGTAGAACTACTACCATGCTATAATCACGTGGAAACCTGTTCACACCTATCAAACCTGAACGTGTTCCCACTATGCAGGTTTTAGTACTAGTACTAGTACTAGGTTATGTTGGGGAACTTTGCAAGGGAAACAAAAAAATTCCTACGCTCACCAAGATCCAATCTAGGAGATGACCATCTACAAGAGGAGAGATTGGATCTACATACCCTTATAGATCGCTAAGCGGAAGCATTAAGAAACGTGGTTGATGTAGTCGAACGTCTTCGCGATCCAATCACGATCCGTCCCGCGAACTCCCAATCCAAGTGCCGAACGGACGGCACCTCCGCGTTCAACACACGTACGGCTTGATGACGCCTTCACCTCCTCGATCCAGCGAGCGATGGTGAAGTAGAAGCTCGAGTCCTCCGGCAGCACAACGGCGTGGTGGCGGTGGTGGTGGAGAAATCTCGGCAGAGCTTCGCTAAGCACTACAGAGAAGAAGAGGGATGCGAGGGAGAGGAGAGGCAGCGCCGTGGCGTGGAGATGTGCACAAGGGGTGCGGCTGCCCTCTCTCTACCTCTCTATATATAGGGGAAGGCAGGAGGGGTGCCGCCCCTAGGGTTTCCCCTAGGGGCGGCGGCCAGGGCAGATGGGATCTCCCCTAGGGTGACTTGCCCCCCAAGCCGGGTGGAGGGAACCCTAGAGGGGGGCGCCCCACCTCTCCTGGTCACGTGGGAAAGGGTGAGGGGGCGCACAGCCCCTTAGTGGGCTAGTTTGCCCCCTCTCCTTGGCCCATGGGGCCCCCCAACACTTGCCGGGGCCCTCGAAACCCCTTTCGGTCATGCTAGTCATCACCCGGCACCCCCGGAAAACTTCCGGACTCCAATACCCTTCGTCCAATATATCAATCTTCACCTCCGGACCCTTCCGGAGTTCCTCGTCATGTCCGGGATCTCATCCGGGACTCCGAACAACCTTCGGTAACCACCATAACAACTCAACTATACTTATATCGTCACCAAACGTTAAGTGTGTAGACCCTGCGGGTTCGAGAACTATGCAGACATGACCGAGACACCTCTATGGTCAATAACCAATAGCGGGACCTGGATGCCCATATTGGTTCCTACATGTTCTACGAAGATCTTATCGGTCGAACCTCAATGTCAAGGATTCAGCTAATCCCGTATGCAGTTCCCTTTGTCTATCGGTATGTTACTTGCCCGAGATTCGATCGTCAGTATCTCCATACCTAGTTCAATCTCGTTACCGGCAAGTCTCTTTACTCGTTCCATAATACAAGATCCCGTGACTAACTCATTGGTCACATTGCTTGCAAGCTTATTGTGATGTTGTATTACCGAGTGGGCCCTGAGATACCTCTCCGTCATATGGAGTGACAAATCCCAGTCTTGATCCATGCCAACTCAACAGACACCCTCGGAGATACCTGTAGAGCACCTTTATAGCCACCCAGTTACATTGCGACGTTTGGTACACACAAGGCACTCCTTCGGTGTTAGTGAGTTGCATGATCTCATGGTCATAGGAACATATACTTGACATGCAGAAAATGATAGCAATAAACTTAACACGGTCATATGCTACGTTCATAGTTTGGGTCTTGTCCATCACATCATTCTCCTAATGATGTGATCCCATTATCAAATGACAACTCATGTCCATGGCTAGGAAACCATAGCCATCTTTGATCAACGAGCTAGTCCTGTAGAGGCTTATTAGGGACATGTTGTTGTCTATGTATCCACACATGTATTTGAGTTTCCAGTCAATACAACTATAGCATGGATAATAAACGATTATCATGAACAAGGAAATATAATATTAACCACTTTATTATTGCCTCTAGGGCATATTTCCAACAGTCTCCCACTTGCACTAGAGTCAATATTCTAGCATACATGGTAATGAATCTAACACCCATAGAGTTCTGGTATTGATCGTGCTTTGCCCGTGGAAGAGGTTTAGTCAACGGATCTGCAACATTCAGGTCCGTATGCACTTTGCAAATGTTTATGTCTTCCTCCTTGATGTAATCGCGGATGGAATTGAAGCATCACTTTATGTGTCTGGTCCTCTTGTGAAACCTTGGTTCCTTGGCTAGAGCAATGGCACCAGTGTTGTCATAGAACAGAGTCATCGGGTCCAGTGCACTGGGCACAACTCCAAGATCTGTCATGAACTTCTTCATCCAGACACCTTCCTTTGCTGCCTCCGAGGCAGCTATGTACTCCACTTCGCACATAGAATCAGCTACCACGCTTTGCTTGGAACTGCACCAGCTTACCGCTCCGCCATTTAGAATATATACGTATCCGGTTTGAGACTTAGAGTCATCCGGATCAGTGTCAAAGCTTGCATCGGCGTAACCCTTTACGACGAGCTCTTGATCACCTCCATAAATGAGAAACATTTCCTTAGTCCTTTTCAGGTACTTAAAGATATTCTTCACCGTTGTCCAGTGATCCACTCCTGGATTACTTTGAAACCTTCCGGCCATACTTATGGCAAGGCTGACATCGGGTCTTGTGCACAGCATCGCATACATGATAGAGCCTATGGCAGAGGCATAGGGGATGGCACTCATCTTTTCTCTATCCTCTTTAGTCGCTGGTCATTGAGTCTGACTCAACTTCACACCTTGCAAAACAGGCAAGAACCCCTTCTTGGACTGATCCATTTTGAACTTCTTCAAAATCTTATCAAGGTATGTGCTTTGTGGAAGTCCTATCAAGCGTCTTGATCTATCTCTATAGATCTTGATGCCTAATATGAAAGCAGCTTCTCCTAGGTCCTTCATTGAAAAACTCTTGGTCAAATATTCCTTCACATTTTCCAAAAGTTCTATATTGTTTCCAATCAGCAATATGTCATCCACATATAATATTAGTAACGCTATAGAGCTCCCACTCACTTTCTTGTAAATACAAGCTTCTCCGTAAACTTGTATAAACCCAAACACTTTGATCACCTCATCAAAGCGAAGATTCCAACTTCGAGATGCTTGCACCAGTCCATAAATGGATCGCTGGAGTTTGCACACTTTGTCAGCATTCTCTGGATCAACAAAACCTTCCGGTTGCATCATATACAACTCTTCCTTAAGGAAACCATTAAGGAACGTTGTTTTGACATCCATCTGCCAGATTTCATAATCGAAAATGCAGCTATTGCCAACATGATTCTGACGGACTTAAGCATCGCTACGAGTGAGAAAGTCTCATCGTAGTCAACTCCTTGAACTTGTGAAAACCCCTTTGCCACAAGTCGAGCTTTATAGACGGTGACATTACCGTCCGCGTCCATCTTCTTCTTGAAGATCCATTTATTCTGAATGGCCTTTTGCCCTTCAGGTAATACTTCCAAAGTCCATACTTTGTTTTCATACATGGATCCCATCTCGAATTTCATGGCCTCTAACCATTTGTCGGAATCCGGGCCCACCATCGCTTCTCCATAGCTCGTAGGTTCATCGTTGTCCAACAACATGACCTCTAAGACAGGGTTGCCGTACCACTCAGGAGTTGTACGTACCCTTGTCGACCAACGAGGTTCGATAGTAACTTGATCCAAAACTTCATGATCACTATCATTAGTTTCCTCTTCAATTGACGTAGGTGTCAAAGAAACATCTTTCTATGCTGCACTACTCACTGGTTAAAGTAGAGGTTCAACAACCTCATCAAGTTCTATCTTCCTCCCACTCAATTCTTTCGAGAGAAACTCTTTCTCGAGAAAGGAGATGTTCTTAGCGACAAACACTTTGCCTTTGGATCTGAGATAGAAGGTATACCCAACCGTCTCTTTTGGGTACCCTATGAAGATGCATTTGTCCGCTTTGGGTTCGAGCTTTTCCGGCTGAAGCCTTTTGACATAAGCATCGCAGCCCCAAACTTTAAGAAACGACAACTTAGGTTTCTTGCCAAACCACAGTTCATACGGAGTTGTCTCCACGGACTTAGATGGTGCCCTATTTAACGTGAATGCAGCTGTCTCTAACGCATAACCCCAAAACGATAGTGGCAGATCGGCCAGAGACATCATAGAACACACCATATCCAATAAGGTTCGATTACGACGTTCAGACACACCATTACGCTGTGGTGTTCCAGGTGGCATCAACTATGAAACAATTCCACATTGTCTTAAGTGATTGCCAAACTCATAACACAGATATTCTCCCCCTCGATCGGATTGTAGGAATTTAATCTTCTTGTTACGATGATTCTCAACTTCACTCTGAAATTGCTTGAACTTTTCAAACGTTTCAGACTTATGCTTCATCAAGTAAATATACCCGTATCTACTCAAGTCATCGGTGAAGGTGAGAAAATAACGATATCCATCGCGTGCATCAATGCTCATCAGACCGCACACATCAGTATGTATGATTTCCAACAAGTCACTTGCCCGTTCCATTGTTCTGGAAAACGGGGTCTTAGTCATCTTGCCCATGAGGCATGGTTCGCATGTGTCAAGTGATTCAAAATCAAGTGACTCCAAAAGTCCATCAGCATGGAGTTTCTTCATGCTCTTTACACCAATATGACCTAAGCGGCAGTGCCACAAAAAAGTGGTACTATCATTATCAACTCTACATCTTTTGGCATCAATGTTATGAACATGTGTATCATCACTATCGAGATTCAATAAGTATAAACCCCTCACAATGGGTGCATGACCATAAAAGATATTACCCATATAAATAGAACAACCATTATTCTCTGATTTAAATGAGTAACCATCTCGCATTAAACAAGATCCTGATATAATGTTCATGCTCAACGTAGGCACTAAATAACAATTATTCAGGTTCATCACTAATCCCGATGGTAATCGAAGAGCGAGCGTGCCGACGGCGATCACATCAACCTTGGAACCATTTCCCACGCACATCATCACTTCGTCCTTCGCCAGCCTCCGTCTATTCCGTAGTTCCTGCTTTGAGTTGCAAATGTGAGCAACCGAACCGGTATCAAATACCCAGGCACTACAACAAGAGTTGGTAAGGTACACATCAATAACATGTATATCATATATACCTTTGTTGACGTTGGCCCCCTTCTTGTCAGCCAGATACTTGGGGCAGTTCCGCTTCCAGTGGCCAGTTCCCTTGCAATAGAAGCACTCAGTTTCCGGCTTGGGTCCAGCCTTGGGTTTCTTCATGGGAGGAGCAACTTCTTTGCCACCCTTCTTGAAGTTTCCCTTCTTTCCCTTGCTCTTCTTGAAACTAGTGGTTTTATTCACCATCAACACTTGATGCTCCTTCTGGATGTCTGACTCAGTGACTTTCAGCATCGCGAACAGCTCGGAGACTGACTTGTTCATCCCTTGCATGTTATAGTTCAACACAAAGCTCTTGTAGGTAGGTGATAGCGATTGAAGAACTCTGTCAGTGACAGCCTCTGGCGGGAGCTCAATTCCCAATTCAGCCAGACGGTTGTAGTACCCAGACATTCTGAGTATGTGCTCACTGACAGACCCGTTCTCCTCCATCTTGTAGGCATAGAACTTATCGGAGGTCTCATACCTCTCGATCTGGGCATTCTTCTCAAAGATAAACTTCAACTCTTGGAACATCTCATATGCTCCATGACGTTCAAAACGCCTTTGAAGTCCCGGCTGTAAGCCATACAGCATGGCGCACTGAACTATTGAGTAGTCATCATAACGCGATTGCCAGGTGTTCACAATGTCCACAGTCGCTGGAGGGGGTGGTGCACCAAGCGGTGCATCAAGGACATAAGACTTATGGGAAGCCTCGAGGATAATCCTCAGATTACGGGCCCAGTCCACAAAGTTACTTCCATCATCTTTCAGCTTAGCTTTCTCTAGGAATGCATTGAAATTCAGGGGAGCTACTGCGCGAGCCATTGATCTACAACATAAATTTGCAAAGGCAACTTTAGACTATTGTTCATGATAATGAGTTCAATTAATCATATTACTTAAGAACTCCCACTCAAAACGGCATCCCTCCGGTCGTCCGAGTGTAACATGATCCAAATTCACCAACCCAAGTCCGATCATCACGTGAGATGAGGTGGTTTCAATGGTGAACATCTCCATGTTGATCATATCTACTATATGACTCATGTTCGACCTTTTGGTCTCTTGTGTTCCGAGGCCATGTCTGTACATGCTAGGCTCGTCAAGTTTAACCCAAGTGTTCTGCATGTGCAAAACTGGCTTGCACCCGTTGTATGCGAACGTAGAGTCTATCACACCCGATCATCACGTGGTGCTTCGAAACGACGAGCTTTCACAATGGTGCACACTTGGGGAGAACACAATTTTATCTTGAAATTTTAGTGAGGGATCACCTTATAATGCTACCATCGTCCTAAGCAAAATAAGATGCATAAAAGGATTAACATCACATGCAAATCATAAGTGACATGATATGGCCATCAACTTGTGCTTTTGATCTCCATCTCCAAAGCACCGGCATGATCTCCATCGTCACCGGCATGACACCATGATCTCCATCATCGTGTCGCCATCGGGTTTGTCACGCCAACCATGCTTCTACTACTATTGCTACCATTTAGCGATAAAGTAAAGCATTACATAGCGCTTAATGACTGACACGCAGGTCATACAATAATTAAAGACAACCCTATGGCTCCTGCCGGTTGCCGTTTGCATCGACATGCAAGTCGATATAAACTATTACAAACATGATCATCTCATACATCAAATATATCTCATCATGTCTTTGGCCATATCATATCACAACATACCCTGCAAAAACAAGTTAGACGTCCTTTAATTGTTGTTGCATGTTTTACGTGGCTGCTATGGGTATTTAGCAAGAACAATTCTTACCTACGCAAAGCCATAATGGTGATATGCAAGTTGCTATTTAACCTTCTACAAGGACCGCCTTTGTCGAATCCGATTCAACTAAGGTGGGAGAGACAGACACCCGCCAGCCATCTTTATGCAACAAACTCACATGTCTGTCGATGGAACCGGTCTCATGTACGTGGACATGTAAAGTTGGTCCGGGCCGCTTCATCCCACAATACCGCCGAATCAAGAAAAGACAAAGGAAGGAAGCAATCTGAATATCAACGCCCACAAACTCCTTTGTGTTCTACTCGTGATGTCATCTACGCATAGACCTGGCTATGATGCCACTGTTGGGGAACGTTGCATGGGAAACAAAAAATTTCCTACGCTCACCAATATCCAATCTAGGAGATGACCATCTACGAGAGGAGAGATTGGATCTACATACCCTTGTAGATCGCTAAGCGGAAGCATTAAGAAATGCGGTTGATGTAGTCGAACGTCTTCGCGATCCAATCACGATCCGTCCCGCGAACTCCCGATCCAAGTGCCGAACGGACGGCACCTCCGCGTTCAACACACGTACAGCTTGATGACGCCTTCACCTCCTCGATCCAGTGAGCGATGGTGAAGTAGAAGCTCGAGTCCTCCGGCAGCACAACGGCGTGGTTGCTGTGGTGGTGGAGAAATCTCGGCAGAGCTTCGCTAAGCACTACAGAGAAGAAGAGGGATGCGAGGGAGAGGAGAGGCAGCGCTGTGGTGTGGAGATGTGCTCAAGGGGTGTGGCTGCCCTCTCTCTACCTCTCTATATATAGGGGAAGGGAGGAGGGGGTGGCGCCCCTAGGGTTTCCCCTAGGGGCGGCGGCCAGGGCAGATGGGATCTCCCCTAGGGTGACTTGCCCCCCAAGCCAGGTGGAGGGAACCCTAGAGGGGGGCGCCCCACCTCTCCTGGTCACGTGGGAAAGGGTGAGGGGGGCGCACAGCCCCTTAGTGGGCTGGTTTGCCCCCTCCCCTTGGCCCATGGGGCCCCCCAACACTTGCCGGGGCCCCCCGAAACCCCTTTCGGTCATGCTGGTCATCACCCGGTACCCTCGGAACACTTCCGGACTCCAATACCCTTCGTCCAATATATCAATCTTCACCTCCAGACCCTTCCGGAGTTCCTCGTCATGTCCGGGATCTCATCCGGGACTCCGAACAACCTTCGGTAACCACCATAACAACTCAACTATACTTATATCGTCACCAAACGTTAAGTGTGTAGACCCTGTGGGTTCGAGAACTATGCAGACATGACCGAGACACCTTTATGGTCAATAACCAATAGCGGGACCTGGATGCCCATATTGGTTCCTACATGTTCTACGAAGATCTTATCGTTTGAACCTCGATGTCAAGGATTCAGCTAATCCCGTATGCAGTTCCCTTTGTTTATCGGTATGTTACTTGCCCGAGATTCGATCATCGGTATCTCCATACCTAGTTCAATCTCGTTTGCCAAGTCTCTTTACTCATTCCGTAATACAAGATCCCGTGGCTAACTCATTGTTCACATTGCTTGCAAGCTTATTGTGATGTTGTATTACCGAGTGGGCCCTGAGATGCCTCTCCCTCATACGGAGTGACAAATCCCAGTCTTGATCCATGCCAACTCAACAGACACCCTCGGAGATACCTGTAGAGCACCTTTATAGCCACCCAGTTATGTTGCGACGTTTGGTACACACAAGGCACTCCTCCGGTGTTAGTGAGTTGCATGATCTCATGGTCATAGGAACATATACTTGACATGCAGAAAATGATAGCAATAAACTTAACACGATCATATGCTACGTTCATAGTTTGGGTCTTGTCCATCACATCATTCTCCTAATGATGTGATCCCGTTATCAAATGACAACTCATGTCCATGGCTAGGAAACCATAGCCATCTTTGATCAACGAGCTAGTCCGGTAGAGACTTACTAGGGACATGTTGTTGTCTATGTATCCACACATGTATTTGAGTTTCCGGTCAATACAATTATAGCATGGATAATAAACGATTATCATGAACAAGGAAATATAATAATAACCACTTTATAATTGCCTCTAGGGCATATTTCCAATAGGCTATAAAAAGGGGAACCACCTAGCCAAAAATTACTCTACCTTCCTCCTCATAAGTCTTTCTTGTTCGTCCTTCCGTGCCATGCCGGCGTGCAGAGCTCTAGGTCGAGAACTACTAGTAAGAAGGGAGCGGCGACCAAGGCCGCAGAAAAAAAAGAGAGGGCTCGCCGCCTCGCGGAGGGCTCAAAAGATCTCTCACGGGCAGGCGAGGGCTCCCAGCAGCGCCCTAGCCGCGGAGGCGAACATGCCGAGTTGGCGGTGCTGGAGTCGTTATCCCTCGACGACATGCCCACTCAGCTCAATAAGCAGAAGGAGTGGACCGACGGCTTGGTGAAGCTGCTGAAGGATAGCCTCGACGACATGCCCGTTGAGCTCAATTACCAGGAGGAGGTTACCGCCGGCTTGGTGAAGCTGCTGAAGGAGAGCATTTCCTCGGGTAAGGAGGCGACCGGTGAAATCCTGCAACTTTAGGAGAACAAGGCAAAGCTCCTCCACGAGCTCGACCTGCTGAAGGAGGAGAACGCCGGCTGGAAGAAGCTTCATGAGAAGAGTAGTTCCTCGGTGAAGATGCTGCACGCCCTCGTCATCAAACAGAAGGAGGAGTTGGCGAAGCTTCGCATCGAGCACCCGGCTACTGTCAAGGTAAGTAATGCGGCCGTGCAAGAGATTATGACCGCTCGCGTCGAGAAATCCCACATCATGGACAAAATGAAGAAGATGGCGGAGGAGACGAGCGAGGAGATGAAGGTCATGGAGGCGATGAAGAAGCAGTTAGGACTCCGCGGTTAACTCCTCATGAAGTAGAGAGCAGCGCCCCAGACTTGTGTCTGCGTCTTCCTTCCTTTTTTGGGGGGTAATCTTCCTTCTTCTTTTGCTCCTGTGTTTCTTCTTTTGCTTCGGGTGTTTCGCCGCATGTGTCATGTTCTCTGCGAGGCACGAATAGAACAATACTAATGATGAGCGGCGCCGTGGGATCGATGACTAGCAAATTAGATCATTTTTTATCGCCATATCGCACTGGGCTGCCGTGTTTCGCGCTCCTCCATCGTACTAGTACTCCGATGGAAAACTTGAGTATACCGCATGGTTCTTTGCTCCTCCTCAGGTCGTCGGCAAAATTTATACGAGCAGTCAAATCACAAGGCCCCACGTTCCAGCAGTAATGAGCCGTCAAATCACAAAGGCCCTCGCCTCTCGTGAAACCGACCAAGCAAGACTGCCCCACCATCGATACTACTACTGTACAATTTTCATCTTGTTACTTTTGCTCCTTCATGCTTTGGGTAAACTTCTCTCATTTAAGTTTTTTTAAATTACTTATCTCATTTAAGTGTTTTGCGTATGTGCCATGCTTAGAGCGTGGTTATAGTATAGCCAATATGATGTTGGCCATATCATATATAGTACGTATATAATGTGAAGAAACGAGTGGTAGTACTACCAACTACAAGATGAACTGTAAGAAATACTAGTATGTACGTACTGAAGAGTTAAAGTAACGAGAAGGAACATAACATAGTTTTGCTGGGGGCTCAGCACAACACACCCCTCAAATAAAACTAAGCACCCTGAAATTAAACTAAGCAACTAATCTGGTAGACACTGCATTAGAACCACGATGAGCAACTACACTGCCACCTTACTCGGACTCCTCGTCCATGTGCTCGACTTCATCCTTGTCCCTCTTCCTCTTGGCTGATACTTCTTTGCTTGAATCTCACACTTGGCTCTCGCTCTTCATCCAACCCTTGTAGATATTGAAACAAAGGTAGGCATCCATTGCAGCCTACTGGATGTGGTCTCTATCTAGTACATTCCATTGCCATGCAAGATGAAACTTGGGCAGAGGTTTCGTTAGTTTACCGTACGAAGGATCAACCATGGCTCCTGCCAGGGTCAGCATTGAAGGCTAACGGGAGGACACTAGCCCATTCTTCTGGAGGTCGAAGGGCTGGCCTACAACGAGGCCTATCCGATCCAGGACTCTTCTGTCATTCGTAAAGTCTACAGTAACGAATTTGACTTTGCCGCCCGCGAGGAAGTTCTTAAAATCCTCGCACTCAATGTTGGCATGGCATATGTGGTAGACCAAGCACAAGTTATGCACGCAAACCTGGATCACAGCGGGTTTCTTCCTCTCTTCCTCCTTTAGATTCTTCTCTTTTCCCAGGACTATGGTGTACTCAACATCTAGCCCAGCGACCCACTCATCACCATTTGACTTTTCGAACATGCGTCTGAAGTGAGCAAGGCATCCTTTCACCGTCGCGGAAGAACGGGTGTAGATGACGTCGAACTCATCACCGGTGATGGTTCTAACCCTGTACTCATCGTCGATCATGGAGAATTGGGACGCCATGGATTTGGGAGGAGGGTTAGGATTAGTGTAACTGCTGTAATGTGAAAGGACGGGACAACTAGGAGTGAACTGTCGTAATGTTAAAGGACGGCCGGGGACGAGTAGGAGCGAACTGCTAGTGGTTTTCCGATTGTAAAAATGCTGAGTGGGGTGTGCGAACGGCAAGGTAGTGGCTTGCCCGGTGGATAAATGGCTTCATGCACAGTACTATGGGGGCCCAATTAGATGTCATGTCTACTAGACGCCCAATTAAATGGCTTCATGCATCTGCGTGTTCGCACGTCAAGCGTCGGGAAAATTATAGGTGATACGAATCTTTCCATGCTCCCATGATAGGGGCTTCCGAGAGCCCTTGGATCCGAGATCGAATGGTTGCATGGCGTGATTCTAGACCTATGGGTGAATATCCTATCCTGGAGGGTTATTCTACAAACTTTCAGCAACTTAGCATGCGACCATTCAATCTCAAATCCAAGGGATGTCAGCAGCCCGTATCATGGTCGCACCTACCATGACCGTCGCCTCGCTCGCGCGGTCGCGCCCTTGGAGATTTCAGACGGCTACAAATGAGCATTTTTTTTGCCTACAGTACTTTGCATGCATGTGTAGGATCGAAAGTAGGTCTAGAGGGGGGTGATTAGACTACTTAACCAAATAAAAATCTATCCTTTCCCCAATTTTAGTGTTGGCAGATTTTAGCAACTAGTACAAGTCAAGCAATCAACCTACACATGCAATTCTAAGAGTGTAGCAGCGGAAAGTAAAACATTGCATATGAAGGTAAAGGGAAGGGTTTGGAGAAGGCAAACGCAATGTAGACACGGAGATTTTTGGCGTGGTTCCGATAGGTGGTGCTATCGTACGTCCATGTTGATGGAGACTTCAACCCACGAAGGGTAACGGTTGCGCGAGTCCACGGAGGGCTCCACCCACGAAGGGTCCACGAAGAAGCAGCCTTGTCTATCCCACCATGGCCATCGCCCACGAAGGACTTGCCTCACTCGGGTAGATCTTCACGAAGTAGGCGATCTCCTTGCCCTTAAAAACTCCTTGGTTCAACTCCACAATCTTGTCGGAGGCTCCCAAGGACACCTAACCAATCTAGGAGACACCACTCTCCAAAAGGTAATAAATGGTGTGTTGATGATGAACTCCTTGCTCTTGTGCTTCAAATGATAGTCTCCCCAACACTCAACTCTCTCTCATAGATTTGGCTATGGTGGAAAGATGATTTGAGTGGAAAGCAACTTGGGGAAGGCTAGAGATCAAGATTCTTGTGGTTGGATTGGAATGTCTTGGTCTCAACACATGAGTAGGTGGTTCTCTCTCAGAAAATAAGTAGTGGAAGTGAAGGCACGTTCTGATGGCTCTCTCACAAATGGAGAAGGGGTGGAGGGGTATATATAGCCTCCACACAAAATCCAACCATTACACACATTTGACCCAACTCGGTCAGACCGAATAGAAGAACTCGGTGAGACCGATTCAGTTCAAAATGTGAACGTTAGGAATCTCGGTGAGACCGACTGGAACAACTCGGTGGGACCGATGTGCTAGGGTTAGGGCAAAACCTCATCTCGGTGAGACCGATTTCAGCAACGAGCAAACAGAGAGTTGGTCAAGCAAACTGGGTGGGACCGATTGCACATCTCGGTGAGACCGAAATAATTGCAACACGCAACAGAGAGTTTGCAAGGCCATCTCGGTGAGACCGAGATCCGTATCGGTGTGACCAAATTGTCTAGGGTTTCTGGCAGTGGCTATGTCAACTGAACTCGGTGGCGCCGGATAGATCAAATCTGTGGGGCCGAGTTTGACTTGGAGTTTTGGGCATATGTGGAAATGAGAAAGTGGCTGAGGGTTTTGGAGCAATATCACTAAGCACTTTGAGCAAGTAGACCATTAAGCAACACCTCATCCCCTTTTAATAGTATTGGCTTTCCTATGGACTCAATGTGATCTTGGATCACTAAAATAGAAATGAAGAGTCTTGAGCTTTTGCCAATCTTTGTCCTTAGCATTTTGAGGGGTCCACATCTCTAGTCCATGCCATGCCAATCATTGAACTTTCTGAAATATTCAACTTGAATGGATATTAGTTCAATGAGCTAAATGTTGTTATGAATTACCAAAACCACCCGGGGATTAGTTGCACTTTCAGCATGAAACTACTTCCTCCGCCCAAGTGCGTTAGACATGGTTAATAATACAACGAACGGTCGGCTATAAGGAGTTGCCATGTCATCTAGAGCCAAGCTCATAGTCGGCATGTACAATAGTAAATTTTAAATGTGTACTACTTTATTAATAGTTGGCCCACCTTACATCCTCACAAAGTGTCTTGTATCTTGTGTTGCAGCTGGCTACTAACCAAGAGCCCGCTTCTCTTCTCTATCCTCTTCTCTATCCTCTTCTCTCTCCTCCAACTAAGCAAAGATATAATATTCTATTTCTTATAGCCCGCTTATATCACCTTATTGTACTTGCTCTTAGGCTATCTGATGTTGGCATGGCACCTGTATACCATGGAGGGGATCATGGGAGACTTACCCTGGTCGTAGCGCCGTAGTAATAATGATAATGGCAAGTCAAATCACAGGGCCCCACCTGTCCAGTAGTAACGAGCCATCAAATCACACAGCCCTACGTTTGCAGCAGTCTACTCCCTCATCTTCTCGCCTCTCTGTCGAACCGACTAGGAGGAACTGCTCCGCCTACCACACGGGAAAAGCCCCACCTTCGACTTTTAAATATAATTTTGTATCCATGGATTGCACCATGGAGCAAAGCCTGAAGAAAACGGCGGTACACATGTAAACAGCACGTCCGTCGCGTTCGTGTCGCACCCCAGACGGTCGGTCCGTCTGGCACGCCGCTCACCGAATGGAACGCACGTCATATTGCCTTTGCACACACATGTGGGACCGCAATTGAGAACCGACCATAGGCACACCCCCCCCCCCCCCGTCCCTGCAAGTCGGCTGAGTTAATAGAAGAGAGAGATGAGCGATAGTACTGGACCAGTGTTGTACACACGTCGGTTCCTGGATGATCCCTGCACGACACGGGAGATCAGTTCGTGCAGGCTGTGTTGTACAGGATTGTAGTTCTGATGAGAAATCTAAAAAAAGGTTTCTAGTCAACTCGCAATAATAGTTGTCATGTGCTTCAGATCACTGCGAGGGTTAAATAGCGACAACTGCGTTCCTCCAAGGCGCTGGTCATGGGGGGCACATGCACTCGGCTGCCATCTAGGTCAAGCCGGCTATGTTAACTAA
Source organism: Thinopyrum elongatum (assembly GCA_011799875.1). NCBI lineage: Eukaryota > Viridiplantae > Streptophyta > Magnoliopsida > Poales > Poaceae > Thinopyrum > Thinopyrum elongatum. Next base: position 476,140,938 of record CM022303.1, on the reverse strand, counting down.
CTTATCTACGAGTTTGTCTTTGATCCTCGTCTAGTTTATCTGTCGGGATTCATGTTTTCTCCTTGGGGAAGTGAGGTTATGGTTTCTTGTCATGTGGCATTTTTTCATGTTATATGTTAATCCGGTGCTTCAGATCAAAATGACGACAACTGCGCCTCCGAGGCATGTGCATGAAGACTTCTCGACAGTCATTGACGAGGTCAAGCCTTCGCGCTTGCTTGCTAGTGTTGCTCTCTTCAAACTCCCTCGTCCTCTCCAGATCTAAACACGATAGTGGTGGCCACACTCTCTCTCTGCTCACCGCCGGTCACAGATCTGGGCGGATCCCCTCCGCCGGGGAAGGTGAGAAGGTGCAACGTTCACGCGGTCGTCCTCGGCGACGGCTCTTACCCACTGTCGGCGCGTCCCGATCAGCGTGCCTTGCCATTCTCTCCCACGCAGCGCTGGCTAGGGAGGGCATCCGACCCCTTCTTCCTTGCTGCCGTAGTGTGGGCAGATCCGGCCTCCCGCCGCCCACCTAGCGACATCCCGGCGACCCTCAGGTATAACTTCCTTTGAAACTGGCCTTGCTCTACTGCCCTAGCTCCTCACGTCACTGCATTTGTATCTTTTACTATTTCTCAGGCCCCCTCGTAGACAGGATCGATTGGCTGTTCGAAAGCCACCTAAATTTTTACTGTTAAGAGGTAAAACTGCTTCATGCAGTCGAATCTAGTAGTACTACTTCATGCTATCGAATCTAGTACTACTTGGTTCAAACAGGGAAGAAAGTGGGTGGGGGTTGGGCGAAGATTTGTTACCTGAATCTAGGACTTGGTCGAAAGAGGAAATAATGGGGGCGAAAAGTAGCAGAGACTGGCTATTCAACTGGTCTCTTGGTCTAATAGGGAAATAAAGGGAAACACAGTACAAACTCGATATAAACCGATCTATTGGTTGAAAAAGGAAAGAAAGTCAGGACTGGGGGACAAGTCAACAGAGTATGTCTAGCACTAGATTTGCTAGCTTTACACAGTATAAGGTGGCTATACCGAACAAAAATGGGACCAACCCAGATATCCTATTTGGATGTTTGTTGCCCCGAGCCCCTCTTATGTAATGCCACTGGTAAAATGTAGCAGTCCCACTGTTAAAGTATGGACACGTTAAACCAATGTTGTTTTCAATGTAATGCCTCCAGTAATATGAATCAATGGCACTATTTTTCATGTCCTGCTAAATTTCCCATTAAGATAAGTTGCTTATTTTTGGTAGAAATGCAACCGTCCTGGTCCGCCTACTCTCCCGTGCCCAAATACCAACTCTTTAGCAGCTGTTAATGTAATGTTGCTGGTAAAATGAAGCAATGGCACCATTAAAGTAATGTCGTATTTAACGGTTGTCATAGTTAATCATAATGCCCACACTAATATCTAGCAATGCTGCTGCTTTAGAAATTGTTATTGTCCTTGTAGGATCGCCATTCAGATAAGGAACATGATTCTTTTCATTTGATGTATGTTTCATCACTTGTTAGTCACCCTCCTTTCCACCTTTTTGTCCAAACAGAGATATACATTTCACGCTTGATCTTAGTTGAACTGCACAAAATGATATCCAAATTATAGTTGAACATTCCACGAGCTTCACGACCAACCTTGATGTTGCTCGATTTTATTGCAACTAATGAAGAAGAAGCTGCTAGCTCATGGGACCAAGTACTTGCTAACTTCATGATGCAAACATTGCTTCATTTTAGGTGAACTGCACAAAAAGGTCCCATGAATTGAATCATCCATGTTGGTGACTGGTGTCATCCCTTCTACGATGGCGTTGACTGCAGATATGGTTCCCATCATGAGGTATGTTCCTTTTTGGTCCGATCATTTGCCAAAGATCCTGCATGTTGACTCTGCTCTTGTGCTACTGTTTTGGCACTGCCATGATAAAGTAGTAATGTTATTATCTTGCACCTTAATCTAGTGGCACTATTAATTTGAGGCAATGTTTTGGCATTGCTAGTGCCACTGATTTTTTTTATATCAAAAGAGGGGGTTTCCTCCGATTTCATTAAAGAAACCCAACCATAGAGAACCATTATCCGACAACATATGAGTGTAAACGGGCAGTTATGCAACTACTACTAGAACGGACTGAGTACTAGCAGGAGACAAGTTCACCACATAAGCTAGGCATGTAGGGGGACGCAGCCCCAGCTCGACCAAGTTTGGATTACAACCCAAAAGCTACCACAGAAACATTAGGGGGAAGATAGGGACTGAAAGAGCCAGCTTCAGCATCCCAGTCTAAGCACTCCCGGCCTCCATCCTTGCAACGCACGGTACACCTCGCTTGCCACCTGCTCGACCCTAGTGCCACTAATAAAATGAAGTAATAATACAGTTAAAATAGAGCTAGTGTCCTCTCTATCATTTCATTTCCAATGTAGATAAAGAAAGTGCTTCTCTTTGTTAGTATATGTTTCATCAACTAGTCCCATTGTTAATGTTTAAGTGTTTCTGCAAACTGGGGTGCTTAATTTTAGTTGATCTGCACAAAAATAGAGATTGGAATGTCTCAAGGCCCCTCCTTGTACTACCGTGGTACAATGATGTATATCACTGGCAGAAGGTGTATCGGGGAGAATTGGGTCGATTTCTAGTATGAGGCGTCGCAGGGCCCATCTCGCCCTCGCAGCATGGCATACTGTGATACTATCGCAATATTGTCCCATTAAGAAAATGAAGTTTCTTCTATTTATTAGTGTATGCTTCATCAACTAGTGCCACTATAATGTAATCACGCTTTTTCATTATCTGTGCAAACAGGGTTATTCAGCTGCATTTTGGTGGAACTGCACAAATGTACGGATGGAACCGGCATATATGCAGAGTGCGAGATGCCAAGTAAAAATTACCGACACCAACCATGCTCCATCTAAGCATTGGCATCCACCACCGGTGGGATGGGTGGCGCTCTCTGTGGATGGATCTTTCTCGGCAGCAAATCCTCTAATCAAATACTAGTAGCTTATAATGGCACTTTTCTAGGGAGTACTCTTTTCTGAAAGAAGCACCAATCGATTTTTCTTTGTTTGTACACATTGTCACAACTTTATTTTTGGTCCAGAGCTATTTTAGGGTGATTGGCGTAGTACTCGGAGGCTCGGAGTACTACCCAGTACTTACCCGTATGATTTTCATTAGCCGTCACACTGATTGTAAGGATGAGCAGATGGAAGATTAGGCTAGTGTGAAGCTTACCTTAAACCCTACCGCCATCATTGGAACGAGGCAAGCGGCAAGGGAACCGTAGAGAATGGCGGGGAAGCGATGTCATGCCATCCTGCCTCCTCTTGCGGTGGGAGAACGAATACTCCTGTGGCTCCGGCTGGCACTGCACCCTCACAAACGGCACACCGTACTCGATCAATTCATTATCCTCTGGATGCTCGACCTTCGACCTGTACGCCCACCACCTCCGCCTGACTTTTGCCTTGGGCGAATCTGTGTGCTCCATCGCCCAGAGGAGATACTCGATGAACTCAAAGGACTGCGGCGTGACTGCCGCCGGGGAGTACATCGCCGCCCTCATCACCGCCGTCTCGCTCTTTCGCATACATTGCCACAAGGCCCTCACCATCCTCGAAATCTCCCACTCGTTGTCGAACCAAGTAAGGATCTCCTTCAACCTGGCTAACTTCGCCTGGTCTCCGCCGGTGATCTGCCCGATTCGCTGTTGCATCCTCTCCATAGATGTCCTTCTGAGAGGTCCGGTGCTAGCTTTGGAAGATGGGAGGAGAGATGGTGGTCTTTCAATGGAGAAGAGGGAGAGGCGAGACGGTGGTTTTGCAATGGAGAAGATGGAGAGGAGAGGGGGTGGTTTTGCAATGGAGAAGAGGGAGAGGCGAGACGGTGGTTTTGGAATGGAGAAGATGGAGAGGAGAGGGGGTGGTTTTGCAATGGAGAAGAGGGAGAGGAGCGTGCGGCAGCGATTTACAGGATTGGACGAGAGGGCCGGCGCGCTATGACTAGATCAAAATCAAAATCAATTTACCCTTCAATTAAGAAAGCGACCCCACATTAACCAGTCTCCCTTGTATTCTGGGTCATATTTGACCATGATTTTAACAAATAAAATATATGTTATACATTGCAAAAATAATATAATTTGAAAGTACATTCAGATACGAACCAAACGATACAATTTTTGATGACATGCATTCACATTTTGCTTGTCAAATACAGTACGTGGTCAAACTTTGACCCAAAATACGCAAAACAAAAAAATACTTCCAAGACCAGCGCCGCTCCTCTCCTCTTAAACCACTGCCACTCCTCTCCTGTTCCAATCCAAAACCAGCGCCGCTTCTCTCCTCTTCCATTTCAAAACCACCGCCGCTCCTCTCCTGTTCCAATCCAAAACCAGCGCCGCTCCTCTCCTCTTCCATTTCAAAACCAACGCCGCTCCTCTCCCATTCTAATCCAAAACTAGCGCCGCTCCTCTCCTCTTCCATTCAAAAACCACCGCCGGTGAGTGAAGGTGTTGTGGAGAAGTAGATCAATGGAGGAGTACAACTGATACGTGTGGCTCGCAGGCGGCGACCCTGTGAAGCTAGCTAGGATGTTGGAGATACAGTCTTGGTTTGACAACTAGGAGCAATTAGCGGCGACAGCGACAGCGATGGCCAAATATCTGGAAAACAGCGAAAAGGAGGCGATACACCGAGAGGGAGTCGCGCGGGAGTACATAGAGCTGCTCCTCTAGGCCATGGAGCAAACAGATTCACCGGATCTGATCGTGAAGCTGCGGTGGTGGGAGTATCGATCCAAGATGGAGCATCCACCTGAGATTGAAGGATCGAGCATCTACACGGTGCCGTTTGTGAGGGTGCCATGGAAGAGCGAGCCAGTGGAGTCTTTGTCGACCGAACCCAGCTGCAAGAGGAGAAAAATAGTTGGCGCGACGATGCTTCCCCGCCATCCTCTCCCTCGCCGTTCACCTCGTCCCACGGGGCGGCTGTCTGCCGCCGAGGAATAGGACGGGACTCCCCCCGCCCAAATAGTCTGAGGAGGAGCTTAGGGTTGTCAGTATTTGCAGGTTGTGAATTGTGTTTTGTGTTGTGTATTTTGAGAGTACTTTCAGATATGAATGTCTTTTGAATTTCAGATTTGCATTATTGAGCATATGAAGTATTTTATGAATTCTAGAGATCTATTTTTAGCACTTTAAAAAATATAGTTTCATATAAAAGTGCAGACAATGTGATTCTCAGAGAAGAAACTGCAAGTTTCAGTTTCAGATAAGAAACTGCAAGTTTCAGAGGCAGAGCATTTATATTAACACGCCCTTTTCAAACAGGGATAACATCATGTTGGAAGTTTTATTCATGGTCGAAAATGGAACTAACTGCCAGTTAACATCATGTTGATCAACATTCATGCATAGCACATCTTCATATGATGCACAGTCAAAAAGATATGCTATTTTCAAAATGCCCACACAATGTTGAGTGTGCGAAAGACAGAAACCGAGGGACGAAGTTTTGGCAAGTGTTGGAGGTGGTGTGCGTAGACGACAATGGGCACCCACATGTCAGAGGCAGAGGCAAAAATTTGTGGATATTTTCACTGCATCATGTGGAATCGAACCCGGGCGGAGCAGCTGTTGGGGAGTGGAACTTGGCCACTAGGATACTCCAGTACTTTCGCTAGAAATTAGGCACAACATCTACCACTACTGTAGCACGTCTTCCCCGGCTTCGGTGTGTTCTCGTCCGGGGCCTGGACATCATCCTCCGCCTTTCTGCGCTCGCCACGGCGCCACTGTCTGCCGTTGCAGACATGCTCAACAACCGAGAGGAATCTGGAGAGGACTGTACGTGGAGAGGCGGACATTCGGGACCCACCATGTCCATGGCCGTACGTAAGCAAGTGCCTCATTGAAAAAATATATACTTCCTCCTAATGCTATACTGACGTTGGGGGCCACGGGTTTGTCAAAGTAGTTACAAAAGGAGATAAATTTACAACGAAGCTAGCCATCGGGGAGCTGGCAGGTATCATTTATTATCAGTGGGCCAACAAGTATCAGCTGGGTTGTGGGCTGCCTAGTCTAGGCTTTTTTTTAACATGTGCAGCCCACTACATGCCGGTTTGTATTTTTTTGAGGCCGTCATGTATCGACCGGCCTATGAACCTCCCATCCTAGGTTTTATTTTTTCTTAAACATCCGCAGCCCAACTTATGTATTTTTTTGAATAAAACGCAGAGGTATGTTCTATTTTTCTACATAAGAATAGGAACGCCAGGTCCAACTTATGTTTCCCTTCTAACTATATTATATATTTATATTATTGTATATGTTATTATATATTATTATTATTATCATCATATATTTAACAGATACTTACATATATAAGAAAAAATATCCCACGTATTACGAACTTATAAAAATAAATGTTTAACAATAAAATCCTGGGTTTTTTTACATTAAGGTCAACGAAAATCCAGGTGTTCTGTACAAAAGCTTGGCAAGATTTAAGGACCAATGTAAATAAAGCACTTATTATTTAAATATATTTATAACAAAATGCTCAGCCCCTTTTTATTTTTTGATAACATTGTTGCGCCCAACCCAACATTATAATTAGAACCAGCCCAGCAAAATCATGTATTTCGAGAAAGTGCAAATGGGTTGTAATTTTTTAGGAAAAATAAATGGGCCGCATGGACGCTACATTATTTGTTCACCCAGCCCAGCAAATTCGTGTTTTTTGAGAAAGTGAAAATGGGCTATAGTTTTTTAGAAAAAAAATAAATGGGTCGCATGGACGCTACATTATTTATTCACCCAGCCCAGCAAATGGACTGTAAATTCTAAAAAAAAATGGGTTGAATATGTGCGACATTTTTGGAGGCTGAAATGTGGGCCAATAGGTGCTGTCAACTTAGTCAACAAATGATTCTGACATCGATAGCCGTTGGATGTAAATCCAATCCAACGGCCAGCATTCATCTTCAATCTCTCGTCTTCTTCCTCCAGCGCCGCCGAGACCACCTACTCCCGCCTTCGGCTGCTAGAAGCTCTACTTAGCTCGCTTCGCTGCGAAGTGCTACCCCACCGCCGGCCAAGCCATTCCTCCACACCTCCTGTTATTCTCCGTCGACTGCAGAACCACGCTGCACCGGAACCAGTTAACCCTTGTACACCTCTCCGTCTGCGACTCCACTGCCACGTCTTCCCATCACTGGCTCGTTGCCGTCCGGGGCCTCGCCGTTGTCCACCGCCTTGGTGCACTCGCCGCGGCGTGGTCAACATGGTCAACAAACGAGAGTCATCGGAAAAGGACTGTACGTGGAGAGGCTGACAGTGGGGACGCACCAGGTCCATGGACGCACGCATGCAACCGCCTCCTTATTACGCGAAAATAAAATTATTCCTCCCCCTGAAAGCTGGGACCCACCACGTATATCTTCACAAGGAAGGAAGTGCATCCTTATTCCTGCCCCTGACAGCTGGGACCCACCAACAACATCTTTGCACGCAAGGAAGTGCCTCCTTATTACGGGCAAAAAATATATGATTCCGCCCCTGACCGCCGGGACCCGCCAGCTATATATTCGCACCCAAGGAAGTGCCTCCTTGTCCTCCCTGATAGCTGGGACCCACCCGGTCGAAGCGTACGTAGCACTGTCTATGGTCATACCGGTCGATCGGTCTGTCTGCCATGATGTAACCGTGGCCGAGTAAGGAGCTGTAGCAGTTCAGGCAGTCCCGTCTAAATCCTGTACACATACAACAGCTACGCTGCAAAAAAGACGGCCACGTACGTACATATAGGCGTGGTCTCGAACGCATACAGCGACGGCGTCCTGTTCATCGGCAGCCAACCGACTGGGTCGGACGGAGGAAACAGCGTCATGTTCATCGGGAGGCAACCGACTGGGTCGGAACGCGTCGTGTTCATCGGGAGCCAACCGGCTTGGACGGAACAACAGGAACGGGGTCTGGCGTACCGCAAAACGGAGGAAAACGGCCTTCTGTTCGACTGCGTACGGTCGAAACGGGGTCCTGTTCATCAGGAAGGGTTTGGCGTACCGCAGAACGGAGTAAACGGCCTTCTGTTCGAGTGCCTACGGTCGAAACGGGGTGCTGTTGATCGGGAGGGGTGTGGCATACCGCAAAACGGAGGAAACGGACTTGTGTTGGAGCACCTACGGTCGAAACGGGGTCCTGTTCATCGGGAGGGGTGTGGCATGCCGCAAAACGGGACTCCACGGGCTACTGTTCATCCAGCGTCTACTGCCTTGCTCCAGCCTCCACGGGCCACTATTCATCCATCATCGACTTCCTCAGCCTCCATTAGCTACTGTTCATCCTCGGGCTACTGTTCATCTAGCCTCCACCGGCTACTGTTCAACCAGCCCTCCACGGGGTCCTGTTCATCCAACCTCCACCGACTACTGTTCAACCAGCCCTCCACGAGGTCATGTTCATCCACCCTCCACCGGCTACTGTTCAACCAGCCCTCCACGAGGTCATGTTCATCCACCCCCACCTCCTCGATTGGGGTCCTGTTCATCCAGCGGAAACGGCCTCTACTACCACGGGGTCCTGTTCATCCAACCCCCACCGAGAACTATTCATCCAACCCCCACCGGGGACTGTTCATCAAGAGGCAGCTTCGATCGGCTTCAGTTAGCAGCAGTAGCGAATGAATCACTCAGGTTCAGTTAACAACCAAGGGATCGATCGGGGTTAAGTAATGTAGCTAGTGCAATCATTCGGGTTCAGTTAGAGCCCAACGCCTCGCTCGGGTTCAGTTAGAGCCCAACGCCTCGCACACATGCGTGTACGCGTACGAGAGAGAAACATGCAAACCTCCGTGCATCGCTCGGCCCCGACCACCCACCGTAACCGGGAACTCCCCGATATTTTCCTCGCCTTCGCTTCTACCATGATTTTTTCCGTCATGGATGGCCCAAAGAATGTCATGCAGGTGCGTCCCCGGCCCGCCCAGGATGAAAAGCCCATTTTCTGTCATGATTTTTTGTCATAGAAGTAGGAGCCCACCACATCTATGATGATATGTGGTTTTGTCACAATTATCGTCATAGAAGTGTCATAAGCATGACAGAAAAAAAATCGTTCGGCCCAAAATGTCACGGATGTGTCTTTTTTTGTAGTGAGGACAAGTAACATCGAAGAAAAATGGATTCGGGAAAGTCCATGAGGGGCCCACAAGCCTGGGAGGCGCGCCCAGTGGGTAGGGCACGCCCCTCGGGCTTGTCGCTCCCTCGTGCACTTTTCGGATTGTTTATTATTTTCCAAATTTTTCATATATTCCAAAACAGACAGAAAGTACTTTTGTGGAACTTTTGGAGTTGGTTTACTTACCGTACCACATACCTACCCCTTTTCAGGGTTCTAGAGTGTTCTGGAAGGTTTCCCTTATGTGCTCTTCCGGTGTCATAGTTTGAATAATGTTGGTGTCAACATTAATGGGTGTACCTGAAATATAATGTTTAATTCTTTACCCATTAACCACTCTTAGATTGGTGCCTTCGGCGTTGTCTATCTTCATAGCTCTAGAGCGATAAACTTACTCCACGATATACGGTCCTTCCCATTTAGGGAGGAGCTTTCCTGCAAAGAATCTTAAACTAGAGTTGAGTAGTAAAACTTGATCGCCTATTTTGAATTCCCATTTTTCGATTCTTTTATCATGCCATCTTTTAACTTTTTCTTTAAATAGCTTGGCATTTTCATAAGCTTGTGTCCGCCGTTCATCTAGAGAACTAATATCAAATAACCTCTTTTCACCGGCAAGTTTGAAATCATAATTAAGTTCTTAATTGCCCAATAAGCTTTATGTTCTAACTCAAGAGGTAAATGACAGGCTTTTTCATAGACCATTTTATAAGGGGACATACCCATAGGATTTTTATAAGCAGTTATGTATGCCCACAATGCATCATCAAGTTTCTTAGACCAATTCTTTCTAGATCTATTAACGGTCTTTTGCAAAATCAACTTTATTTCTCTATTACTCAATTCAATTTGACCGCTAGATTGAGGATGGTAAGGTGATGCAATTCTATGGTTGACATCATATTTAGCAAGGGGTTTATGGAATGCACCATGAATAAAATGTGAACCACCATCAATCATTAAATATCTAGGGACTCCAAACCTCGGAAAATAACTTCTTTAAGCATTTTAATAGATGTGTTATGATCAGCACTACTAGTTGGAATAGCTTATACCCACTTAGTAATGTAATCAACAGCAACTAGAATATGAGTATACCCGTTAGAGGAAGGGAAAGGTCCCATATAATCAAATCCCCAAACATCGAATGATTCAATAACAAGTGAATAATTCATAGGAATTTCCTCACATCTACTACTATTACCAATTATTTTACATTCATCACAAGATAAGACAAACTTACGTGCATCCTTGAAAAGGGTAGGCCAATAAAAACCAGATTGTAAACCTTATGTGCGGTTCTATCTCCAGCATGGTGTCCTCCGTATGCCTTGGAATGACACTTCCGTAGGATTTGTTCTTGTTCATGCTTAGGTACACAACGTCTAATAATACCATCTACTCCTTTAAAGAGATGTGGGTCATCCCAAAAGTAATGTCTTAAATCGAAGAAGAACTTTTTATTTTGTTGGTATGTGAAACTAGGTGGTATATATTTAGCAACAATGTAATTAGCATAGTCTGCATACCAAGGAGTATTACGAGAAGCATTTATAACAGCTAATCCGTCATCAGGAAAATTCTCATCAATAGGCAGCGGATCATCAAGAACATTTTCCATTCTAGACAAACTATCAGCTACGGGATTCTCCGCTCCCTTTCTATCAATTATATGGAAGTCAAATTCTTGTAGCAAAAGAACCCACCTAATTAACCTAGGCTTAGCATCTTTCTTTTCCATAAGATATTTAATAGCAGCATGATCAGTGTGAACAATTACTTTAGAATCAACAATATAAGATCTAAATTTATCACATGCAAACACAACTATTAAAAATTCTTTCTCAGTAGTAGCATAGTTTCTTTGAGCACTGTCTAGAGTTTTACTAGCATAATGGATGACATTCAATTTCATATCAACTCTTTGTCCTAGAACAGCACCAATAGCATAGTCACTAGCATCACACATAATTTCAAAAGGCAAGTTCCAATCAGGTGGTTGAACAATGGGTGCAGAGGTTAAGGCTTTCTTAAGTATTTCAAAGGCTTTTACACAATCATCATCAAAAACAAATATAACATGTTTTTGCAAAAGATTAGTAAGAGGCCTAGAAATTTTAGAGAAGTCTTTAATAAACCTTCTATAGAAACTAGCATGACCAAGGAAACTTCTTATACCTTTTATATATTTAGGGCATGGCATTTTCTCAATTGCATCAACTTTAGCTTTATCCACTTCAATACCTCGTTCAAAAATTTTATGCCCCAAGACAATACCTTCATTTACCATAAAGTGGCACTTCTCCCAATTCAAGACAAGATTAGTTTCTTCACATCTCTGCAAAACTCAATCAAGGTTGCTTAAGCAATCATCAAAAGAAGTCCCGTAAACGGAAAAATCATCCATGAAGACCTCAACAATCTTTTCACAAAAATCAAAGAATATAGCAGTCATACATCTTTGAAAGGTAGCAGGTGCATTGCATAAACCAAAAGGCATACGTCTATAAGCATAAGTTCCAAAAGGACAAGTAAATGTAGTTTTCTCTTGATCTTCTTTTAACACAGGTATATGAGAAAAACCAGAATATCGATCAAGGAAACAAAAGTGAGTATGCTTAGACAATCTTTCTAACATTTGATCAATAAAAGGCAAGGGGTAATGATCTTTTCTAGTAGCTTTGTTTAATTTCCTAAAATCAATTACCATCCTATAACCAGTTACAGTTCTTTGTGGGATGAATTCATTTTTATCATTAGGAACAAAGGTGATGCCTCCTTTCTTAGGGACAGAATGAACAAGACTTACCCATCTACTATCAGCTATGGGATAAATTATACCTGCCTCCAGAAGCTTTAATATTTCAGTTCTTAGCACATCCTTCATTTTAGGATTCAATCGTTGTTGATGATTAACAACTGGCTTAGCATCAGGCTCCATATTAATCTTGTGTTGACATAAAGTGGGGCTAATGCCCTCTAAATCATCAACAGTGTATCCAATGGCAGCACGGTGCTTCCTCAGAGTTTTGAGTAATCTCTTTTCTTCATGCTCTGAAAGGTTAACACTAATAACATCAAGATATATTTTATTTTCATCAAGATAAGCATATTTCAATGTGTCAGGTAATTGTTTCAATTCAAACACGAGATCACTCTTAGGTGGAGGTGGAGCTCCTAGAGTTTCAACAGGCAAATTATGTTTAACGATAGGTGCTTGTTCAAAGAATATCTTATCTATGTCATTTCTTTCATTCATATGCATATCATTTTCATGGTCTAGCAAATATTGTTCTAGTGGATCAGTAGGAGGTACGACAATAGGAGCAAGACCAATAATTTCATCTTTACTAGGCAATTCTTTATAACGAGGTTGCCTACGGAACTTTGAGAAATTAAACTCATGAGACACATCACCAAAATTAACACTAACGATTTCCCTATTGCAATCAATTTTAGCATTAACTGTATTCAGGAAAGGTCTACCAAATATAATGGGGGAAAATCATCTTGTGGAGAACCAAGAACTAGAAAATCAGTAGGGTATTTGATCTTTCCACACAAGACTTCAAAATCTCTAACAATCCCAAGCGATGAAAATAGTATCTCTATTCGCAAGCTTAATAGTAACAACAATGTCCTCTATTTCAGCAGGTGCAATTTCATTCATAATTTCTTGATATAAGGTAAACGGGATAGCACTCACACTAGCACCCAAATCACATAAACAATGATAACAATGATCGCCTTTTTAACTGAGATAACAGGCATGCCAACAATGGGCTTATTCTTTTCTTTAGTATCAGGCTTAGCAATTCTAGTTGCTTCATCACATAAGTAAATAACATGCCCATCAATATTATCGACCAAGAGATCTTTGACCATAGCAATACTAGGTTCAACTTCAAATTGTTCAGAGGGTCTAGGTGCTCTAATATTACTTTTGTTAACCATGGTTGTAACTTTAGCATGTTCCTTTGTCGTAACAGGGAAAGGAGGTTTGTCAATATAAGCAGTAGGCACAACTGGATCAACACTGTAAATGATAGTTTCATCTTTAACTATAATGGGTTCCTCTATCTTTTCTTTAATAGGGGGATGATATTTAAACCATTTCTCCTTAGGGAGATCAACATGAGCAGCAAAGGATTCACAAAACGTGGCTACTATCTCAGAGTCAAGTCCATATTTAGCACTAAACATATGAAAAGCATCGGTTTCCATAAAAGACTTAACACAATCAAACTCAAGATTTATACCTGACTCTTTACCTTTGTCAAACTCCCAATCTTCAGAGTTGCATTTAATTATTTCCAAAAGATTCCACTTGAATTCAATAGTTTTCTTCATAAAACAACTGGTAGAAGAAGAATCGAGCATCGTTTGATCATTATGAGAAAGCCGAGCATAAAAATTATGAGAACCCGGAATTAACTTCCAGACCCTCGTGTGTATATTCGTTAGTCCAGGATCAAGCTGACGACACAGTGAAATGATATCATTGTAGAACACGTAAAACGTATTACAATTTTGAATATATCTTACCACAAGGCATACCTAGAGAAATGTCTCTCGACATTTATTACATTCAGGAAACAACAGAAAGTAAAATGCATAGTGACTCCATCTCAACCACAGGCAGTCAATGTAGTCCACATGACCTCACTCTTACGGATTGCCAAAGTTGTCGTAGTCATTACCTTCGTCTTCATGGAACTCTGTTGTTCAACAAAATTATTGCCATGAGTACATTACGTACTCAACATACCTCCTTCGGAGAAGGACCTAATAACTACATGTGGCTTCAAAGGAAGGCTATATGGCTCATTTGCATAAAAGCTAATTTTGTTTAAAAAAATAGCACTGGGTAAAACCGGTTTTATATGAAATCAAGTTTTTCTCCAGCATAACTTTCATCACAGTGAGGATCCTCGATCAACTCACACTCTTTATAGGTTCCAAGAATAGGGGCAAAGAGGGAATAAGCAAGACAGGTCATGTATGTCAAGAAAGAGTCATGTGTCGCCCATGACCGTGGACATGGCTATTCGAATAGTTTTACACGCTGCAGAGGTTGTACACTTTACCCACACGACACAATCCAGACTTGTTGCCACTAGCCATCGCTAGCGTAGTACACCATTTGGTATACCGACAGGGAGATTGTGACAAGGTCTTTCATTAGACCAAACTTACTGTGCCAAGCCCACTAGGTTTCAACACGGAAGTAACCACAGTTCATAGTCTGGGCCCCCTTTTGTGCCGAGGATACTCCTTGGAAGGCAGCTATCCCATCTGCGGTACGGCGATGACGACAATAAGAGTGAACTAACTAATTAACCAAGCCAGTGCCCATATAGCATGTGGCTGTACTGTTATCACAATCTTCAAATCCAAGACTTATTAGGCCTCATGAGGCATGGACGACTAATTGCCCCTTCAGCTTATGAAGGGCAGTGTGGCACCCCGGCTCAGAGGAACCGGAACACTCCGCATTCCGGCTCAGAGATCAAGTCTTCTGGAATACGGCACTGCTTGACATAGAACAAATCAGCTCTTATTACAAAGGATAAGGGTACAAAGGTCTGATGTTACAAAGGATCACATCAGCATGGCGACACTATGCCTGCTAAGGTAGCTCTATGCTAGCAGCGGAACAACTCATGGCAGCAGAAAAACTTGTAGCAGCAGAACAACGATGTCGGTGATGAACTCCACTCCGCAGGGACTCTGGCTGAGACACGATCTAGCTCACACGAACGGAAACCTCGACAAACAATCAATCACGACATCACCTGCAATCTGGCATGACACGCCAGGTCAGTACATTGAATGTACTTGCAAGCTCACAACAACCAAAAGCATCAAAGCAAAACAACAACATAGCATTTAACAGGTTAACTTATGATCAACTACTATAATGTGAAAGCACCTATTAAGCATGATATAAAACTACTGGAATACTGATGAACCAATATCTCATATCTCAATAACCATCTCACTCTTGGCTATCCGGCCAAGCAATATGTCACCTCGATCACCTCATTATCAATACCTCCTCATGATCACCACATGATCACATCACAACTGAATGATCATCCTCGAGATCATCCCAACATCATCATCAACAGCCAAGCTGTTACTGTTCACATACAAATATATAAGTCATCTAAGAAGTCATTCCATCGTGTGAGTGTTGATCGAACGGTGTGACCTAGTATGAACTGTGCCCATGACTAAGGACGCGGCTATCGATAGATTAAACACACTCTGCAGAGGTTAGCACACTGTACCCACATCACAGAACCCATGGCCTCGTGCTCCCATTCGGGTGGACCAACGGCGTTCCGACGAAACCAGTCTACTGCCATGACACTCTCCCGGCCACTCTGACCAACTCCCCTTTGGGCTCAGTCATGGGTGGCCCCGATGTCACCTCGTGACACTCAACGGCCACCGTCGTGGCAAAAACAAAAACGGTCCCAAACGGGGACAAAGGGCCCTACAACTACGGGAACACAAGGCTTATACCAGCCTACCTGATCAGGGTAGCACACGCGTATAACCTTCCCTAGTTGGAGGCACCGGCGAGAGGCATAACAATAGACCGCATTAGGGCCTTCTCAAAAAGGCAAATGTGGTTGCCTGGAAAAGCCCGGTTCGGTGGCACCTGACCAACGTAATGATGGAATTTGTCCCCAAAATATTTGCGATAACTGATACTCTGATATCATCTATCGACTTGTAATCCAAGCCATAGCAATATCCAACAAATAATCCAGAGAATAATATAGTCATAACATAATACTCCGAGGGTAGCATATCAACTAAGACCATGATGAATCCAAGTACCAAAATACTACTAATCCGATAACAAAAGCAAGATAGCTGACCATAGATCAACATGATGACATCATATCAAAATAAGGCTCCAAAACATAATATAAAATACTATCATGATGATAATAATAACAACCACTAATAATCCAATGGCCACATGTCATCCACCATCTGCAAGCATTAGTCCTAGTAATCCAAACAACATCATGGCAATAGCAAGATCAAAACAACTCCAAGAAATGCCATGAACAAATCATACATAGCTAAAGCAATATTTTAAATAAGCTCAAATAAATAACCCATGCTATTGCATTGTAGTCATGCAAATGGAGGGTGTGGCTTGCTTGGGGGGTGGAATCACCGGGAAGAAGTGCGAGAAGCTCGCGGAAAGAATCACCGGAAATCTTTCTCTCTCGGAGGGGGCTGAATAAGGGCAGGGGCAAAATGGTCATTTTCAGAATTTTATCACATGATGAAAATGATACCATCGGAACGGGCTCGACGAAACGAAGAAGTGGGCTTTGGAATCACCTGAATCGGAGTTGCGAGCAAAAAGATACAAGGGTTTGACAGCCAGGGACCTATCTATAAAGAAAATCTTCACAAACTGGCCCCTGACTGAAAAATAGAACGCGCACTCGAGAAAATACGCTTTCAGCGAAGTGAAAGTGCATTTTTGGCCGAAGAACAGCATAGTACGCTTTCACCAGAGGAAAACATCTTTCGCCAAATATGTGTCCACTTATCCATGTCAGCGGGCCCGCGGGGTCAACGCGCAGAGGCTGACGAGCGGGCCCCACTGGCAGGGGGGAGTCATCGTCTTCTTCTCCAGCGCTCGACGGAGCAAAGCAGAGGCCCGACACCGGCGCTCGTCCCGGCGGCCCCGGCCATCTCCGACGGAGCTCGGGCCACCGGAGCGACCAGCGCGAGAAGGCACATCCGCCAGGGCACCACATGCTCGCCGGGGAGCGCAGGACCGCGCAAGGCCACGGCCGTGGCGGACGGTGGCAATGGCTGAAGATGGGGCCGGCGCCACGAGCCGCTGGAGTCGGAGATGAAGGGCAGGGAAGATTTGTATGGTCTAGTGGATTCTCCTAGAGTGGAAGAGAAGGAGGGAGGGGCTCGGCCTCGAGCTAATTTAGCCAGCGACCGGCGATGGCCGAGGCGGCAATGGGCGGCGAGGAGGAGCTCCGGGGCTCAGAGGAGTGGATGGGCAGGGCGGGAGGAGGATGGCGAGTGCGATCGTGAAGAGAAACATGGCCGGGACGGCTTAAATAGCGGAGGGGAGGGGGTGCCGCGCTGGCTGCTTCCGCGGACACGTGGGCACGCAGGTGAGCTCGGACAATTGAGGTGATGGGAGAGAGTAGGGAGCAGATGCTCGTGACACCAGGGGCGCGTGGGCACGGGCGGAGCAGGGGAGAAGAAGACGCGGCGATGAACAGAGACATGTCGGCCACTGTGCGCTCGTGGGTGCGGCCGCTAGCGCCAACGAGGAGGGTTCTGGAGAGGGCAGGGAGCTCTAGAGCGACAGGTGAGGGCTGAGGAGTCAGGTCAACACCACCAGACGCGCGGACACCATAGGGAAACCGTGGGTCGATGAGACCCGACGCGCAGAGCGCGTCCGCTGCAGCCAGAGCACGTGCAGGCGCAAGAATCCATGAGGTCACCGCCTGGAATGGCAAGGAGGGGACGCAAGAGGCTGTTAAATGATGTCTAGGGTGTTGTCCCTGCATCAGAGGGGTTGTGGGAGTTGAAAGATTAAGAGAAGGAGCCAAGGAGAGATGTGAGGCTTCGATGCAAGTTTGTTGCTGCAATGCTGTGCTCAACAGAGAAAGGCTAAAGGCCAAATTTCATGTCTGGGATGTTTAGGTTAGGAAGGACTATGATCCTGTGCAATTGGATAAGAAATGGACCACAAATAAATATAGTTGCTTTGCAACTGCAAAATTGGTCTAGAAAAGAGAATAGGATGTTGCTCTCACATGGAGAAGCCACTTGAGCTAAAATTTGGCAAGGCCTGATGATTTGGACATATAAAGATGCTGTAAAAATTTCATACCAATTGGACCCACCAAAATGGTACTTGCTTCACAAACATCCTCTCTGTCCAGAATATAGGGGTAATTTTGGAGGTAAAATGGCTTGCTGAAATGATCCCAAATTTTGGGGAGAGAAGTTCTGTGGATAGGAACATGATATTGTAATTTTTCAGAATTAATGAAGCAACATACAATATACTTGCTTCACAACCTGGAAATATTGCCAGAAAAAAATATTTGAAGGTGTGCTCACATAGTTGATTGGATAGGGATAAAAATTGTTGGAGAGCCATAATATGATCACATGAAGGAGTGTGCAAAATTTCAACTCATTTAGGTACTCCTGGCTAGCACTTCCTTCACACAAGGCTTCTATCTGCCAGAAACTTTGAAAAATTGCTGAGCAAGATTCACTAGGCAAATGGAGCTAAATTTCGGCATGAGGCAATGATTTGGATGTAAGAGCATGCCCAAAAAGTTTGGGAGCAAGAAAGAAAAGATAGGTGGCACTTCCTTCACAGAAGACCACTCTGGACAGAAATGAAGAAATAATATTGGTGGATTAGTTTTGGGCTAGGACAGGAAAGTTTGGACATATTTGGGGCATATATGATCCAAACAAATTATGAGAATTAATTGGGAATTTTTTGGAAGATAGAAATATAGGTTGCTTCACAACCTAGGTCAGACATGGTTATTCCTTTAATAGAAAAGGGAATATTCCTAAGAAAAAGAATTTTAGGGTTGGGCTAGAAATGAAGTGACATGATCTTGGGAAAGTTTTGAGGATGATGAACCACTTGAGAGGAGAAATGATGATGATCTCCCAGGTTGCAAGGCCACAGGACCACTCCAAAAACAAAATCGGTGCAAAAACCAAATAAATCAAAAAGAAAAAGATAGGGCCAAAAACCAGGGTGTTACAAACCTTCCCCCCTTAAAAAAATCTCGTCCTCGAGATTTGGTTGCTCAGGGAACAAGTATGACTTGAGGACACCGTTTCCAACTCGGGTATCCATTTCCTTTGTATGTTGTTCCCCCTGATTTTCACATGATCTGATTACCTCGCTCGGGGGTGGTTTGCTTCACCTTTCCCAAATCCTGACGGGTCTTTCCTCATATAGCAAATCCTTTTGCTGACGTTGATTCTTTCATATCTGCGGTGATATCCAAGGGATCTGAGAATACTTTCCGGTAGGTACAATACCTTTTTGTTCCTTCCATCGGGTTGCTCAAATAAATGTGTGTCTTCTGGGTTCAAACAATGCTGAGAGTCATAGCCATTCTCCTGACGGAATCTGACTGCTCGTAGGTGGTGCTGACTTACCTTGTTTTGTTTCTTTGGCTCGAGCATGCAACATGTACCAAAGATTTGACTGCCTTCTATCGTGAGCAAAAGGGGTATGGATTTATAGCTGTAGCATACCACAAACATTAACATCTTGAGACTGATCTGACAGGGGTGCTGGTAGGAAGATACTTTTCATGACAGGTTGTCCGTGTATTTGCTTTCGCCGGTGAGTATACCTGGTCTGAGCTGATTGTTCGGCTTTTGGCTTACCCATGCGGTCGGTATACCCATTTGTAGTAATAGGCTGTGAGATGCTTTAACACTGACGCTGAAGTCAAACTGCGGAGGTTGCAAAGGAATTCTTGGGTCTGACAGAACATACTTGAATATTCCACACTAACCATTCTAAGTGGGTCAGCGGGATATGAAGTCCTTGTAGAGTAGAGTAGGCCTCTGAGGGTATGCCTTTGTGGATCCATAAGGAATCATGGCCTCCAACTGACTTGGGTATCCGGACCCTGATGGTCACGCAAAAATCATCATACCTTTGTTGTCAGTCTCACCCTTTGATGGTCATGATTTTATTTGTCAGGATACCTTACTGAATAGCTTGGCCACAGATGTCCTTGATTCTTCGTACGACCATGGATGTGGTTAGTGCAATATGTTGGCATTATTCCTTGTGCTTGTTTTCTGACCTGGGTCCGCACATATATGACATATACTCGGGGGCTTGTAGCTGTACAGAGCTCATTGTTGAGGCCAATCATACAAGATGATGACGGGAGTTCATGGGATCTCCATGTCTGGTGTGGGAATAATGACCTTGGTGACCATTGCCAAGACTGTTGATTCTGCGTTGTCATCTCTAGAGCTTGTCAGTCCTTGCATTACATGTAATGTATCTTTGCTTATCTTCATTGGCATGCCTCATGAGGTTGTGGGGTCCTTACCTTTCTCAGGTATATCTGCTTGATCATTGTCGTATCTTGTATGAGTGACTGGTATGACCGGGGATGCATGCTCACCATATGTAAGAAGAATATGCCACCAAACACTCGATCCTTGCGGTAGGCATATGTCTTGACTGAGTGATACTTCTGACAAAAATGTTGCGGATCTGATTCTTGAACTGCACTGTCATATACTGCCAACTCACAGTGTAATACCTGACGATGGTGCGTAGTGTTGTACTACCGCGGTCTGGGTGTCATATGGGAAGCCATCCGAGTAGCTTGCTGAAGAAGGCTTGATATCTTACGCTCGAGGCTTTTGTCGCAGTGGCGTGCTGGAGAAGCCTGGGTTCCGTACCTGAAAAGCTTCTCCCCTGGTTGCTTGTTGAGAAAGATTCAATTCCTTATGTCAGAAGCCTTTATCGAGGCATCTTGCTGTGAAAGACTGGGTATCTTGGACCGGAATCTGTCCATATATTGTACTAAGGAAAAATTGAGGAGCCTTGCATCATAAGCTTCTTCCAATAGTGTGTGGAGGAAGACTGAGTTTCTCATATCCAAAGCTTCATACCGTGATATGCAGACTGAAAGCCATACACACACCCATAATATTTTGCGGCTGGTTACTTGCAGGAGAAAAATTATTTAACTGTCTTCCTTGATCATAGCACATTTCGGCTTTCTTTCGGAGTATATCATATTTCAAGTATCATTCATTGCTGAGCCAAAACTTTGTATATGATCCATACCTTTGACTGAAAATATATCGTTGATCTTGCACCTGACTTGTTTTCCTGCTGGCTTGACTACTGTGTGAGGATTAAGTACTGATGTAGACTTGATGTGTTTAGCTGAGCTTCTTCCAAATATTGATTGCCTCTTCGAGTCCAGTGTCGGTTGATGAGCAACTTTCATAAGGGGAAATAAGGTAACACTGAGGGCCCAAAAGAAAGAAGCAAAAGAAACAACTCAACTAAACAAAAGCACACAAAAACAATCAACTCACACACAAACAAAGTCACATATTACAGCTAGTCACACAATATGCATGCCTACTTAAGCACACAAATCTCGCGGAATCTCCGGTGCTACGATCTAACATGCTGTGACGGTGTGCACGAAGACGAATCAATGTGTGGAAGAGTTGGTGTAAACATCGCTACACCAAGTGTTGTCTTAGCAAGGTAACATCCTTGACTAACTGGGAGGCGAGGACGTACTTGGTAATCATGTAGCGGGACACGAATGTCGCGACCACATTATTATCAAGCGGACGGAAAAGATCCGTACTCGTCCAAGGAATAGGATAGCGGGGAAAACTGAGTCTGCTGACGTTGCCCTTTCTTGATGACTAAGATTATTAAGGGTTGCCAACATGACAAGAGGAAACGACGATCCGGGATAGAAATATGTCTACCACCGAAATGATAGGTGGGGATGAAGAAAAGAAACTGGTGCGATTATCTCGACACCATCCTGCAAACGGTGTCCGGAACACTCGGCATCACTCCGCTAGGACAGAAATGATGCCAAACACCAAAGAACGGGCTCATAGGAAACTGGAGGGATGCAGAGGCTGAGTTGTAGTGGATCCGAACCGATGCCAGCTACACTCACAAGATAAACCGTTAGCAGCAAAATAGTAAGTCTATATGCATGCTATGCAGCAACCAAATGCAGCAAACAAGATAGACTCTATACTACCGATTTCTACCGCTCGCGCTGACTAGGGCGTCCTACATCCAGACCTGCTCTGATACCAAGCTCTGTGGCACCTCGGCTCAGAGGAACTGGAACACCCCACATTCCAGCCCAAAGATCAAGTCTTCTGAAATACGACACTGCTTGACATAGAACAAATCAGCTCTTATTACAAAGGATAAGGGTACAAAGGTCTGATGTTACAAAGGATCACATCAGCACGGCGACACTATGCATGCGAAGGTAGCTCTATGCTAGCAGCGGAAAAACTTCTAGCAGTGGAACAACGACGTCGGTGATGAACTCCACTCCGCAGGGACTCTAGCTGGGACACGATCTAGCTCACACGAATGGAAACCTTGACAAATAATCAATCACGGCATCACTTGCAATCTCGCAAGACACGCCAGGTCAGTACATTGAATGTACTTGCAAGCTCACAACAACCAAAAGCATCAAGGCAAAACAACAGCATAGCGTTTAACAGGTTAACTTATGATCAACTACTATAATGTGAAAGCAACTATTAAGCATGATATAAAACTACTGGAATACTGATGAACCAATATCTCAGATCTCAATAACCATCTCACTCTTGGCTATCCGGCCAAGCAATATGTCACCTCGATCACCTCGTGATCACCACATGATCACATCACAACTGAATGATCATCCTCGAGATCATCCCAACATCATCATCAACATCCTGCCAAGCTGTTACTGTTCACATACAAATATATAAGTCATCTAAGAAGTCATTCCGTCATGTGAGTGTTGATCGAACGGTGTGACCTAGTACGAACTATGCCCATGACCGAGGACACGGCTATCGATAGATTAAACACACTCTGCGGAGGTTAGCACACTGTACCCACATCACAGAACCCATGGCCTCGTGCTCCCATTCGGGTGGACCAACGGCGTTCTGACAAAACCAGTCTATTACCATGACACGCTCCCGGCCACTCCGACCAACTCCCCTTTGGGCTCAGTCATGGGTGGCCCCGATGTCACCTTGTGACACCCAACGGCCACCGTCGTGGCAAAAACAAAAACGGTCCCAAACGGGGACAAAGGGCCCTACAACTACAGGCACACAAGGCTTATATCGGCCTACCTGATCAGGGTAGCACACGCGTATAACCTTCCCTAGTTGGAGGCACCGGCGAGATGCATAACAATAGACCGCATTAGGGCCTTCCCAAAGAGGCAAATGTGGTTGCACTGGAAAACCCGGTTCGGTGGCACCTGACCAACGTAATGACGGAATTTGTCCCCAAAATATCTGCGATAACTGATACTCCGATATCATCTATCAACCTGTAATCCAAGCCATAGCAATATCCAACAAATAATCCAGAGAATAATATAGTCATAACATAATACTCCGAGGGTAGCATATCAACTAAGACCATGATGAATCCAAGTACCAAAATACTACTAATCCAATAACAAAAGCAAGATAGCTGACCATAGATCAACATGATGGCATCATATCAAAATAAGGCTCCAAAACATAATATCAAATACTATCATGATGAGAATAATAACAGCCACTAATAATCCAATGGCCACATGTCATCCACCATCTGCAAGCATTAGTCCTAGTAATACAAACAACATCATGGCAATAGCAAGATCAAAACAACTCCAAGAAATGGCACGAACAAATCATACATAGCTAAAGCAATATTTTAAATAAGCTCAAATAAATAACCCATGCTATTGCATTGCAGTCATGCAAATGGAGGGTGTGGCTTGCCTGGGGGGTGGAATCACCGGCAAGAAGTGCGAGAAGCTCGCGGAAAGAATCGTCGGAAATCTTTCTCTCTCGGAGGGGGCTGAATAAGGGCAGGGGCAAAATGGTCATTTTTAGAATGTTATCACATGGTGAAAATGATACCATCGGAATGGGCTTGACGAAACGAAGAAGTGGGCTTTGGAATCACCTCAATCGGAGTTGCGAGCAAAAAGATACAAGGGTTTGACTGCCAGGGACCTATCTGTAAAGAAAATCTTCACAAACTGGCCCCTGACTGAAAAACAGAACGCGCACTCGAGAAAATACGCTTTCAGCGAAGTGAAAGCGCATTTCTGGCCGAAGAACAGCATAGTACGCTTTCACCAGAGGAAAACGCCTTTCGCTAAATGTGTGTCCACTTATCCACGTCAGCGGGCCCGCGGGGTCAACGCGCAGAGCCTGACGAGCAGGACCCACTGGCAGGGGGGTCGCCGTCTTCTTCTCCAACGCTCGACGGAGCAAAGCAGAGGCCCGACGTCGGTGCTCGTCCCGGCGGCCCGGGCCATCTCAGGCGGAGCTCGGACCGCCGGAGCGACCAGCGCGAGAAGGCGCATCCGCCAGGGCACCACATGCTCGCTGGGGAGCACAGGGCCGCGCGAGGCCACGGCCATGGAGGACGATGGCGACGGCCGAAGATGGGGGCGGTGCCACGAGCCGCTGGAGTCAGAGATGAAGGGCGGGGAAGATTTGTATGGTCTAGGGGATTCTCCTGGAGTGGAAGAGAAGGAGGGAGGGGCTCGGCCTCGAGCTAATTTAGCCGGCGACCGGCGATGGCCGAGGCGGCAATGGGCGGTGAGGAGGAGCTCCAGGGCTCAGGGGAGTGGATGGGCAGGGCGGGAGGAGGATGGCGAGTGCGATCGCGAAGAGAAACGTGGTCGGGGCGGCTTAAATAGCCTAGGGGAGGGGGTGCCGCGCTGGCTGCCGCCGCGGACGCGTGGCCGGAAACGCGGACGCGTGGGCACGCAGGCGAGCTCAGAAGGTTGAGGTAACAGGAGAGAGCAGGGGGCAGACGCTCGTGACACCAGGGACGCGCGGGCATGGGAGAAGCAGGGGAGAAGAAGATGCGACGACGAACAGAGAAATGTCGGCCACTGTGCGCTCGTGGGCGCGGCCGCTAGCGCCGACGAGGAGGGTTCTGGAGAGGGCAGGGAGCTCGAGAGCGACGGGTGAGGGCCGAGGAGTCAGGTCGACACCACCAGACACATGGACACCGTCGGGAAACCGCGGGCCGACGAGACCCGACGCGCAGAGCGCGTCCACTGCAACCAGAGCGCGTGCAGACGCAAGAATCCACGCGGTCACCGCCTGGAATGGCAAGGAGGGGACGCAAGAGGCTGTCAAATGATGTCTAGGGTGTTGTCCCTGCATCAGAGGGGCTTTGGGAGTTGAAATATCAAGAGAAGGAGCCAAGGAGAGATGTGAGGCTTCGATACAAGTTTGTTGTAGCAAACTTGGCTGCAATGTTGTGCTCAACAGAGAAAGGCTAAAGGCCAAATTTGATGTCTGGGGTGTTTAGGTTAGTAAGGACTATGATCCTGTGCAATTGGAGAAGAAATGGACAACAAATAAATATAGTTGCTTTGCAACTGCAAAATTGGTCCAGAAAAGAGAATAGGATGATGCTCTCACATGGAGAAGCCAATTGAGATGAAATTTGGTAAGGCCTGATGATTTGGACATATAAAGATGATGTAAAAAAATCATACCAATTGGACCCACCAAAATGGTACTTGCTTCACAAACATCCTCTCTGTCCAGAATATTGGGATAATTTTGGAGGTAAAATGGCTTGCTGAAATGATCCCAAATTTTGGGGATAGAAGTTATATGTGTAGGATCATTATCTTGTAATTTTTCGGAATTAATGAAGCAATATACAATATACTTGCTTCACAACCTAAAAATATTGCCAGAAACAAATATTTGAAGGTGTGCTCACATAGTTGATTGGATGGGGATGAAAATTGGTGGGGATCCATGATATGAGCACATGAAGGAGTGTGCAAAATTTCAACTCATTTGGGTACTCCTAGCTAGCACTTCCTTCAACAAGACTTCTATCTGCCAGAAACTTTGAAAAAATGCTGAGGAATATTCACTAGGCAAATGGAGGTGAATTTTGGCATGAGGCAAGTATTTGGATGTAATAGCATGCCCAAAATTTTTGGGAGAAAGCAAGAAAAGATAGGTGGCACTTCCTTCACAGAAGACCACTCTGGACAGAAATGAAGAAATAATATTGGTGGATTAGTTTTGGGCTAGGACAGGAAAGTTTGGACATATTTGGGGCATATATGATCCAAACAAATTATGAGAATTAATTGGGAATTTTGTGGAAGACAGAAATATAGGTTGCTTCACAACCTAGGTCAGACATGATTATTCCTTTCATAAAAAAGGAATATTCCTGAGAAAAAGAATTTCAGGGTTGGGCTAGAAATGAAGTGACATGATCTTGGGAAAGTTTTGAGGATGATGAACCACTTGAGAGGAGAAATGATGATGATCTCCCAGGTTGCAAGGCCACATAACCACTCCAAAAAGAAAATTAGAGCAAAAACAAAATAAATCAAAAAGGAAAAGAAAGGGCAAAAAACCAGGGTGTTACAGGCAACCAATCGCTCCTTCAATCCTTGATTGAGCTGTCGCCCGCGCCAGTATTTAGATGGTAAGTTTCACCCAGAGTAGAAGAGGATAGAGGAAGTCAACAAGGGCTAACCGGCGTAGCTCGGCGGTGAGTTTCAAGTGCCAATGACTCAAAGGTCATTCAACAAAGCACCTATAAGGTAATAAGCATGGCTAAGCATTTCTACTCTACCAGAATACTATAATTCTACTCAGGTGTCAAGTGAATAGGCGACAAGCGGATCAAGATAATGTGTCAATCGACACGCTAGCTAGCTACGAGAATTAAAATAGCATGCATGTAGTAACCAAAAGCACAATGCAATTTTGTAAAACATAGGATAAACATGATCAAAGAAGGAGGCATGCCTTCATTGTTGAGTCCTTCTTCGGTAACCTGGTTCTGTCCATGTCCAACCTCGTCACTCCCTACTCTTCGTAACGATAGCAAATGAAAATTAAATAAATACCTAAGCAAAAGTAAATCCAAATAACATCCAAAACAAGTTAAGAGTGGATGGATAGCGAAATATTGATCAAAATGAAGATTCTGAAATGAGATAGCACGATAGGGAGGTAAGTAGAGAGGATTCAACGAAGTGATAGGGTTTAGGTTGACACAACTATGGAAGGCTTGGCGGTCAAGACTAACATTCTAGTATGAACTGTGCTTCTAACCAGTAGTAGTGCCCACTACACATCTCAGCTAACTCTACAAGAAACAACTATATAACAAACACAATGGCATCCACACACATGAAATGGAACCATCCTATGCATTTAACTACATGATCACAAATGGAATGAAAAGGTAAATGTTAAGCACAAATAAATATTTAGATAGAATCTAAATATTTTATAATGGTCAACAGTAGTCAAACATATACATCAACTATATAACAAATGAAAAGCAAGTGTTCCATAAGACAAACAAACACACATTTCAAACCATACTAGTTAAGCAATCAAATATCTTTCAACAACTTGAATTGAGTTGGGTCTAGGTTTGGTCCTAAAGAAAAACTAAATGATATCGATCCAATATTACAAACCAAACATCAACCATAACAATTATCAGAAAACATGATATAACAAGATCCAACCAACACTATGGTGAAAGCTAATTAAACAACTAAATAATAAGACACATCTCACACAAGGCATATGAATATAAAATCACAAAGAGGTCTTATCTAGTAACACAAGCATCACACTTACGAGTCATCATGAGAAAATACTAAAGTAGGATATGGTCTTACTATTAAAGAACAACTAATACTCAAGTAACCACTAGCAATAAGATTACGACTTCATGCTTAAATAACGGATCAAACTATGCACACTAAGCATATGAGAAAGACACAACTCAACTATTGAAAGTTAAACTATCATAATCATGTGCTGAGCTAATGCAACATGTGCCAAGCACTCATAATGCTAACATGTGGCAAGGAAAATCATCTATAAGAAGCAAAAATGAACTAAGTCATCAACTATAGCACATGGAACATAGTAAAACATGATAAATCACTTGCATGAATGATCACTAGGCATACACCAATACAACAACTATATAAAATGAATATAAGGAATGATAGGCATGCCACATTGCAATTGCTAGATAAACTAGATGTAGCGAGTAAGCATGGAGATGATCATCACACACATTACCACACTATGCTACCAATAGAATACAACACATGGCTATAACATAACTTAGTTATGAGAACTAACCTAAATATCAAGCATGTCATTAGCACCCTACTATCATGCTAGTTACGATAAATAAGCACATGGAGCAAGTAGACAAAGCATGTAGGCAATTTAAACAACTAAATCATATCAACAACAATATCAATCAATATATATACTATACTCGCATGAGTAACAAGATGTCATGCATTCCTATGTAATACATGATACACTTGCAAATACAAAAGCTACACAAGTAGACATGTCTAATACATCAAAGGGAACGCACATGCTATGTATTCTAGTTATACAATCACAACAACATGGCATAGTATCGATAAATCATGAATTACTCAATAAGAAATATACAATATTAACAAACTATTATCATGTAAATCTACAAAGTGAAGACTAACCATATGTATCATCATATAATACAATCTAGCAATGTTATTATGCGTGGTATACACAGCCAAATCATGCATTCAACTTGAACAAGTGATAACATGGCATTGTAATAAACTAAAGTAAACGAACACACATGATAATTACCAAGATGTAATAAAATATGTTCTATGTCACAAGAATAATTATATATAGCAATACAAATACGGCCATGATGTGAAGCAACTATCCAAGCAATATTACATAACAAACCTATACAAAATATTGTTAACAACTACTCCAAATTTGCTACACAAATAACACATGATCTTTTGTCATGCCACAGAAAATAAGGGCTAATACAAGTAATACGATGATCTTGAACCATGATGCAACACATAATTCAAAAATCTAATAATGTGCCAACAACAAACAATGCGCACGCAAGCATGACTTTGTTCTAAGAAAATACAGATTCATGAAAACTACTATAAATAATCTAAAATAGAGTAGATTGAAAACAACTGTCATAGGCATGGCATGATTTCAAATATATAAAACACGCATGCAACAAGGATGTAAATGAATAAATAAAACATATCTAAGATATATTCATGCAAAAAAATGAATATAAACAAAACATGAAATATTCCATAATCATGCAAAGTTTAAGATAATCCTATGTAAACCTACACACGATAATAATACACAAAAACTTGTACATAAGCATATCATATGACTACTACCGCACAAAAGAAAAATAACACATGAAACAACATGTTCAACAATTTTCAAATAACTATAACCGGTAAAAAGATAAATCTAACAAGTCACTTGCCACATCAAAATTATAAGACAAATAACATGCGCTCCTAGGCATATCATGTGCATATGATAAATAACATATCAATAAAAGGTTTTACCAAACAAAAAACATACTTCGATTCTATACAAAAACGACTAAGATAAAGTCTATACTAAAACACGGTTGACCAAACCAACAATCTAACTCCACCATGGGGTTACTATGACCATGGGCAACAATTCATATGTTGACCACAAGATTATCCGACAGACCAAAAATATAAAGACAATCCGATGCCATCAAATCGAAATATGTTTTGGACAAGCGCGGCCAACGAGATAGATAGGTCGAAACATGATGTCTATGAGATACTACGAGTGATGTTGAGAAGGTGTGCATGAGGAATTGGATAGAGGCTCACCGAGTTGGACGGAACGGTGTGGTGAACTTGACGAATAGTGTACACACACATGTGAAATTCTTCGCGTGTGGTCGATGGAATGCGTTCCTTCTTTCCTGAATGGATTCATCGCATCAAGGGGAACCTTCTGGCGCAAGGGCATGGATGGAGATGCTTGAAGTCACCAGGAACAAGCACCGGCGTTCATGGAGCAGCAGCACTTCGTGGATGTATTTTGGAAGAACAAAGAAGGGAGAGGGCAGGAGGTGGTAGGGGATTGCAAGAGGAGGTGGAGGCACACACACACACATATATATATATATATATATACTCACAGATTTGAGAACGGTTGAGAGTTAAGGGACATGTACGTGCAAGTGTGGGTGGAGCCATGAGGAAGGAGAAGTGCTTGGGGTTTGCCTTGGAAGATGGGCAAGTGGAGAGAAATAAGGCAAGGGAGGAGTCAAGGAGAGGGAATTAAGGAGGCAGCACGTAGCGGTGACTATGTGTGTTTTCTCTCTGTATGTTTCTCTAGTGTATGCACGTGAGGTTTATGTGTGTACATGACAAGGAGAGGTTCAGCTACCATGTGGTAAATGGGCTAAGGCCCATGTGGAAAATAAAGGAAGAAAAGAAAAGAGGAGAGATGGACTTTGGCCCATTTGGTTGAGAAAGAAAAATAGAATGAGGTGGGCTGCACCTAGGAAAAGAGATAGAGAAAATACAAATAAAAGCGAGAGATAAAATTGGACTATTCGATAGACAACAAAAATAAGATACACACCGAAAAGAGATAGATGGATTGGGACATAAAAATTATGTCCGGAGTTTGATGGATGGAAAATAAATTAATTTTACTTTTAGGACAACATAGAGAATTAATAGAAGCTCAAGCAAATATCAAACAAACTGAGAAATCCAATAAACTGGAGACTCGCATATTTAAATATGCTGAAGAGGAAAAAATAAAACCCATCCAAAAGAAAAGAACAAAACTCAAATTAGATTTGTGTTGGCAGTAGTTCAAATTAAATCCTTCGAATTATAAAAGTCCAATTTAAGCTTTGTTGACAAATAAAACAAACGAAATTTTCTCACCCTGATTTTTGGAAAAGTTTTTCTTAAACATTTCGAGAATCAGGATGTTACAAAAATTCTGAATAATAATTCTCTTGAGAGCTCATGATTGGGGCATGTGTACATCATGTACTTAGGCCTCTCCCAAGCTTGAACGATACTTTCTCCTTCACGAGGCCAAAAATTATATATATAATTCCGATCACGATGAACTAGATGCATATGATAAAACTTTTGATGAAATTCCAATTTCAATCGGTTCCAATCCCACGTTCCAATATCATCACATAGCATATACCATGTCAATGCCTTTCCCTCCAAAGATAAAGAGAATACCTTCTTCTTAAATCCATCTTCGGATAAACATGCAAGCTTAAACAATCCACAAATTTCATCCACATAGATCAAGTGCATATCAGGATGTATGGTTCCATCTCCTGCATAAGGATTAGCCAGCAGTTTCTCTAACATACCGAAGGAATCTCATAATAAATATTTTCAGTAGGTGCAGTAGGTTGAGGGGCAACCCTTTGTGCTTCTGGTCAAGGTGAAGATACCCCAAACAAACCCCTCAAAGGATTACTTTCCATAGTAACAAGTGACAGTAAATTTCAGCACGTAATATAAATGTTTCCTTACCAATTCCACTCACCAAAGGCACTTCACTCCCCGGCAACAGCGCCAGAAAAAAGTCTTGATGACCCACAAGTATAGGGGATCAATCGTAGTCCTTCCGATAAGTAAGAGTGTCGAACCCAGCAAGGAGCAGAAGGAAATGATAAGCGGTTTTCACCAAGGTATTGTCTGCGCACTGAAATTGTCGGTAATAGATAGTTTGGTAGCAAGGTAATTTGTAACGAGCTACAAGTAGCAATTGTAACAAAGGTGCAGCAAGGTAGCCCAATCCTTTTTGTATCAAAGGACAGGCCGGAACGGTCTATTATAATAAGCAAAGCATTCTTGAGGACACAAGGGAATTTCATCTAGTCACTTTCATCATGTCTGTTTGATTCGCGTTTGTTACTTTGATAATTTGATATGCGGGTTGACCAGTGCTTGGGTGTTGTTCTTACTTGAATAAGCCTCCCACTTATGATTAACCCCTCTCGCAAGCATCCGCAACTATGAAATACGAATTAAGATAAATCTAACCATAGCATGAAACATATGGATCCAAATCAGCCCCTTACGGAATAGCGCATAAACTAGGGTTTAAGCTTCTGTCACTCTAGCAACCAATCATCTAATTACTACTCCACAATGTCTTCCCTTTGGCCCAAAGATGGTGAAGTGTCATGTAGTCGACGTTCACATAACACCACTAAGGGAATCATAACATACATATCATCAAAATATCGAACGTTACCAAATTCACATGATTACTTATGATAAGACTTCTCCCATGTCCTCAAGAACAAAAGTAACTACTCACAAATCATATTCATGCTCAAGATCAGAGGGGTATTGAATAGCATTAAGGACCTGAACATATAATCTTCCACCAAATAAACCAACTAGCATCAACTACAAGATGTAATCAACACTACTAGCAACCCACATGCACCAATCTGAGGTTTTGAGGCAAAGATTGAATATAGGAGATGAACTAGGGTTGGATATGGGATGGCGCTGGTGAAGATGTTGATGAAGATTGGTCGTCCCACGATGAGAGGATCATTGGTGATGACGATGCCTTCGATTTCCCCCTCCCGGTGGGAAACTTCCTCGGCGAAATCGCTCCGCCAGAGAGCAAAAGTGCTCCTGCCCAGGTTCCACCTCGAGACTGTGGATCTTCGCCCCGAAACCTTCCTTCTGGTTTTTTTCTAGGTCAAATGGCACCACATAGCAGAAGATGGGCTTTGGAGGCCTGCCAGGGGCCCCACAAGCTCAGGGGGCGCCCCCCAGGCTTGTGGCTGCATGGTGGCCCCTGTTCTGTTGATTCTTTCACCAATATTTTTTTATATATTCCAAAATAATTCTCCGTCAATTTTCGGGTCATTTGGAGTTGTGCAGAAAACGTGTCTTCAATATAGCCCTTTCCGGTCCAGAATTCCAGCTGCCGGCAATCTCCCTCTTCATGTGAAACTTGCAAAATTAGAGAGAAAAGGCATAAGAATTGTATTATAAAGTGAAATAACAGTCCATAATGCAGTAAATATCGATATGAAAACATGATGCAAAATGGACGTATCAGTCCATAGCTAGTAGCTAGATGGCTTGTTCTCTCTCTTTGATCTTCAATACAATGTTCTCCTTGATGTTCTTGGAGATCTATTCAATGTAATCCTTTTTTGCGGTGTGTTTGTTGGGATCCGATGAATTGTGAGTTTATGATCAGATTATCCATGAATATTATTTGAGTCTTCTCTGAACTCTTTTATGCATGATTATTATAGCTTTGTATTTCTCTCCGATCAATTGATTTGGTTTGGACAACTAGATTGATTTATCTTGCAATGGGAGAGGTGCTTTGTGATGGGTTCAATCTTGCGATGATCTATATCCCAGTGACAGAAGGGGGTAAAACAATGGGGTTTATTCATATTGATTGAGTTTACTTTTTCTACATCATGTCATCTTGCTTAAGGCATTACTCCGTTCTTTATGAACTTAATACTCTAGATGCATGCTGGATAGTGGTCGATGTGTGGAGTAATAGTAGTAGATGCAAGCAGGAGTAGGTCTACTTGTCTCAGATGTGATGCCTATATACATGATCATTGCCTTGGACATCGTCATGATTATTCGCTTTTCTATCAATTGCCCACCAGTAATTTGTTCACCCACCCTATGCTATGTTCGAGAGAGAATCCTCTAGTAAAAACTATGGCCCCAGGGTCTATTTTTATCATATATTAAAATCCAAAAAAATACCTTGCTGCAATTTTATTTACTTTATTTTATTTTGTGTTTTTGTTTATCTATCTATCACTATGAGATTTGATCCTTGCAATTAACCGCCAAGGGATTGACAACCCCTTGTTTGCATTGGGTGCAAGTATTTGTTATTTTGTGTGTAGGTGTTGTTCACGAGGTGTTGTGTGGTTCTCCTACTGGATTGATAGCCTTGGTTCTTAACTGAGGGAAATACTTATCTCTACTGTACTGCATCCTCCTCTCCTCTTCGAGGAAATCCCAACGCAGCTCACAAGTAGCAAGAAGCCTTGTTCAATTATTCTCCAAAGATGTGTTGATCTGTGATTCAAATGAGACTTGATATGAAAAATCCAATTAGGAAATCATTCTTCACAAGCTTAGGAGGAGGACCAAGATTGTTAATACGAGGTGAGGGAATTGGTCCTCCATAGACCGGGGGAGGGGGAACCGCGGCATGAGTCACCAACTCATTCTTTCCTTAAGGCAAGGTAGCCTTATCACTACTAGCCCCCCCTTACCGGAGTTGGCATCCGACTACGAGATAGTGGGATTGACCACTTGCAATGGGTCGTTAGAAGTTTTCAACCCCTCAAGGAGTTCTTTAAACATGAACTTGACCTCGATCGTCATAGACATCTTAAGTGAAGCCATAGCTTCATTTAAGTTTGTAGGATCGAAAGTATGTCTAAAGGGGGGTTGATTAGACTACTTGACCAAATAAAAATCATTCCTTTTCCCAATTTTAGATGTGGGCAGATTTTAGCAAATATGACAAGTCAAGCAATCAACCTACACATGCAATTCTAAGAGTATAGCAGCGGGATGTAAAACATTGCATATGAAGGTAAAGGGAAGGGTTTGGAGAAGGCAAACACAATGGAGACATGAAGATTTTTGGCGTGGTTCTGATAGGTGGTGCCCTGGATTTTGGCCCTTTCTTTTTCTTTTGATTTTCTTTGGATTTTGCTTGAGATTTCTTTTTCTGTGGCTCTATGGTCCTGAAACCTGGGAAGATCATCTCTTCTCAGGCTCCCAAGTGGCTTGTCATCCTCAAAACCATCTCAAGATCATGTCATTTCCCATCTTGGACCAATCCCAATATTTTTTTTTATTGGAAATATTCCTTTTTCTATTAAAGGAATAATCCTTTTTACCCTAGGTTGTGAAGCAACCTACCTTCCTGTCATCCAAAAAATTCCCAAATAATTCTCATAAATTGCTTGGGTCATATCTTCCACAGATATGTCAAAACCCTTCCTTGGCATGATAAAAAATAATTCATTAATACTCCTTTTCCTATTCTGCCCTAAGTGGCTTTTTGAGAAGGAAGTGCTATTTATCTTTTCTTGTTTGTCCCAAAAAATTTTGGGCACTCTTTTCTATCCATATCATTGTCTCCTGTCAAAATTTAACTCAATTTGCCTAGTGAATCATCCTCAGCAAATTTCCAAAGTTTTTGTCAGATGGAAGCCTTTGTGAAGGAAGTACTAGTTAGGGTAATCCAAATGAGCTGAAATTTTTCAAGATCCTTAATGTGCTAATATCATGACTCTCCACCAATTTTCAACTCTATCTAATAATCTATGTGAGCACACCATCCAATCTTGGTTTCTGGTCAGATTTTCAGGTTGTGAAGCATCTATATTTTATATTGCTTCATTATAGATGAAAATTTACCATGACCTTCTCCTACCTATATAAACTCCCTCCACAAAATTTGGGCTCATTTCATCTAGCCATTTGCCCTCTACAATTTTCCCAAAATTCTGTCCAGAGAGAACCACTGTGAAGTACCACTTTGGTGTATCCAATTGGTATGAAACTTTTACAGTATGCTAATATTCCCAAATGATTCATCTCCTACAAATTTCAGCTCCATCCAATTCTCTATATGAGCACAGCATCAAATTCTTCTTTTCTGGCCAGTGGGGTCACTTGTACAGCAAGTGCTATATTTTCTTCTCCATTTGAGCTGATGTTTTGGCCAACACAGTATTCTTAGCATGTGTCAACACCATGCCAAAGATCAGTCTCTATCTCCTCTTGGTTTTTCCTCACCACAGCACAAACACATTGCTGTTCATTTGATTTGGAGCTAAGTCCAAATCTCTTCTTTGCCCCTGCCCTTGGTTCTTTCCTCCTTTGCTCTCTCCTTTGAGTGACCCATCTCCCCGACATGATTTGGCCGGCCAGAGTGCACCGCGTGCACCTGTTCACGCGGTGACTGCGTGGTTGGCATGCCTGAGAGCGCGCTCTGGCAAGTGGAGCCCTCTGTTCCCATCGGTTTCCTCTGCTTCTCGATCTCTCTTCGTGTCCTGGAGCTACCCCGTGACTGTGCCGTCACTCCTCTGCGCCTGCCCCGTCCCATATCGCCGCCGACGAGTCACCATCGAGCTCACCCGTGCCCTGCCACCCCTGCCATTGCCATGGCAGCTAGCCTGCTAGCTCTAGAGAGCTCCCGAGCCCTCCTCGGCGCTATATATAGATGCCCCGAGTCCCTCCATACCTCACCGCTCTCTCCTTTGCCTCCCTAGACGACCGAAGCCACCTCCCCGTGCCCCAACCGCCACGGCCATCGCCGGAGTCCACTCAAATTCGAGCTAGCTAGTCCCTCTCCTCTCCTTCGGGCCACACCATCTCGTTCCCCAGACCCCGGCGAAACTCTCCCCTCCCTCAGCTTGTCGCCGGAGTTAGCATGGCCGCGCCTCCCCGAGTTTGGCCGCCGTTCCCTGCTCTTTGTCTCCGTGGACCACCGTCGTTCTAGCCCGCCCCAGCGCGGCTGCTGCGACTAGACGAGTGCGGCGCCTCCGCCCGAGCTCGCCGACGCCCTCCCCTCAACCGGAGGAGGCCGGAGGCACCAGGGCCGTCACCGGTCACCCTCCGCTGCTCCTCCTCTGTTCTTTCGAGGGGGCAACGCGAGGAAGAGGACGACCAGGCCAGGCGGGCCCCGCGTCACCCCTCGGCCCCACCTATAAGTGTCACAACCGTTGACTCAGCCCGGGCCCGCGTATTTTAAGTGAAGACGTATTCTGTTGAATACGCTTTCCTTCAGGGAAAGCGTATTTTGATTCTACTGCGTCTGAAAGTACGCTTTCTCTATGCAGAAAACATATTCTCAGAAAAGGCGTTTTCTGTTTTTCCAGTCAGGGGCCTGTTTGAGAAGATTCTTTTATAGATTGGTCCCTGGACTTTAAACGCCTATATCTCCGCGACCGTAACTCCGAATCAGGTGATTCCAAAGCCCACGTCTCCGTCTCATCGAGCCCGTTCCGTTGGTGCCATTTTCACTATGTGTTCACATACTGGAAATGACCATATTGCCCTTGCCCTTATCTAGCCCCCTCCGAGAGAGAACTGTTCTGGCGAATCGTTCCACGGCTTCACCGCACTTCTTCCCGGTGTATCCTTCATCCCCAGGCAAGCCACGACATCCACTTGCATGATGGACTTGCAGTAGCCATTGTTTTCTACTTGAATATTTAAATATTTTGTGCATGTTAATAATTTGTGAATTTATGCCTGCTTGTGAATCCATGCTTATCTTTATGCCATGATCCTTTGCATCTAGTCGGCTAAATGCTTACTTGGTAATATTATCATCATGTTCTTTTATGGTAACTATTTTCCAATACTAGTGATCATGCTAGGTTCATATGAAGTGTTATGATCTGTTCATGCTCATCGCTATGCCCTGGTCCTGTGCATCTAGTAGAGTACTTGCTTCATTGATGTTGATGTTATGATGGTTATGCTTCAAATCCAGGTTCATGTTGTTATCATGTTCGTATGCATCAGGCTACTTTATTGTGACTCAGCTCATCCTCATTCAAGTTAACCAGACTTTAATCGAACTTGAACACCTGTTGCCTGAGTCATAGTGCCATCGAGTCGAGCTGACCAGTGCAGCCACACTTTCCTTTATGGGAAGGCCTTAATGCGGTCTATTGTCATGCCTCTCGCTGGTGCCTCCAACTAGGAAAGGTTAGGTGCGCGCGCTGCCCTAGCCCGGTAGACGGCAATAACCTTGTGTGCCCGAGTTGTATGGATCCATTGTCCCCATTTGGGACCGTTTATGTTTTGCCATGACGGTGGCCGTTGGGTGTCACGAGGTGACATCGGGGCCACCCATGACTTAGCCCAAAGGGGAGTTTGTCAGAGTGGCCGGGAGAGTGTCATGAAGTAGATCGGTTTTGTCGAAACGCCGTTGGTCCACCCGAATGGGAGCACGAGGCCTTGGGTTCCGTAGTATGGGTACAGTGTACTAACCTCTGCAGAGTGTATAATCTATCGATAGCCGCGCCCGCGGATATGGGCCCAGTTCATAGTAGGTCACACTATGGGTCAACAGTAATAATAACCTGATTAATAAACAACCCTGGTTCGATGAGGAAAGAAGTTGGTTGATCTTTATGTGATCAGGAGAGGATCATAGTGGTATCATGGATACCGAAGTTGGTTGATGCTTATGGTGTCATGTGATGATCCCAGGTAAAGATCAAGCTCCTTGTGGTCATGTGGTCACTGCGGTATTGTTAATACCAAGCTTGGTCGGTCCTGAGTTGATCGTGTGATACCCACGATGGTAAGTTAATGCATGTGGTGGTTACGAGGTAACCCCGAACAGAGTAAGTTGGTACATGATATTGTTAACATGCTGCATGCTAGTATCATCATGTGCATATCATGAGTGACATTGCCATGCTCATATGATGCTAGATGTGTTATGTTCAACATGTTCATGCCATGCTCATCTTATGTTGTTCTAGTGGTATCATGCTCATCATTGTTTAACCTGTAAATGCCATGCTGTTGTTTGTCTTGATTGCTTTTGGTTGTTGTGAGCCTACGATTACATTCAAAGTACTCACCTGGCGTGTCATGCCAGTTTGCAGGTCATGCCATGTTTGCTTGATTGTCGAGGATCCCGAGTTTGCGAGCTAGGATAAGCGTTCCAGCCAGAGTCCCTGCAGAGTGGAGTCCATCGCTGTCGTCGTTGTTCCGCTGCTTCGAGTTGTTCTGCTGCTAGCATAGAGCAACATGAGTAGGCTTAGTTTCGCCGTGTCGATGTAATTCATTGTGATATTGGAACCCCTATATCCGTATCATTTGTAATAAAGAGCTGATTTGTTCTATGCCAAGCAGTGCCGTATTCCAGAAGACTTGATCTCTGGGTTGGAATACGGGGTGTTCCGGGTCCTCTGAGCCGGGGTGCCACAAAATCCAACCGTTACACACTTTTGACCCATCTCGGTGGCATCGATCAGAAAACTCGGTGGCACCGATCTGTACAAAAATATGAACATTAGGAATCTCGGTGGGACCGACTAGAACAACTCAGTGGGACCGATGTGCTAGGGCTTAGGGCAAACCTCATCTCGGTGGCATCAATGGCATCATCTCGATGGGACCGAAGTGAAGCAATAAGCAACAGAGAATCAGTCAAGCCAACTTGGTGATACCGATTGCAACTTCTTGGTGAGACCAAAATGATTGCAACAAGTCACAGAGCGCTGGCAAGGACATCTCGGTGGGACCGAGATCCGTATCAGTAAGACCGAATTGTTAGGGTTTTGGCAGTGGCTAAGTCCATATGAACTCGGTGGCACCGGATGGGAAATATCGGTGGGGCCGAGTTGGAAATTAGGTTTTGGACATATGTGGATAGAGAAGGTGGCTGAGGGTTTTGGAGCAATATCACTAAGCACTTGAGCAACAAGATCATTAAGCAACACCTCGTCCCCTTTTAATAGTATTGGCTTTCCTGTGGACTCAATGTGATCTTGGATCACTTAAACAAAAATGTAGAGTCTTGAGCTTTTGCCAATCCGTGTCCTTATCATTTTGAGGGGTCCACATCTCTAGTCCATGACATGCCAATCATTGAACATCTTGAAATATTTATCTTGAATGGACATTAGTTCAATGAGATATGTGTTGTTATGAATTACCAAAACCACCCGGGGATTAGTTGCACTTTCAAAGTCATCTCGAGTGATCGAGTTCAACTCCACTGCCTCGGGTACATCTCCAACCCTTTCCCCGTTGTCAACCATACTCTTCAGGCGGTAAAACCCTTAATAAAGAGACGAGACTCTGATACCAATTGAAAGGATCAATATGGTTGACTAGAGGTGGGTGAATAGGCAACTACCAATTTTTAACTTTTCTTAACAAATAGGTTGTCTAGATATGCAACTAGGTGAACAACCTATATGATGCTAGCAATAACAACAACACAAGCAAGCAAGAGATACAACACAAGTAAAGCTTGCACAAAGTAAAGGTAAGAAGTAACCACAAGTGGAGCCGGTCAAGACGAGGATGTGTTACCGAAGTTCCTTCCCTTTGAGGGGAAGTACGTCTCCGTTGGAGCGGTGTGGAGGCACAATGCTCCCCAAGAAGCCACTAGGGCCACTGTATTATCCTCATGCTCTCGCACAATGCAAGATGTCGTGATTCCACTAGTGGTGCCCTTGAAGGCGGCGAATGAACCTTTACAAACAAGGTTGGGGCAATCTCCACAACCGAATTGAAGGCTCCCAACACCACCACGAAGCTTCACCAGAATGGATTGTGGCTCCGAGGTGACCTCTTCCATCTAGGGTGCTCAAACACCCAAGAGTAACAAGATCCGATAGGGATTAGTGGGGGGAATCAAATATCTCTTGGTGGAAGTGTGGATCGA
The DNA here is from genome assembly GCA_011799875.1 of Thinopyrum elongatum. Lineage (NCBI taxonomy): Eukaryota > Viridiplantae > Streptophyta > Magnoliopsida > Poales > Poaceae > Thinopyrum > Thinopyrum elongatum. The sequence goes on along the minus strand of CM022303.1, from coordinate 476,100,576 downwards.
GGCCCTCTCAAGCAAACCCTAGAAAATCAACAAGAGTTGTTGGCTAGGGAGAGAGATCGGGCGGAAATGGAGCTTGATCAACAATGGAGCTTTTGGAGCAAAAGAGGTGAGTCCACTTGGGGAAGAAGACTCACTTATATAGTGGGGGAATGGATCCAACCCTTATGCACTTCCAACCCGTGCATAAGCGGTAGTACTGCTCGAGGGAGCAATACTTCCACTGGAATGGAAGTTCCAGTCCTGCTCGTGCAACTGAGCGAGTCAGAGAGGCGGTAGTGCCGCCAGAGCGGTACTACCGCTCCCACCAGCGGTGCTACCGCATAGTGTTGAGAGAGCAGGTGAAACTGCGGTAGTAGAGACGTACAGTGCGGTAGTGCCGCACAGAGCGGTACTACCGCTTGGTACTGCCGGTCCACTTCCGCTCGAAGGATAGAGCAGTACAGGGGGCATAAAATAAGCGGTCTCCAAGCGGTAGAAAAACAGCGGTAGTACCGCCGAGCGGTACTTCTGCTGTATGGTCAGATGCTCAGTAGATCTGCGGTAGTGGGGTACTAGCCAGAGTCACAGTACTACAGGAGCGGTACTACCACTCTAAACTACCGCTCATTTACAGAGCACTAAAAATAAGCGGAGTGCTAGTAGCACTGAACTGCGGCAGTACCGCTGGAGCGGTACTACCGCTTATATGCCTCAAGTAAGCCCATGCATAAGATAGGCAAAGCTCGAGTGCCGGGAAGGAAAGTGGGTGCAAAAAGACTGTGTACGTGTTGATTCCACCCAAGCCTTTCCGAAGCGGACCCCCTCTTAATGGTACAGTGATCCTACGACTCAAATCCACCAAAATGAAACGCAAGAAAAACAACCGTCTTTGCTATATATCTTCGAGGGGCATGAATCGTCTTTGTGCCATATGATAGATTCTCTGAAATGCTCAATGCACATGATTAGTCCGCAAAAGCATTGTCATCAATCACCAAAACTAACTAAGGGAGAAATATGCCCTAACAGCTTTCCTATAGGACTTAATGTGATCTTGGATCACTTAACCAAAAACGAAGAGTCTTGTAGCTTTGCCAATATATATCCTTTGCATTTTGAAGGGGTCCACATCCTCATGTCCTTGTCATGCCATTGTTGAACTTATCTAAAATATACTAGATAAAAGTGTTAGTCCAACAATATGTATGTTGACATGAATTACCAAAACCACCAAGGGAGCAAGTGTGCTTTCAGCTACACCGAAAGCGATTGCGTGCTACGAAGGCATCTCTGGCTAGATGGACGACAGGTTCGACGTCCTCTGACAATGATTTGAGTTCACAGAAATTACTATGGAACAACTCAGGTTCTTGCCAAAATAATAATGTTTTTATGGCGATTATCAAAGTACTCAGTACCCACTAAATATGTGAGGGCTCATCCTCACATGTTTGTAACCAGCTCTTGGGGTATGTGTGATGCAGAGGACTCATGGAGGCACTCACTACTATAATGTTCTGTGTCAAGATGTATTTGAGCACTCGTCGATGGAGAGCTGACAGAGCACCTCATTGCCACAAGCGAGCCAAGCGCAAAACAACAGTTGTCCTCAATGATTCACACTCTATCTCATGGGGGCGGTCGTGAAGCTTGCTTTCACTTTATGGGCCATGTGATCATCTAGAAGAAAAGCAATCCACGAGGGGATCTTCCAAAGCCCTCATGAAACACACTTGTTCATTGGACGGTTCATCTCTGAGCTTGAAATCTTGAAGGAGAAAAGTTTGACGATCACTAACAGAGGCGCGCACCCAACTGCAACAGGAAGGACCACCCGACCCAGGGCTCCCTCGACGGGGTTTGCAAAAATCCATGTTGATGCAGGCATTTCAAACTCGAACATGAGGGGGTCTGCTCGTGCGGTGTGTCGTGACCAATTTAAAAATTCTCTGAGAAGCTCTTCTCTCGTCACATTGGAATTATAGGAAGCCGCTACACCGAAAGCGGCCGCATGCTGCGAAGGCATCTCTGGCAAGATTTAGGTATTTAAAGATCATAATGGGTTTTGATGCTAAACTTGTGGTAAGTGATATTGCAAAGGATAGCCGAGGCCGTTAGAGCAACTCCAACGCGCCCACCTAAACGGATGCATGTTTTATCCGCTTTTCGTCCGTTTGGGTTGGCCGCCGGCTCGGCGTCCGCCCTGTTTTGTTTTGGGTCGGCCGTGCGCCCAACGCGCGCGGCCCATTTCATGTTCACGCATAAATTTAAAAGGCTTGCGGCCATAGATCATGTCAGCGGCCGTGCCATCGCCCAAAGTTAATGTCAGCGCCATGCCAGCCTCTAAAAAAACCACCACACAGTTCATGCTGGCGCACTTGCCAGTACACAAAAAGGGGCGGGAATTCGACCATGCCATCTCGGCCGTGGTCATGCCAACTTACTTGGCGACATACAAAAAAGGGATGGCACTCTCCGCCATAGACCACTCGTCGTCGAATTTGAGCATGTCGGCCTGCATCTTCTCGAACTATGGCCTCTTCCTCGGCGACACGGCGTTCAGGTCCACCTTCATGATCTCCACCTCCGTCATCATGCTAGCGAGCGCCACTTCTTTCGTCATAGTCTTGGCATTGACGGCCTCGAGCTCGAGCATCTTGGCTTGCTTCTCCGCCTCCATGGCCACGGTGGCGCTGACGACCCCGTGCTAGCCAGGGTTAAACCCTAGGTAGATTAGGGCCTCCCTCGTTGCCGCGACGACTTGGGCATTGGTTTCCTCCTGCTGCGCGGCGGCGGAGAGGGCGGCGATGGCCGCCGCTTCGTCCCTTGCGTCCTGTGCGTGCCTCCGGCCCTTCCTCTTTGCCGACTGCACGGCCCGCTCCTCGGGCGTCAGCTGCTTCTTCTTGGGCGGCACTGCGGGGTGCGCGGGCCTTGCCTTTGGCGGAGGTAAGGCCGGACGAGGCGAGGAAGGCGAGGCCGGCGGCAGCATCGAGGGTCGGCGCGCCGTCCATGGCCGGGAGCAAATGGTGGTCGTTGTGCCACCGACTGGCGGGCCAGGGGGAGTAGGTGCGTGTTGCGCGCTGTCCGTTTTTGTCCGCGCCGACACAAATAAGACTCAAATTTGGATCCAGAATGGGTGGGCAAGCGGACGAAAAGCGGACGCGCGTCCGTTTGGGTCGGCGCGTTGGGCCGACTTTTCTGTCCGCGACGACCCAAACGGACACGCGTGGACAAAATGGGGCGGCGCGGTGGAGTTGCTCTTACGACTCAGTTATCTCTGGAATTAGAACCAGGGCAGCAAATTTTACATGTAATTTTATGTTTAAAAGGGCATATGCCTATATACAATGATTCAACCCCACGACCAAATCTGTATCCCCACAGACTGTGGGTATTTTCGATGAATAAAACGTGGCTTCATTAAAAAAAAAGAACTCGACACGAAACCGCCTTGACTTGAGAAACCGACTTCGCCTCCGAGCCGTATATGATTTGGGCCCTAATAAATCTACATTACTCGAGCAACAACGCATCCACGCCGACTCTGACGAATCTTCGTTCTCTCGCCGCGGCGCGAACACCCACCGCCGGCGCCCGCGCACCCATGACGAAGGCGAGCCCGGCCGACGCGGCGAGCGAAGGGATCCGGAGGCTCACCTATCTATCCCTCGTCTCCAAGGTCTCCTCGGAGCTGGAGGCCCACCTCGGCGACGTCCAACGCAACGTCGCCGAGTTCGTCGTCCACCTCGGCCGCGCCTCCCCCTCCGTCGCCGAGTTCGACGCCAAGCTCAAGGACCACGACTTCGAGGTGCCGGACTACCTCGCCCGCACCCTCCACACCGTCATCCGCGCCATCCCCGACTCCGCTCCCGCTCCCGCCCCCGCCCCCCGAAACCCCACCGCCGATGGCGCCAGTACCGTCACCAGGAGCCGTGATGACAAGGAGGAGGAGGAGGAGGAGGAGGATGGGGCTGGGGGTCCGGAGCTTCACCAGGTGTGCCACGGGACGGTCATCCGGGTGGTGGACGCCGGGTGCTTCGTCCGCCTCGACGGGGCGCGCGGCCGCGAGGGGCTCGTTCACACCTCCCGGATGCCCGCCGCCGTGAAGCGCGGCCAGGAAGTGTTTGTCAAGGTCGTATCCGTGCAGTGGGGCAATCTGGAATTATCGATGGTGGACATAGATCAGGAAACTGGAAGGGCGCTCCCGCCACCACGGCGTGATGGTCAGGATGCTGTTCGGAGGGCGAATCGATCTTCTGGTCCTGCCGGAACCTCTGGGAAGAGGATTGGGCTGTCTGGAATTGTGATTGAGGAGGACGGTGCTCGGCCTGCACCACGAAGGCCGGTCAGGCGAATGAGCTCCCCGGAGAGATGGGAACTGAAACAGCTGATTGCTTCGGGGGCACTGAATGTGAGAGACTGCCCTGCGTTCGATGATGATGATGGGGGGATACATTACCAGGAAGAAGAAGTAGAGGAGGAGCTCGAGATTGAGCTTAACGAAGATGAGCCGCCGTTCTTATCTGGACAGGGCCGGTCCTCGATTGACTTGTCCCCGGTGAGGATTTCCAAGAACCCTGAGGGGTCACTGAGCCGAGCGGCGGCACTGCGGACTGCGCTTGTCAAGGAGCGGCATGATATCCGTAGCCAGGAGCAGAGAGCATTGCTTGATTCCATCCCCAAGGATCTGAATCGGCAGTGGGAAGATCCTTTACCTGATGCAGGTGGGCGGTACCTTGCACAGGAAATGAGGGGCGCCGGCTTATCAGCACAGAGCATGCCAGACTGGAAGAAACAGGCTTATGGGAAGACAGGAACATTTGGGAAGAGGTCAAGCCTTCCGATACAGAAGCAGAGGCAGCACCTTCCCATTTACCGGCTGAAGAATGAGCTTATCGAAGCTCTACATCACCATCAAGTTTTGGTTGTTATCGGGGAGACAGGGTCAGGGAAAAGTACGCAGGTTACTCAGTACCTTGCTGAGGCAGGCTATACTGAAGGTGGGAAAATTGCGTGTACACAGCCTCGCAGGGTTGCTGCGCAGTCTGTTGCAAAGCGGGTAGCAGAGGAGTTTGGTTGTCCATTGGGAGAGGAAGTTGGTTATTCTATACGCTTTGACGATCGAACTGGACCTGATACGGTCATTAAGTACATGACAGACGGCATGCTCCTACGCGAGATTATGGTAGACAAGAACCTCTCTTGTTATTCTGTGGTCATGCTTGATGAGGCACATGAGAGGACCATCTATACGGACATTCTCTTTGGCTTGCTGAAGCAGCTCATTAGGCGGAGAACTGATCTCAAGTTAATTGTCACTTCCGCCACTCTTGATGCAGAGAAATTCTCTAGATATTTTTTTAATTGCAACATTTTCACGATTCCAGGGAGAACGTTTCCCGTGGAGATACTATATGCAAAGGAGCCAGAGAGCGATTACATGGATGCTGCATTGATCACAGTATTGCAGATCCATCTGAGTCAACCCGAAGGTGATATCCTCTTGTTCTTGACTGGCCAGGAAGAGATTGATCAGGCCTGTAACTCTCTTCATGAGAGGATGAAGGTGCTGGGTAACGATGTACCAGAGTTGCTAGTCAATCCAGTTTACAGTGCTCTTCCAACTGAAATGCAGTCAAAGATTTTTGAACCTGCTCCTCTTGGGAAGAGGAAGGTGATTGTGGCCACCAACATAGCTGAAGCATCTATTACGATAGATGGGATATACTATGTTGTTGATCCAGGCTTTGCAAAACTCAATGTGTATAACCCGAAACGAGGACTGGATTCACTGGTTATCACTCCGATCTCACAGGCATCAGCTAAACAAAGAGCAGGACGTGCTGGGCGTACGGGCCCAGGCAAGTGTTACCGTCTGTACACTGAGAGTGCCTATCGTAATGAAATGCCCGCCACGACAATTCCAGAAATTCAGAGGATTAACCTGGGGTGGACGGTTCTTAATATGAAGGCAATGGGGATAAATGAACTAGTGTCATTCGACTTCATGGACCCTCCAGCACCTCAAGCGCTTATCTCTGCTATGGAACAGCTGTACAGCCTTGGTGTGTTGGATGAAGAAGGCCTGCTTACCAAGCTGGGGAGAAAGATGGCTGAGTTTCCACAAGAACCGCCACTTTCAAAAATGCTCCTTGCCAGTGTGGACCTCGGATGCAGTGATGAAATAGTGACTATCATTGCAATGATCCAAACTGGCAATATATTCTACCGGCCAAGGGAAAAACAAGATCAGGCAGATCGGAAGAGGGGCAACTTTTTCCAGCCAGAAGGGGATCACATCACGTTACTCACTGTGTATCAGGCGTGGAAGGCAAAGCAGTTTTCAGGGCCATGGTGCTTCGAGAATTTTCTCCAGATAACATCACTAAGGAGGGCACAGGATGTGAGGAAGCAGCTCCTGGAGATCATGGACAGGTATCGGCTTGACGTTGTCTCTGCCGGCAACGATCTCACCAAGGTAAGGAGAGCCATCGCTGCAGGCTTCTTCTTCAACTCTGCCAAGAAGGATCCCCAGGGAGGATACAGGACACTTGCCGATCATCAGCAGGTGTACATCCACCCAAGCAGCGCCCTCTTTCATCAGCAGCCAGAGTGGGTGATTTACAATGAGATTGTCATGACCACAAAAGAGTACATGAGGGAGGTGACAGCCATCAACCCAGCGTGGCTCGTCGAGCTGGCACCGAGGTTCTACAGATCCGTGGATTCGACAAAGATGAGCAAGCGGAAGCGCCAGGAGAGGATTGAGCCTCTGTACGACAGATACAACGAGCCCAACTCGTGGCGCCTCAGCAAGCGCCGTGGGTGATTTTTGTCGGTACATAAATTTGCTTCTTTCTTGGCACCTTTTTCCTTGCTGTAAGCTTGAGTAGTTATTGAAGTGTAAATACACAGTAAGCACTCAGTATGATACTAGCAGTATAGTGAATAGTGGCACATCTATGTAGCTTTTCTTCTTTGTTTTGGTTTTTGGCTTGAAGTTGGAAGTCTTGTGAGGCTAGTTTGGTGTACGAATACAGATAAGTTATTCCCATCACGAAGCTTTATTTTCCTTATAAGCGTGTATAAATGCAGAGTGGAACACTTTGAATTGCTATGATTCACACTTGGTTTAGGCCTCGTTTGGCAGGCAAGTCTTGAGACCCATTTGGTGTGCCGGTATTGAACCGAGCAAACCCCAGAATTACTCGCCGAACCCTTTTATCCCCGTCCGTAAACTGTAATCTCTCTTCCCCGTCCGAGAGACGCCTGCCTCCTCTGCCCACTCAACCTCCACCGCCTCGCCTTGTTCGCCGACGCTGTCCCAGCAGAGCCTGGCCACCACCGACGGCGCCTCAGCCCCTGCCGCCTCCCATATCCTCCCTGCAACTTGGCCTTCTCTCGGTAAGAATTGCTTCCGTATCATCCCCTCTCCTTTGTCCTAGAGTTTCACCATGGTCGTTGGCCTTCCTTGGTGTCTTTAGGGTCTATAAAGTAGTATTGCAATTTGTAGTCGATAAGATGCACTTGGTCAGATAGGTTAAGCAGCAACTAGCGATGATAAATATATTCTTGTTATGTGCTTTTATAATCAGATGGCTCTGTGAGCATTGTGTTGAAGAATTTGAGCTCAAGTTCTACCACCTTCCTGATCCACATTACTAGACATTGCAATTGTCCCTTTTCCCATAGTGTTGTCCTTTTTGTTAGATGATGATCCGATGCCAGACATATGAACTGTTAGTTGCTAGGGCTGTTGTTTCTAAAGCTAGTATATGATAGAGATAACTGGTTCCAAGGTCCCTTGAACATAAAATGAATTGTTGTTGCTGAACTCAGTCTTTCATCAACTTACTGGTGAAGCTCCAGTGCTGCAAGCGTATTCTTGCAAGCTATTAGATAACCTAGGAAATGCCTTTTGACTGTATCATTTATGCTCTTCAGAGCATTATCTGGAATGCTAGTCCTGAACCTTTTATGGTGTATTCAATTTAATACAGCTAATCAGAAGTTCAGGATTCTTGACTATGACAAATCAAGGAATTCTAGCCTTTTGTCAACAAGTCATACCAAGTCTACGCGAAAAACAAGTCCAAATTGCAAACTTGTATACGAAACTAGAAACAACCCCAGACTTCCTCCTAATGTAGCTCATAGCCGGTTGAGCTGCCAACTACTCCCTCCGTCCCATAATATAAGATGTTATTACATCCAATATGTGAGTAAATTGGATGTAATACGATCAGTGTATTATGGGACGGAGGGAGTAGAAATTACAGCATGTTTTCCACTCCAGATGGTAAGAAAAATGACATTATTTCTTTGCATGCCATGTTCTAGCTACTATCCAATCAGATTTGGCACATCATGTTGTTGGATTAGCATTCTCTCTCTCTTTCTCTGTGTGTGTGTGTGTGTGTGTGTGTGTGTGTGTGTGTGTGTGCGTGCGTGCGTGTGTGTGTGTGTTTATCATAGATTCAGTAGATAGAGAAGAACATTTGATGGGCTTATGCATCACTATACTTCGTGTGGCTACTGTTTCAGGTGAAGTAATTTACTGCAGAGGAGAGCTGCTATGCGTTGGCAGCATTATACTCCGCGGTACATATACCAAAGTGACGACAAAAATACTTGAACACTACTTGACCACTAAGATCAGATTGCTGAAGCGCTACTTCCTGATTGCTGCTCAGCACTACATATTCCAAGTTTCTGTATACTGCTGATTGCCGAGATTGTTAGGAGAGAGAACAAAATGGCTAACTCATGATAAAGTGGGGAAACCAGATAAGGGGAATGGGGACATCTTCTTGGAACTCCCCGTCTTGCACTTATATTATCAACATTAACGACCTGTAATTATGTTGCTATACAACGACGATCTTTATATCAAGGGCTGATCGCTTTTTTCCATGGAAAGGCTGAAGCAAAGTATTCAGAAACTGTGTGGTGCCCTCTGGTGTCAGGAGTCAGTAGTCATCAAAGTAGCATGGCAGTGGTTCTTCTTTCCTAGACTTGCGCCTACTGAGCAGCGACTTGAGGAACTTGTTGCTCTTCTTCGGTGTCTTCTCGCTTTCCTTGGGATCATCGTTGTATCTGTCAGCATATGACCGCAGCGGTGCCAATCTCTTGGGATCTGAAGTTGTCTGCATCTCCAGTAACATGAAATATTGTATCAGTGTTGTAAGGCATATCATTTCTGGTAATCTTGTGTTCACAAGCCAGCTTGATATACCTGGACCCTGACACTTGATGTCTTGAGCAAGGATGGCTTCTTTGAGAGTGACCCAGACCTTGTGAGTGGAGTTGCTGAGAAAATTGGTGAATCCGATCTTTTATCTGTTTCACAGAAACAAAATTGGCCACAGAACATTAGTATATTTAATTAATTGAGAAATTACTGCTATACCACCATCAGTTGTTGATTGGACTTATTACTAGTATACCTCTTTTGGTGGGTATTGCAGTATCAGAAGGTGGCACGAAGCGTGTATGCTGCGCTGGAGAGGATGAACGTGCACGCTGGGAAGGTGCACGGGCAATCGACCGGAGCTTGCTGCAAATGGTAACTTTCAGTTTGGAGACTCAGCGGCAAGGTAAGAAACCCAAGCTTATTTTTGTGGCTTGCAAAGTGAAACTGACCGGAATGAAGCTTGCTTGTCTTTGCTTTTTGTTTGAGCTGCGGATGTTGCTGCCAACATGTAGGCATTTCAGGTCAAAATCGAGTTTAAGATATATCCAATACATGTCATCCATTTTTCATGGATTGCAGGTCCTTACCACTGAAGCCCGGATGCATCTGCGTAGTCCTGTTCTTGACCTTATTCATCTCGCTGAAGTTGGGCACAGCGTTGGGAATTGAACCATCTCCTGCTGAAATCACGCAAGTAAGAGATCAAGATGTCTCACCCAGGTTCTTATCCACTTCTCTTGCATCTTGAATATGCCGACAAGCTAGAAAACAGAGTCACGCTGTCACAGGAAAGGCACAGAGATACCTTATGGCTACTTACTTACCTGGTAAGATGTACCTCTTGTGATACTTTGGAGCGGTGATCACCAAAGATTGCTGCGTCAGGCCTTCTTTATTCATGCATGCTTGGCTCGCTTGAGTTCTCTGAAACCAACCACCTCGTTAGTTGATCCGAAAGCATATTACAAGGATATTACTGCTGAACTTGGGAGGCACTAACTAAAACCTGCTGGATGCAGGAGACCCGCAGATTGGCTTCGACCACCTCGTCGAACCGTTGACCGACAAGGCTGGAGACTTTGAAGGATATGGACCCTAGGTGGTCTACAGTGTTGACGAGGGCCTTCACAGCGTACTCCTTAAGGTTACTCACCACCCTGTGTGCATATGCATACACATAAATAGAAAATGAGCGAACGAAGCACAAGTTTCAAATGCGTGGAAGCTTGCTGCTGATTAGCTGCATGATCTTGTGCAGCATACGAGAGGAAGCAATGGGTATATGACATACGCCTGCTTTCCGTCTTCCTGCATGTAGGCTAATTCAAAATACTCCGCTGCAGAATACAGTTGCGACCGCAGCGTCATGAGATCCTGCATAGAGAGGTTGCTGTTGATATGAAAATGCCCAAGCAATATCTGCTCCAAATGCCTGATTTGGTGCTATTTTATTAAAGCATTTGGGCGTCGACGGTCGAGTTAGTTCTAAAGAAGGTGCATCATTGTAGGGGAAGAGAAGAAACATGGCATAATTTGACGGATATAAACTGACCTTGATGGTTTCAGAGAAGATGAATGTCTCGCCCATCTGCACCTCCTCCGGAGCGCTGCGCATCCCCGTGTCAGCGGCGGCGCCTCTTCTCCGGAAAGGCCCCACCGCTTCCACCATTCTGGCTAACCCTCTGTTCCTCTGCCTCTCTCAAGTCTTGTTTGATCAGGAAGCTGGATGGGAGTATAGGATGTTATGGCGATGGTGGTGCAGAAGTGGGGAAGCACTCGTGGTGATGAATTATTCAACGAGTTGGGAGGAAGAAGGCCGCAGGGGTTAGTCATTAGCACGACAGGTATTTATTTAACTAGTAGTACTACTAGAAGAGTGGCTGTGGTGATGGCCCGGCAACGGCAGAAACAGCTATATACAATAATGCCATGCAAGGCAAGGCAAGGCAACAGGAGACCTGCCCTCTTTTCTAGGTAATTAAGGCAACAGGAGACCTGTGAATCCGTGATAAGATAACAACTGCTCCAGTCACTCTACTGGATGTTGACTGCATATGTAGGACTGCGTACTTTCCTAGTTATATTATCAGCTAGTCTACATGTACCCCACGGCTATGGTGGTAATGCTTTTCCATGTAGAGCAAGGAGCAGGTGACTGACAGGCAAAGCACTGCAGAGTGAAGTGAAGTTGGTAGGGCTAGGCACTGATTTAACCACAACTAATCAGTTGGGGAAGATGCTTTTGGCTCACACTGCATCCAGGTAACCAAAAGGTTGAAATCAAAAGAAAAGAGATAAGTCAGGATGGGATTCGGTTGGGATGCTGAACCGGACACTCGGTTGCTTTCTTTTCTTTCCATGCAGTGTTCATCATTTCTGCCCCCATGCATATGGGCCCGCCCTCCTCATGACCATACTGCTGGTCTCATCATAATCACAAACTCTAAAGATACTCTTCTCAACAACAACGACAACCCCAGCTTACTGATATCAATCTTTCACATGTGTGCAGGGCTGGGCAGGTACCCACTGGATCCAGAAGAAATGCTTTCCCGTAGTACAGTACCATATAGGCTCAACTCCAAGCAAGAACCTTGGGGGATTAACTAGTGGTATTTCCTCTGTCTGGGACATGATTGGCTTTCGCCTTGATTAAGCAAAGTCAAAAGTGCTCTGTCCTCTGTGTCTCTCGGCCCCCATGGATGCAACTAGTATATTGTTTCATGGCAGTTGTGTCTGGCTATTGCTTTCACATTGCCTGGGCTGGGCCAACGGCTCGGGAATCTGGAGCCTGCATGTGTGCCGCTGATTCATCAGAAACTGGCGCCGGATCAGCAGGCATACGTGGTGCTGGATAAATACTCCGTAGATGGATAGGTTGTATGGAAATTGTAGTACTCCTACTTGTGTTGTAGTGAGGGAATGTCAGCCGAGACGCAAATAAAAATTGTCTATGTTTCAGTTGCTCGTGTTTTCTTGTTTCAGTTGCTCTTGTGTTGTTTTTAGAAGAAAAGGGCTCCTGCCCCGGATCCATTTCAACGAAACGAAACCAAACACAGTATCACTTATTACAGCACGCAAGGGGAGACTGTGTGTCAACCCTAGCCAAGTCTACCAGAACTAGATAAAATGACATGGTTCAGGGGAAACATACGCCCCAGAATACAAGACAGATGAGGATGGAGTAGGATTTTGAGGGGATTGAGTGATGACGAGAGTTGAGAGTGTTTCCGCCAAATTAACGATCTCAGTAATACTACTCCCTCCGTTCCTAAATATTTGTTTTTTTAGAGATTTTCAACAAGTGACTACATACGAAGCAAGATGAGTGAATCTACACTCTAAAATATGTCTATATACATCCGTATGTGGTAGTCTATTTGAAATCATTAAAAAGACAAATATTTAGGAACGGAGGGAGTAGATGCTAACACACGGCTGCCAAACTGTGTACTCCCTCAACTTTGTACTAAATGAACGACACTTATTTTGGCACGAAGGGAGTACTTTAATGTCAGCCCTATGACACCAATGAGGCATCTCTTTCCTCCTCCACAAGAAAAGCTCTTCTCCTTCCATCGGCGTCGCTGCCGGTCTTCCACATCTCGGATGGCCTCTAGGCCATGAAGGTTTTCGGAAGATCTCGGTCCCCTACCGGCGAGAGGGACCCCGTTCTTGTTCTTGTTAGATCCAGCGTCTTGGTTGGGGTAGTGTGGCGGCGGCGATGTCCCTTAGTAGAAATAATGTCTTCCATGTTCTATCCCCGTCCCGATGATGCGTTTAGCATCGTCGGAGGGCATGTGGAGGTTTGTCTCCGTCGGATCTCGCGAGATTCGGTCGGTGCTGGTCTTCGATGGATCTGTTTGGATCCGGTCTTCGTTCGTCTTCGTTTGGGTGTTTACATGTTTGATCTTTCTGATCTATGACTTTCTTCATCAGTGATGGTTGCTACTCTTGTGCGCTGGTCCTATGGGACCTTAGCACGACGACTTCCCGACTGTCTACTACAACAAGGTTTGCCCTGCTCTGGTAAGGAGGGGCGACGACGGCGGCGCGCCTTCGGATCGCTCCAGTGCTTGTAGTCGTCGCTAGGTGGTCCACAGACATGGTTGTTATTATTATTACCTCTATTGTCTTTGTACTATCATGATTGAAGATAAATATATTGGAAGTTTCTCGAAAAAAAATGTTAGCCCTATGAGACTAGAGGATCTGGGAATTGAATGTGAATTGAGGATAAGGGTGGTGTCAAAAATTCAGGTCCCGTGACCAACAGTTGCAAAGTACGCCGCGAGATTGCAAGTTTGCCGCACTTGTCTCTATCACCTGTTCCCCCAAGGTTTGGTGAACAATGCGATCAAGTTCAGGGTTCAAGAGCGAGTGACATACCACCTCCGATTCTGATTCCACTCTGTATCCTGCAGGCATCGGAATACAGGAGATTTCACAATAGATGTTGTAGGGATATGGAACAATTCCTAGAACTACACAGCACCAACCTCCCGTTGATTGATTATCTTGTCAGAAATATAACTTTGCTATTCATCACATGAACACAGCACCAGCATAAAAAGGAGTCACAAGTACCTGTGGATTATCACGTTTAAGAAAGAAAACTTCTGGACGAGGAAATAATTAACATGAATCAGATATATCTCCAGATTTTTCTTTTTCATTTCAGTCTGTTTCTAATATCGCAGCTACAAAACCTTACACCGTGTAACTTACGCGTTTAGTTTCCACACCAGTTTGTTACCAAAATTGTGCTCTTGAAGGTAAGCCATAGCATCAACGCTAACAAAATGAACACCGCAGAGTGATGAATTAGTGACCTAAAGGATTTATATGAGCAATTCTCCTCTGATTCTGCAAAAAAATCAAATAAGCCTTCCAAGGAAATATCATGATCTCTGCCGACGCTGCTTGCATCTTTCACTATATGCAGTCTCTTCTATGTCTCTGTTTTCGAGTAATTGATCGGCCCAGGCGAACCCGTCGCATGGTGAGAGCGTCTAGCAAGATATCCAGCGAGCACTCTACTGCCTCGGCTTGCTCTTCCAGTTTAAACGCGCTGAGCTCAGGCCGCATGTGCAGTTCTGAGAGGAGGCCGGCTGCGGCTGCTGCAGTGCATGTACGATCCCATGCTGGCTGAGGTCTGTTTTACAGAAATATATCAGCAAAAGTAAGAGTAAGAGGCGTGAAGAAAACCACTGATATTAGTCAAAAAAAGTGCAGTTTCTAGCTCACCGCAGTTTATGCATCACTGAGGCGCTCAGCATAGACAGTGAGATACAAGGTATATCTTCCTCCCCCCATACTGCAGTCCATCTCTCCTATAAACCTCAGATATTAGGATCCACTTAGCTGCTTGCCAATTTTAACATGCTTTAGTATACACTCCTGCTTAACACTATGACTTCAACCTAGAGGTGTCAACTGGTGACCCTTGGGATACCCTCTAACCCTCTTCAGTTCAACGAAATGAATTAAATTTCCAAAATTACAGGATCTAGGCAGAATCTGCTCTCCTCCGCTGTATCACAGGATCTAGGCACAAGCCCTAATGACAATTTGTCGAAGAAGGAAAAAGATGAAGCTTACCTGAATGGCCGAACTAGTTTGTTGTATGCAAACCAAAATTGCATCAATATAGGAACAACGATTTTTCAGGAGGAAGCGGACACAAACTAATAGGAGTGCAGATGCTGAATGAGGAATGCACTGAATCATACCTTCAGCCTTCTGTATAATGCAGCAGAGTTACTCCAGGTACCATCAAGCAAAACCAAGTTAAGAGGTTCATGTTGCACTCCCTATATTACAAAAGTTAACTCGTTACCATCTACTAATACATATCACCAGTTTAAGTCCAGAATACACGCTTAAAGATAAGAAATACACACCCCCTCCTGAAGGCCAGCATTCATGGTAAAATCATCTAATTTAAGATCATTGACAGACTTAGGGGTTGCACTCTTGTTTGGGTACAGAAATGAGACCTTCCCCTTTCCTGGAGAACAAATCAGAACGGAAAAACAGTATTTAAATGTGAAGAACGTGAATAATCATACACACACGTCCAAATTAAGGGTAGACAGATCAATAGGGTTACTAGATTGATTACTGAAGCAATCTTTTACGGGGCACAAGTAATTAAACAGGACATTTCCCCTAAAAAGTAATTAAATAGGATCCACATAACAATTCATTCCTAGTAAAATGATCCAAGCATTGATACTTGCAATCTGCATTTGTTTCTGTGAAACATCAACTGGAACAAAGGATTCAGTTCAACAGCTATACAGATTAGCTGAAACATCCAGTGCATCGGCAGACTCGTTCACAGTAACTAAAACAAAACAAAAAAACCTAAATGGAAACTGGAAACAGAAACAACACACAGAATTTGGTACAAAATCCACTAATGGAATCACAAAGCAAAAGGTAGCCTTGGATGTCATTTGTTCAATTTCAAGCTGTTAAGGATGTGGGATCAAAAGCAGCAAAAGGTAGAGCAGCTAGTGTTTGCACTGATTACTGTAGCATCCATCTATGTAAGGATGGACCATCGATCAAACAAAGAACAAACAAGATTTCTAGTCTCTCCCCGTCATTTCAAATAGACCTTAGAGCCTCTCTCCACAGCAAAGGAGGACATCCAGGCTGGCAGGCAGAAGTGCCCGACCTTGGATCCATACCAAACAGTCCATACTACGCAAATAAAGTAAATCGAAATAAACATAGCAAGTGAACATATCTGAACAGACATGGTTAAGGTCTACAAGCTCTCGTCCCAAGCAACAATCCACATGTTTGTTTATCAAAAAAGGTGGGTTTGAGAATTGAGATTACCTGAACGCTGGAATGCATCCCACATAATATCTTCATGCTCTTGGATGCCAAAGAGGCACAACGACGCAGCTTGGATGCCAAAGACTTGCCAGAGTAACTTTCCAGTGTTGTTTTGCCGCAAGAAGTCCTGAAAGAACAGAGATGCTTGCACAATCCAAAGAAAGGACATGGCAGCAAATACAGCATAAGATTTTTGGACAGACCTTTGGATGCATGTATAGCCAGAATCTTATTCCCCTCCACAAATTGCAAGGCGCAAGTTTTGAGCACATACAATCTTCCATTGGTAGCCAGCACTGCAATTTTGGAGGTCAGTGCATCAGGCAAACTCTTGGAATTAAGATAGTGAATGAAAGGTAAATATATGCAAAAACAAGCTTCAGTTCAGTAAACCATTGAACACAGGTTGCTGCATTGTGTATATATAACACTCAATTCTTTTACGGACTCGTACGATACCTTCTGGCACAGATACCCCCTGCTCCCGAGCAGACGGCAACCAATCTGCCGGGCGGAGTAGTACTGCAGCTTCTGGTCGGAGTCGGCGAGCGTCTCGTAGACGGCCCTGTGCTTCTTGTCCTCCACGTCCTTGAAATCGCCCTGCGGGTTGAGAGAAAAGTCGAGACGTGATTTCGCTAGCATTCCCGTCGATTCAGTCCCTGCCATGTCGAGCACGGAGGCAGCCATGACCTCAATAGATCCGGTAGGGGGGTTAAGAAAAAGGGCGTTACCTTCAGCTTGGAGCCGACGCCGCCAAAGCGCATCTTCTCGCCGGCCACGGACTCCATCTCGAGCAGCTGGCGGACGACGGAGGCCACCACGGTCGGGAGGGGCGAGGAGGTGCCCCATCGCTGCCACTCCTCCGAGCTCACCTCGCCGCCGCCTCCAGCGCCGGCGGCCCCGGGGAGAGCCTCCTCCTCCGCCTCTTCGCCGGCTGTCTCGGCGGAGAAGGCCATGAGGGAGCGCGTGGGGGTGGGGCACAGGCGCGGGGGCGGAGGCGGAGGCGGACCTGGCGAGTGGGGAAGGATGGTGGGATGGTTGGGGCGGAGGAGCGGGAGACGGCGGTGGAAGGCGAGGGCACGGAAGGGGGCGGGAGGAGCCAGCATTGCCGCTGCTGTTTTTTTTTTTATTGCTCGTCGATACAGGGGAACGCCAGTCCGAAGTTCGGAACAGGAAAATGGTAGCGTTTTAGATTTTTCACCATTTTCTGATTATAAACTCAGTTTTGGCACTTCAAAGTCCAAATCTTGTCCATCCATACACAACGCATCGGATTTTTCAGATGATCATCATATTAAAACACAGTTATTTTTATTATAGGAATCAAATCAATCGATCGGTGTTGGTCTTTAATGAATCTGTTTGGATTCAGTCTTTTTTTTCTTGAGAAATGAGAAATGGCAGCTCCTATTCATTCCGCCTAGGTTATTCACTACACATGGTAATGTCCCTGGTTATATTAGAACACTCATTAAACTAACTAGAACATCCCTAAAAAAACTAACTAGAACCAGAATCTTGTTTCGCCGATTCGGCCAGAACATGAGCAGCCTCATTACACGTACAAACATGATGTCTAAAAGTACTAGATGTAAACTTTATAGCTCCACTCTTACTATCGTAGACAATAGCACCAGTCAGGGATCTGTCCAAGCCTTGTTTATTGGACTTTCTTAACCATCAAGAGACACTCTGAGGCCACCTGAAACATTTGGACTCATGTGTTTTTAACAAGGGTGAGTGCTTGGCGAACAACATTGGTTTCAGCAACCTTAGAACAATGTACGTGATTGAGAAATCCACGGCAAGCAGCTCGCATTAGTCCTTTGTGATCTCGCATTACCACTCCAAATCTGGCTCATCCTGATTCTGAGAAAATCGAAGCATCCACATTGATCATGAGCAGTCCCTCCGGCGGCGGAGACCTGCTACTCCCGCCGGGTTGATTAAGATTAATTGTTGATGCTTTGGTAAACCCATCGTAAGGTACGATCAACACGATGTGACCACGGAAGGTCCAAGGCCCTCTGAGCATAACCTTCTTTCAATCCCCAAGGCAAAAAAACTATAGTGTGAACAAATTGTCCTTGAGCTGGCGAATGCAAACCTCTTGAGCAAGGTCCCATGCAGATCTTTTCTTGAAAAACTGAAAGTGACTGAACTGACCCCGCCTATACCATGATCGGTCGCCATCTAGCGAACCCCTACGACTGCTACGAAACTTCCCTTTGAAGAACATGTCGTACAACTCATCCTCTTGGAGACCCAATTCCTTCGTCATCCTCTCAAGCTCCTGGCCCCCGGCCATCAACAAGAAGGCGCTGAATTGACCGCCATCTGTAAACCCTAGTCCAAAAAAGCAATCGCGCAACACCACATCCTAATAAGATCCAGCTCCACCGGTGGTATAGCCAAGGGCAGGTAGCATTGCCTTCAGCCTGAGCAAGAACCACGACGGAGGGAAGGAAACGCAGGGAAAAATCTCAACACCAAGGAGAGTCGGCAAAACCCTAGGGAACAAGTGACATGAAGTGTTGGAAAGGGCTAAATGAAATGGGACTTCTTCTCAGGACGCCCACACTAGGTTGAGGCCCATACGAATATATACCGAGAGAGCGCTAGCCCGTGGCACCTATTCAGCGCGAGATAAAGGCTATTATGCAAACGAGCGCGCACACCCCTCCCTTCCTATGATTCTAAATAGGCTGGCCCATTGAGCGCACGAGAGGGAAGATTTCTCCCCTGGTTTTGTGAAACTTCCCAAGCCAATTTTGGGAAGCTTTTGGACCGGGTTTTTTCTTGGTTTTCTGGACTAGTTTTTGTTCGGTTTTACTCATTTTTCCTTTTCTTTTTGTTTCCTTATTTATTTATTATATGCACAATTTTTTTGAAATTCAATTTTTCTTCAAATCATGATTTTGTTTTTAGAAACAATGATCCTTTTCCGAATTAATGAATTTTTTTTCAAAATTGAGGAACCTTTTAAAATCTGCAAACATTTTTTTTCAAAACACGTGAGTTTTTTTTTTCAAATTCATGTTTTTTTTAAAATCGATGAACTTTTTTGAAATCCATGAACTTTTTTTCAAAACCCACGGGCTTTTCTCAAATCTTCATGAACTTTTTTTTTCAAAACCCACGGGCTTTTCTAAAATTCATGAACCTTTTCTTTCAAAATCATGAAAAAAATTCAAATCTGTGAACAATTCAAATTCACAAACTGTTTTTTAAACCCATCAACATTTTTAAATATGTGAACTTATTTTAAATCTGTATTATTTTTTTCAAATCTATGAACTTTTTGAATGTCAGATTAGCGGCCAACTTCCCTCAAAAAAGAAAAACCTGATTAGCGCTCAAGGACATACCATGTCAACTATTGAAGGAAGAAATCCAGCCGAGCGAGCGAGCTGCTTCGCTTTTGTTGGGCAAGCCAAGAAAGGCGGGCCGCGTGAGCGCTGGTTCTTCTAGCTGGCGCTTAAGGCGCTGACTAGGAGGTCTCACGATTGCCGTTTGTCTCATACAAAAAATTGCTTTATCTCTTAAAAAAATTGCCCCATTTATAAAAAAAATGGAGAATTGTCTACAAAAATCTCTCAAAAAAATAAAAGCCGTTGCTTTGCTGAAATAGTTTTCTTTTCATCTCTATCCTTCTAGAGCGAGCCGTTCTAGTTCTGTTATTCTGCGGCGAGTTGTTGGATGAATTCGCTTTATGCGTCATATGTTTCATTGAGCCGACTGACCTGAACAACGACTAGTATTTGTTTTTGATAACGAATAACCATAACACCGCCGCTGGCTCAACGTAGGTTCAATGCGATGGTGACATGATCCACTTCCTACTCGATCATAATTATCGTTTGGAAGATCATGTGTTTCTGATAACGAAATCCACCGTTCATCTCGTCCATGTAAGTGGTGCCTCCACTTACCAGTGTCGTACTATTATAACACCAGAGGCTCTATCTGAGCAATAAAACATTCGCGGGTCATGCACGGACATTTTTTATACGGAGGAAAATCAATAACACTTCACTTCAAATACTCTTCATATAATCAACAAAGGAGAGAAATCATGTGTTTCTGCAAACATTTTTTTAAACACATGAGTTTTTTTCTTTCAAAGTCATTTAAAAAAAATCAGTGAACTTTTTTCAAATCCATGAACTTTTTTTCAAAACCCGCGAGCCTTTTCAAATTCATAAAACATTTATTTATTTTAAAAAAATTCATGAACCTTTTGTTTCAAAATCATGATTTTTTTTCAAATCCGTGAACAGTTATCAAATTCACAAACTTTTGTTAAACCCATCAACATTTTTTTAATTCATGAACTTATTTTAAATCTTTGTTTTTTCAAATCTATGAACTTTTTGTATGTCAACAGATTAGCGCCCAACTCCCCCCCCCCCCCCCCCCCCCCCCCCACACACACACAAAAAAAACCTGATTAGCGCTCAAGGACATACCACGTCAACCATCGAAGGAAGAAATCCGGCGAGTGAGCGAGCTGCTTAGCTTTTGGTGGGCAGGCCCAGAAAGGCGGGCCGTGTGAGCGCTGGTTCTCCTAGCCGGCGCTTAAGGCTCTGACCAAGAGGTCTCATGCTAGCCGTTTGTCTCATAAAAGAAAAAATGCTAGCCGTTGCTTTGCTTTATCTCTCAAAAAAATTGCATCAATTAAAGAAAAAAGAGAATCGCCTACAAAAATCTCTCAAAAAAAATAAAAGCCATTGCTTTGCTGAAACAGTTTTTTTCACCTCTATCCTTCTAGAGCGAGCTGTTCTAGTTCTGTTATTGTGCGGCGAGTTGTTGGATGAATTCACTTTACGCGTCATATGTTTCATTGAGCTGATCGACCCAACCCGAGCGATGACTAGTTGACGGATAACGATAACACCACCGCTGGCTTAGACGTAGGTCACGTAGCTTCTACGCAATGGTGACATGATCCACTTCCTACTCGATCATAGTTATCGTGGAAGTCCTACTCGGTAGAAGCTCTTTCATTCATTTCCTTCTCTGCAATGATTGCTTCTACAAGCTGGGTGCCTCCACCTACTAGTGTCGTAGTATTAATAGTAGTATAACATCAGAGGATCTATCTGATCATTAAAACATTCGCGAGTCACGCAAGCACGGACATAACATTCGCGAGTCACGCAAGCACGGACATTCTTACAGAGGAAGATCAATAACACTTCACTTCATATACTCTTCGTATAATCAACAAAGGAGAGAAATCATGTCATTGCATCACATGCAACCTTTAAGAGCAGCACTATTAATAGTACAGTACATTTCGAATGGGTAGATCGACGACACAACCAGTAGAATTCAGAATGATTCAGAGCTAGCATGACAAAATTAGGAAAACAGAGAAAACACCAAGCCAAAGTACATATGCAGCAGCGCCAGCGAGGAAGAAGAAGATGGTCTCAAAGCGAGCGGTGGACGGTTGGCATGGATCTACTTGGTGAACTCGATGGCAAATGCGTTGGCGTAGATGTAAGTGGTCTTGATGGCTTTGAAGCCGGCGCCCTTGGCCAGGGCCTCGAACTCCCTCTCGTACCTCTCCCTGCCGCCGGGGTTGTGCGCGAGCATGATCATGTCGACGTGGAACACCCCCTGCGCCTTGGGCGTGGCCTCCGGGTTCACCGGCAGGATGCACTCCACGAGCACCACCTTGCCGTGCGCGGGCAGCGCGTCGTAGCAGTTCTTGAGCAGCGTCGCGCAGTGCTCGTCGCTCCAGTCGTGGAGGATCCACTTCATGAGGATGGCGTCGCCCGAGGGCACCTTCTGGAACATGTCGCCGCCGACGTGGGTGACGCCCGGGAACGGCGGCGCCTCGGAGATGACGTGGGGGAGGTCGAAGTTGATGCCCTTGATGGCCGGGTAGGCGGCGGTGATGGCGCCGACGGTAGCGCCCACGCCGCCGCCCACGTCGACGATGGTGCCGAGGCCCTCGAAGCCCTTGTAGACCTCGAGGAGCTTCTTGGTGATGATGATGGAGTGGTTCTTCATCCCCTCGTTGAAGACGCGGTTGAAGCGCGGGTCCGTGCCGTGGTACTCGAACGCCGACATCCCGTACGCCTTGTTGAACGGGATGCCGCCGTCAAGGACCGCATCCTTGAGATAGTACCTGAAAATAGTATTCACACACACATTTTATTCCAACAACTCATTGCCACATCTTTTGAAACAGAGACAAAAGAGTTGCTATATCACCGGCTTAAAAGTCCTCTTGTTTTGTTTTTAACATGAAAAGTCCTCTTTTTTAAACATGAAAAGTCCTCTAGTTAATGGGCTGTGAACCCAAAATTCGTCCTTTGGTGGTTGACTGTTACTACAAGGAATCTCAGGCAAGAAAAGTCACCACCATGGGGTTCGGTTTTGCTTGACTGCTTCTGAAACTGATTGCCGTATTTGATACGTAATCTCTCTGTTTCTACCGTGACACTTCTAGTCTAGATGAACTCTTCGAGGTTCTCTAACTCGTGCTAATTTTAGTATACTACTCTACTATTTAATTGCTGCTGGAGCTCAATTTGGTAGAGAGAAAGAGTTATGCTGCCGGGTGGGCACCGCCGTATGATAGCCGGCCACAGCAAATGAGCAAAGTATGGAAGAAACAGGGGATGATGGAGTGATCGATCTAGCTCACCAGCTCTCCATGAGGACCTTGTCCTGGTTCATGAGCGCGAGCGCCGCCATGGAGACGCCGTCCTCGTTGGGGGTGAGGAACTTGCACACGGGCGCGGCGCCGTACCGCCGGGACAGGCGGCCGTCCTTGCCCGCCTCCATCGTGCACGACACTACGTTGTACGAGGCCAGCAGCCGGAGCATGCGGTCCACCATGTCCGCCGCGGCGGGATTCGCCGTCGACGGGAGCTTGGCTGCCAGCTCGGCGGGCGTCAGCAGCTTGCCGCCGGCGGCCACCAGGGTCTCGAGGAGGCCCAGCTCGATGGCGTTCTTGAGCGTCATCGGGAGGATCGACGACGAGACGAGCTGGAGAGCGTACATGCACGCCTCCTCGTCGGCGGAGGCGGCCATGTCGGCTGCGGTGGAGCCCATCTCTGCCTGTGCCTCTGCCTCTCCGGAGCCGAGCTGCTGCTGCTGCTGCTGGTGGTTGTTTTTGGTGTGAGCGAGCGACTGAGCGATGAGGAATGCTTTGGAGGGAGGATGGGAAAATGGTTATATGGGGCTTTCTGCCTTTACCAACCACTACACCAATTGGCTTTCTGGCTTCACCAACCACGGCACCACACCAAATGGTTTTCTTCTTTGTCTTCGGGAAAAGGAAGGGAGAAATATGGTACACCCGAAAGTTACACTCCCTCCATCCTAATACATAGGGTCTAATTGTTTTTCAAGGTTGCATTTGATCATTGGTAAGATTAGAAATACAAGAGAGGTATAATATAAAAAGTATACCACTATAAACTACTTTCATATACTCACCCGCAAAAAAAAAACTTTCATATACGAATTTGACGGTATGCTTTGTGTAACATGCATGCCATATATTGTTGTTCTAACCCGTGGTCAAAAGCAATCTCGAAAAATACATTAGGACTTATATATTTAGATGGAGGGAGTACTCCTGTTACTATTGTTGATAATTAGGGTTTGCTTTTTTTTTTACACTTCAAGTAGAAACATAAACATTCAACAAAATATTGGTGGGTGGGTCACTGGATAAGATCCATTGAAGATGGACCATGAGGGGAACCGGGTCGACGTCGCTTCGTGCGGATCCTGTCAATGCCTTCACACAAGTGAGGGCGCAAGTTGGTGGATCGATTCGGATGAGATGAGTTTGCCGTGATGGGACGGCTTCGAGCCCCCGAGGGCCGGCACTGCACGACATGTAGGCCAGTCGGCCCTATGACAACGTAGCCACATTATGTTGCTCGTTGCCGTCTTTAACAGAGCAGTGAGCTGGAGATGATTCTCTGCCAGGTACCCATCCGCGCGCGGCACGAGTGAGTAGGCAAGCGTCGCGACCACCAAGAGGTTTTGATTCGGAGTGCGATATATGGGGATGTCGCCCGACTCCGGGCTCGCAAAAGAGTCTTGAACCTTGCAACCCCTTCGCACAATCGATGAAGTGGGTCGACATGGATGCTAGCGAGTCTTGTGGGTCAATGTCAACTGCAGTTCGCGCTCTCATGCTTAAGAGCTGCCTGCTACCGAGCAAGGCGCTCCTACTCATCCAGGACAACTACATGGGAAGCCTTAATGGCCTTATGTGTGTTCGAGTCACCCACAATGGGTGTACATAGGAGTGCAACCTCCTCAGCTTTAGCCGTCGCGCCTGACGTCTCGGTTTCGTCATTGTTGCCAGCCAAGAACACCTCTGCGATGGAATTTGAGTTGTAGGAGCTCTCATACCTCATCGAACTCAGAGTCCAGGACGCGCAAGATGGAGTCGAAATCAACCATGCACACAAGCTGGGAAGCAACATTGTCAACGCGAGTTGCTGGTGAAGATCCTAGGGGTTTCCTGAGTCTCGACTTCGTCGGCCGAAGAGGAGCCAAAAGTTGTAGACACATTATGCCGGATCGACTAGCAACGAAGTGCATGCTCCTAGCGGTGTGATGTGTGCTACTTGTGATCTGCGTTGGTTTTTCCCCGAAGAGGAGAGGATGATGCAGTACAGTAGAGATAAGTATTTCCCTCAGTTAAGAACTAAGGTTATCAATCCAGCAGGAGAACCAAGCAACACCTCGTTAGCAGCACCTACACACAAAATAAAAACTTCTTGCACCCAACGCAAACAAGGGGTTGTCAATCTCTTGGCGGTCAATTGCAAGGACTAAATCTCATAGTGATAAATAGATAAATAAAAATACAAAATAAAATAAATAAAGAAAAAGTACAGTAAGGTATTTTTGGATTTTAATATATGATAAAAGTAGACCCGGGGGCCATAGTTTTCACTAGAGGCTTCTCTCTTGAAGATAACATACGGTGGGTAAACAAATTACTGTTAGGCAATTGATAGAAAAGCAAATAATCATGACGATATCCAAGGCAATGATCATGTATATAGGGATCACGTTCGAGACAAGTAGACCGAAATGATTCTACATCTACTATTATTACTCCACACATCGACCGCTATCCAGCATGCATCTAGAGTATTAAGTTCATAAAGAACGGAGTAACGCCTTAAGCAAGATGGCATGATGTAGACAAAGTAAACTCACGCATGAATAAACCCCATCTTTTTATCCTTAATGGCAACGATACAAATATGTGACATGTCCCTTTCTGTCACTGGGATTGAGCACCGCAAGATCGAACCCATCATAAAGCACCTCTCCCATTGCAAGAAAAATCAATCTAGTTGGCCAAACCAAATCAATAGATCAGAGAGAAATACGAAGCTATAATAATCATGCATAAAAGAGTTCAGAGAAGACTCAAATAATATTCATCGATAATCTGATCATAAACTCACAATTCATCGGATCCCAACAGACACACCACAAAAAGTGATTACATCGAATAGAACTCCAAGAACATCGAGGAGAACATTCTATTGAAGATTAAAGAGAGAGATGAAGCCATCTAGCTACTAACTATGGACCCGTAGGTCTGTGGTAAACTACTCACACATCATCGGAAGTGTTAGGACTGAGAGTATATCGACCAAAGGGGGGGTGAATGGGAGATTCAAATTTTCTTAGAAAGCTTTGAAACAATTCCCACTCACAGCAGCGAAATAGAGTATAGAGGGAAATGGACTGATTCAATCTTCCTCGTTAGAAGCATATTCATCGATGAAAGCATTGACAACAGTACGAGCTTGATAAATCACAAGTTTAACTACAATGAGAGTAATACA
This sequence comes from Thinopyrum elongatum, assembly GCA_011799875.1. NCBI lineage: Eukaryota > Viridiplantae > Streptophyta > Magnoliopsida > Poales > Poaceae > Thinopyrum > Thinopyrum elongatum. Next base: position 476,074,701 of record CM022303.1, on the reverse strand, counting down.
ACATGCAAACAGATGTAGCAGAATGAGGCACAACATGATCGGTACTGAATAAAATGCTATAGAACGATTTCACAAGTGACTCTGAAGTACATGATGATAATGAAAGAATACAGGCGATGATAATGAGCCGGGATGAACACAGATGCACATGATACTGACAACAGAACAAAACAATCAAGAAAACTATCGGCATAGGGCACGAATAATAACTGCTGAAGGAAATGCAGTAGAGTAGATATAACCAGTGGTGCTCGATGGCGACAGAGAGATTTGGTAGACCAGTTCACCCTTCTGCCAAAGGGCTACGTCTGGTTGGTGGGGCTGTGACTTAACACAGAAGATAAACTGTCTTCATCCTATTCTCCTTCAACGCAGAGCTGATGAGAGTCAGGTTGATTTCACTCGTGGTAGATCCTTGTCGGCGATATCCAAACCTTTGGTCGACCTTCACGAACCACAATCACTCTTGGTTGCTGAAGGTCAGGCTCGGTGAAGACAACAACTCTTCAACACTCGAAGCCGAAACCTATCCGTCTAGAGAGTGCACAACTCTCAAGAGTAATAGGTACAAGAACTCTCACTCAGAACTACTGTGATGCTAAACCACTGTCTAAGTTTGGGCTCTTGGTTTTCTCTCGGTGGATCTTAAACTCAAATCACTCAGAGAGGGGTTGCTCAAATCAATCTTCTCAGAAATCTCAAGCGGAGCAGCCAACGGATAAAGTTGGAGCGGGGTGGCTATTTATAGCCGCAGCCTTCCCTGATGGGAAATGACCAAATTAGACATCAAGTTCAGCCAATGGCCGAACGACACGATTCCAACGGTCGGATTTGAGCACAACGGTAACATTTCTTGCGGAGCAAGAAATGCTAACTCCTCGGTCTGAGGCAAATCTCTCGCAGCGAAGATGATCACAGTCTCTTGCTGGCAAGTATTTGTTCGGAGCACAAAGAGATTTCTCTCGCATCTTTCATAGGTTATGGCTAAGCATCACAATAGATCTAAGCAACGAGAACCTATACCCCTCTTCATAGTATGGAGGTCCTATGACTCGAAAGAATGAAAGCAGAACAACAAAATGAATACTATGTCTTAACTATGTCTTCGACTTCCATCGCTGCAGTCAATTTCTTCGGACGATAGTACCGAAACAAAAGCTTTGCTTCAGCAGTAACCTTTTCGAGGGGTCGATTTCTTCACATCAATCTTCTCGACTCTATTACTTCAACAATTATAGCTCGTTCTTCTCTAGAACGCAGATGTACCTTGGTGAAGTTACTCGAACTCAGCACCAGAGACAACATTCTCTTCGGTTGTGTATGGACTTTTTCTCTCTGTATGCACTAGCAAACAAATCATTCCATACCTGTTTCTGTCAACAATCTCCAAAACACAAGGTAGGCAGATATTGCACCAACAATCTCCCCCTTTTCCGATGATTGTTGACAAAACAGATCACATCGAATGATAGATAATGAGTGGAATGTAATGCAAAGAATACTGAAAGTCGAGAGATAATTATGAAGATAAGATATTCTCCCCCTCAATTTATGCTTCATATCACGAGGAGCCGGAGGAACAATATTTTTCTTCGTATGAGTGATATTGACAGGAGATCTTATACATAAGTTCTTTCAATGCACTCGACAGTGTCTGAGATGGTTCCTGTCACAAAATCTTCGAAGAAAGTTAGATGTAAGATAAGCGTTGAGTGATTTGTGACCAGGATATATCATGAAGGTTTTCTCAGAACACAAATTGAATCCACACGAGATGTAGTTTTCCTGCATGTTAGGTATTCAATATGATCAGAGCAGGATAAAATAAGAATATGTAGCTCGGAGTGGATATGCTTCGGAGGTAGTTTTCACGTAAGGCATATCTGTGAGGAAAACACTTTGTCAGACATAGAGATAGCCTTCACGTAAGGCATTTATGCATAGACTGACTTTCTCATCCTGCCAGGTTAGTTAAAGAAAGATAGCACTCAGAGCATATCCAACCACAACAGATATAGTTTGTTCAGTGCTCGAGGTACTTCTCCGAATTAGTAACATCACATGATGATTTTCTGCTCTTCTTAGATAAGCAGATATGTTTCCCTATAAGATGAATAGTTGTCGATGATAATCAATCACAGGAAAAATATTCGATGGTACCTACAGAAAAATAGTGCGAAGCAAATGATATTGTAGGCGGGGGTTATTAACGTTACATGGAGTCCGAGTGTTTTAGCACCACATGCGGTGCGATAAGTTCATGAAGCAAATTTTTCAAGGGAAAACCAAAAAGCGAATGAAAACACGCTGCAAACCCCGAAAAACTATCACTCGATGTAATTCTCCCCCTTTTTGTCAACAAGTGTCAAAAAAGGAAAGAGAAGACATACGAGGAATTACTCCATGGGAGAATCTTCTGAATCCGAATTAAAACCACTCGAAGAATCAGAGTCGGAAGAATGCGGAATGGTCGAGGTAGAAGCAGGAGTTGCAACTTTGGCCTTGGAAGACTTGGAGCGATGAACATCTGGCTTGTAGACAAGAGTACCGGCTGTATCTGCAATTTCATCATCATGATTGACAAACAACAGATCCGTTGACGCATAATGTTGTGGGAGCACTGGAGTTTGTCTTCGGATGCGCGGGACAACAAGCAAGTCCAGGTAGTCATATTCCTTGAAGAGGCCCTTTTTGGCTAAATCCTTGCGAGAGTAATGCTTTCTCGACAAGGTCCATGAGCGCTTCCTTGCATCCTTCTCATGTAGAAGAATTTGACGAGTGTGATTATGAATCAGATTTAGCTCAGTCTTCAATTCCACCTTTTCTTTTCTATCCATCTTGATTTGTCTTTCCAGAGTCTGCTGCGTGCGAATACAAATCTCATAGAGTGATAAATTTTCTTCGCGAGGGATTTCAACCCCGGCTTCCTTAACCTTCGGAGCATTTTTAGACGCAGAGGCAGTTGCAGCAGTATCAACCGGTTCCTTCCCTTTGCTATTATCCTTCACAATGCGCAGAGTGTCATGAACTGGTGGCATGAATACCTTCGGTATGTAGGCCCAGAAGAATTTCTCATTTGTGAGCTGCTCGATTGCGAACATGATCCATGGAGCATAGGGCTTCAACGACTGAGGGCTATCTGCTGCACATGCTAGGTTTCGAATGAAAAGGTCAGGGATGTCAAACTTGATTCCCTAAGATATTGCCACAAGTGCATTTCCCACGATGCCTTTGATGGAGTTTGGCCTGTTTGTTGGCGTGATGGTATTGCACAGAATGTGGAATAGTACTTTGTTGTCATAAGCCAACTTCTTTGGATCAACATCAATGCATTCGTCCCCCACCATGGTGGGATCCATCAGGACGTGGAGTTGTGCTTCAGACACTTCCCAGAAATGCAGTCTGTGCTCTCTGTCATTCTCAAATTCACATTGAGGCAAGTTTATCAGGGCCAGAAAATGATCAGCCGAGCATTTGATTCTCTCTCTGCCAGTTATCCATTCAAGCGTCCAGGTTGAGGTATTTCCCATTTCTCCTGAGATGTATAGTGTGGCATAGAACTGAAGAATAACTTCCTTGTTCTAGCCATGATTAAAGCGCATGAACCCCTTCAGAAGAGCATGTTCAATATGCTCAATTGCATTATGGAAGCAGGGCATTTCTTCGATCTTGGCGAAGTTCAGTATCTTATGATTGACAATTCTGTGCTTGCCAAACAAGATCCAAGCACAATAGACTGTCTGTCCTTCTGTCCAGAACCTTGGTGACAATGAAGTCCTTTCTCCTTCATAAGGACTCACCCCAAAGAATGCAAGCTTCGAGGAATGAAGTTGTTCATTGAATGCGGGGCCATTGGGGCCATACTCAGCTGGAAACAGCGGAAATGATTCCTGAGGATTTTTCCGATATTCTTCCTCGCTAATTTCCATCGTCTGAACATCTTCAGAGGCTACCGCATTCTCATCGAAGGGCTTCAATGGAGCAAGTGGCCTTATAGCTTTTTCTGGAGCAGATGGCATGGGATCACTAGACTGACCGCCAATTTCCTTCGCTGGAACTCCTTCAGCGGCTTTCACATTCTCAGCCACTAGGGCCTTTTCTTTCGGAGAGTTCTCAACAGTGGTTGGCGCAGCAACTTCTTCAGACTGTTGAGTCACAACTTGTTCTCCTTCGGTCCGTTGTGGCAGCACTAGTGGTACAACTGTTTGATCTATCTCTTCGGGAGCCATGGGCTCTTCAAATTTCTTCTCTTCCTGTTCTGGCTGTGAAGCCAAAGAACCAGGAGTAGGGTCAACCTCCATCTGGGTAGGGGCATCAGATGAGGAGACCGGAGGGGTATTTCCTTGGGAAGCAACTTGCTTCCCCTCAACCTTCTCACCCTCCTTGGTGGATCCGGAGGGTTCAGCTAGAATTTCCTTCAAAGGTGATGAACCTGCCTTTTCCATCTCAATCTCTTCATCAACTCTTTCTTCGGGAGCATTTTGCTCGGGCACGACGTTCACTTCATCAGGATTGACCAGATACATGTCCACTACATCGGATTCTTGTTCAACTGAGGTAGGAGTGATAACTACCGCAGGCTCAGCTTGATGCTCGGTTTCTTCCTCGGAACAAGGGGATGGTGGAATCTGTTGCAATGGGACACTTGAATCAATAGGTGCTTCAGTCGTTACAGATTGGACACGACGGTCCTTGGCATCTTTAGGTTTGTTGGCTCTTGCCTGAGCTCTCTGACGTTTCTCTTCTTTTTCTCTACATCGAGCAAGATCTGCTTGACGCTTAATCTCATCGTTCCTACGATCACAAAGCTGAGAAACATCCATCTTCAGCTTGGAGTGCCAATCAATCTTGTCGTTTCTCATGACAGTGAGGGCTTTGGTGATCTCGAGGATTCCCTTGTTCACGTCTTTTCTTTCAGACTCAGATTTAGCTTCCCTCCTCATTTTCTCAAGGAGTTTCTTGTCCTCGACAGCTTGATTGAGTTCTTTGGTGATTTCTCTCAGCTCAGAGAAGTGCTTTGCTACCATCTTGGTAACATCTTCAAGCAGACTGAAACTACTCAACTCAGCTGGATTTGCATCATAGGAAGCACCTTCAATGATGTCAAATATAAGATCAAAATCATATTCCTCTGTGGAAGCAGGAACAATTTTCTTCGCCTTCTTGGCGGGAGCAGTAGTTTTTTCATCAGTTATCAATTTTCTCTTCGCCATTGGGGTAACAGAACCTGAAGGTTTATCTCAAGGGACGGGAGCAAGCCTTGGTGAAGATCTCACTGGTGGCGAAATATTTGCTGCAGAAGGAGTTTGATACGGCTTATCAAGCAGAGCTCTTTGATCATACATGAGAATTTCTTCACCAACATTATCGTCAGAAGAGTCCTCCTCAGACGAGGCATATGTAACCTTCCTTGATTTTCTGGCAACATACTTCTTTTTCAAAGCTCGAGGAGAAACAGACTTTCTCTTCTTCTTTTCTTTTCGGGCAGATGCCCTTTCCTTCTTCTCTTGCACATCTTGTTGAGTTAACTCAACATTTCGCTGTTCCACCTGATTCTTCTTCACGGCTCTTGCCTCACGCTTGGCCTTGGCCTTTTCCCTCTTTGCAATCTCTTAGGGAAAATCAGCAATGGTTTTTAAGGAATCAGCATGAGCGTTGGGAGGCGGAGCTGGCCTTACTTTTTCATCATCCTGTCCAAGGCAGCCCTCTGCAATGCAATCATTCCAGGGTGGAGTGAATGCAAACAGAATCTGGTATTTCCTTCGGACATTCTCATAGTTGAATCACTTCTTCGCCCAATGACGGCGAATCTTTTGCAACCTGTTGTTTCTTTCTTGAGCAGTTTCTACTCCAGGTGGAGTCTTGTAAGTTTCAGGATCAGACATCTCAGCCGCGGTGTTCCTCTCTCTACCGCGACCACCCTTCTTGGGATTTCCATCAGAAAACAGGGTTTTGGAGTCAGTGACTAGCTCGTCCTCTGACTGACTGTGTGCTGAGGGAATATCATCTTCTTCTTCAGCGGATTCTGATTCGACCTTTTTCTTTGGTGCTTTTGGCGGCTTTGCAGATTTTCTTTCAGCCATCTTTGCTTTATCAGCCACACGCGGCTGCTGTGGAATTTCTTCCTTGGGCCCTGAATGCTCATCCAAACTATTTGCCACGACCACTCCTGAGAGAAAGACACACAAATTCGAGAGAAAAACAGGAATAAGTCACAAACATGCACAGAAGCACTTTGATTAAAAACAGATAATTTTTCGGAAGAAGCATGAAATCCAAGGTATACACTTTGCAAGATATCGTCGAGAGAATTGCAAAACGCCCTGAGACAGAATAATAACTCTAATCTTTCGATGTATACACGGTGAACCCTAGATCCAAAAGACTGGTACGAGGAACAACTACAAACTGTACAAGCCATGACTTAGTGAATCCTAGGGATCTACCGCAAGAAAAATAACACAAGATTAATGTCGTCGGGATGAACTGCCCTAGAATAGAAAGATAGGGCTAGCTCTAGATCTATATTGCCTAACTTGGCAATACAGACCAACTACGGCAGCACGGGAGAGATGAGTTACCGCACTGGCGTGACCAACGGTGATGGAGTTTCGCCGGAGTTGCACGGCGAAGCTTGTCGTCGACGCTGCTTCGAGCTCGGGCTCGGACGGAGAGCGAGAGGAGAGGTTTGAGGCCGAACAGAGAATGAACTAAGGAAGAAGAAACCTAGAGAGAGGGGGGGGGGGGTTATATAGCCTGAGGGAGAAACCACCCACTCCAAAATCTATGGCCGAAAAAACCGGGCCGTTCCACATTCAACGGACAGGATCACGAATGAGAGATCGTGGGCACGTGTCAGCCGTTTCCTGCGAAAATCTCGGTAACTGAACTGGATGCCAAAGGGTTTGAGGAAGCGCAAGCGTCAAAATAGATGAAATTTTGAATCTGATTCCATTCGCGACCAAAGACATCGGAGTGAAATCTTCTTCAGATCAAGTTGCATGTTTATGACACGGAAGAACCAAGTAACAACCAGAAAAATAACTGACTCGAAACACAAACACTTCGAATGAAAACCCAGAAAGAGTAAGTACCAACAATAATTGATCTCAGGGCTTATGATAAACATGAGATATCCCTGAGAGAATTTCCTGCAAGAGTTGATTAGTTCTTCTTCACAACCCACACTTGCGTGTGAGGTGAGGATCTCATTTGCCTTGCCTGGCTAGTGACATTCCTTTGGTGAGTCCTGTGAGACACCTGTGCACTATGATGATGATCATATGAATAGGCATTGAAGTTGTTTCCAGATACATGAATGTAATGATTTGAAGATGTACACATGTACTCCTTCTGATGCATTTCAGGGTGATAATCATTCGAGAATGATACTCAAGTAGATTTGGAATGATAACCATTTCTTCGTCGAGAATTATCCTGCACAGTCAAGTTAGCAGTAACTGATAATTTTTCAATGGTGCACTTCTTTACCCAAATTTGCTTCTTGGGTGCGCCTGACCTGCAGTTAGTTCCAGTATATCGAGCGAAAACCTTGCCATCCTGTTGTTTGAAGATTTTGTAATTTGAGTCGCTGGACTCGTCAATATCAATAGGAATGGGCGATTGATAACCAGTTAAAGTTTCAGGCTCGAGAGTTTTACTCTTTGCACGAACCCAAGTCGTTCGAGGATATTGCTCAGGAGTACAATAGGATCCATCCACATTGGGTTTCTTTTCGAAACCTAGTCCTTCCTTCTGGGGATTTTTGTGCAGAATGGACTTCTTGAGCACATCACATAGGGTTTGATGCCCTTTTAGGCTCCTTAGCATTCCAGTCTCAAGTAAGCCCTTTAACCTGCAATTTTCTTCAGTAATAGCAACAAAATCCTCGAAAGAGGGGTTAGTAGTACCAATTTCAGTAGTAGTAATTTTCTCAGTGACATTATTAGAAGGTTCAGCATGAGTATCAGCATTGCTATGTTCTAGGCATTTTAAGCATGGGGGTACAAAATCATCAGGAAATCGATCAGATTGCTCGGCGAAGACAGAAGCTTTTTCTAACACCAGCTCGTTATGAGACTCTTTTAGTGTCACGAGTTCTTGATTCCTGTTAAGGAGTTCATCTGATAAACTCTCGTAGTCAACCGTAAGTGAATCATATCGAGTGGTAAGATCATCAATAGTTGATGAAAAAGTATCTTACTCTTTGATCAACTTTTGATTCTTCTCCATCTCTTCGACCAGTAATCCTTCGGTTTTCTTGAGATTTCACTCAAGCATTTCAAGTTCATCATGTTGGGACTTAGCAATCTTGACCATCTTGGCATAGGATATATATTCAGGTGAGTATTTGTTCATGGACCTTTGGTGTTTAGCAGATACTTGATCCTTTGATGATTTTGCCATGAGACAAAAGGCGATCTGTTCATCATCGCTTGAATCATCATTACTTGAAGCATCATCATTAGTATCTGATTCGCTGATATTCTTCGATGATTCGATGGCAACATATGCATTGCTTCTCCCAATCCTTTTGTAGAATTCTTCATCATCTGATTCAGTATCAGTAGCTTCTTCTTTAGAGTCCAATGTTAGATCAGCACACGCTCTGTTTAGCCATGACATCCTCTTCATATTTGATTCAATGATAGGTCTGGCTTTCACGTCAGTGACTGGTCTTGTCGAAGAAGATGACGGAGATACATTTTCCTTCGAGAGCGTAGTATGACGATCCATTCGAGTAAAACCACTGTAGTGAAGGTATTTCCATCTGCTGCTAGGTTTTCCTTCCCAACCAGGGCAATCCGCGATGACATGGCCATATAACTTGCACTTTAAGCACTTCATATCTTTCGGAGGCAATCTTCTTCTCGATGATTCTGGCTCATCAAACTCGTCATTATTTGTGAGGCAGAGATTGTGTCTTTCTAGATCACTTAGCCTTTGTGTGAGCATTTCAAGTTCTCTGGTGATGGGTGTGTTGATTCTCGACATCTTCTTCTTCTTCTTCTTCTTCTTCTTCAGAACTGCCGTAGTGTGAGAGAATTTCTTCTTCACTTTCCGATGAAGATTCTTGATTGGCATTTTCCTGTTCCATCTTTTCTTCGTGAATAGATAGCAGTGTCATGACCTCAACATAGTGAAACTCTTAATAGTCAGGTCTTTGCTTGATTTCAGATATAATGGAATCAAAAGATTCATCAAGTGAGCTCAGAAGCTTGTTGACTACATCTCTATCGGTGATGTCAGTTACTCCTCGCTGATGTAGTCTTTCGACAATGTTTGTTAATTGATCAGTGAGTTCCATGGCACTTTCTTTGCGAAGGCTTCTGAATCTAGTGAACATAGCGCGAAGCATTTGAGTGTGAGGATCTGATCTGGCAACAAATTCTTCATGAGCACTGTTGAGAGCATCCCAAATTTGCTTTGCTGTGTTGAGCCTGTGGAACTGAAAGAAAATGTCTTTTGATAGACTACCACCGATGATATCTTTTGCTTGAGCATCCAACTGCAGATTTGCTTTATCATCGGTAGTCAGATTATTTTGTTGCTGAATGGTGTAGCCATCTTCCACAATCTGCCATAGATCATAGTTGATAGCTTGAATTCTGATTCTCATTCATTCCTTCCAGTACAGATAGTCATTTCCATCGAAGATAGGAAATCTTTCAGAGTGCGAGGATCTACCTGCAAACGACATACTCAAAACTCCAAGGACGTTAGACCTTTAATAAACAGAGTCAGGGAGAACCAGCTCTGATACCAATTGTTAGGATCGAGAGTATATCGACCAGAGGGGGGGGGGGGTGAATGGAAGATTCAAATTTTCTTCGAAATCTTTGAAACAATTCCCACTCACAGCAGCGGAATAGAGTATCAAGGGAAATGGACTGATTCAATCTTCTTCTTCAGAAGCATATTCATCGATGAAAGCATTGACAACAGTACGAGCTTGATAAATCACAGGTTTAACTACAATGAGAGTAATACAACATGCAAACAGATGTAGCAGAATGAGGCACAGCATGATCGGTACTGAATAAATTGCTATAGAATGATTTCACAAGTGACTCTGAAGTACATGATGATAATGAAAGAATACAGGTGATGATAATGAGCCGGGATGAACACAGATGCACATGATACTGACAACAGAACAAAACAATCAAGAAAACTATCGGCACAGGGCACGAATAATAACTGCTGAAGGAAATGCGGTAGAGTAGATATAACCAGTGGTGCTCGATGGCAATAGAGAGATTTGGTAGACCAGTTCACCCTTCTGCCAAAGGGCTACGTCTGGTTGGAGGGGCTATGACTTAACATGGAAGATAAACTCTCTCCACCCTATTCTCCTTCAATGCAGAGCTGATCAGACTCAGGTTGATTTCACTCATGGTAGATCCTTGTCGGCGATCCCCAAACCTTCGGTCGACCTTCGCGAACCACAATCACTCTTGGTTGCTGAAGGTCAGGCTCGGTGAAGACAACAACTCTACAACACTCGAAGCCGAAACCTATCCGTCTAGAGAGTGCGCAACTCTCAAGAGTAATAGGTACAAAAACTCTCACTCAGAACTACTATGAAGCTAAACCACTGTCTAAGTTTGGGCTCTTGGTTTTTCTCCCGGTGGATCTTAAACTCAAATCACTCGAAGAGGGGTTGCTCAAATCAATCTTCTCAGAAATCTCAAGCGGAGCAGCCAACGGATAAAGTTGGAGCGGGGTGGCTATTTATAGCCGCAGCCTTCCCTGATGGGAAATGACTAAATTAGACATCGGGTTCAGCCAATGGCCAAACGACACGATTCCAACGGTCGGATTTGAGCACAATGGTAACATTTCTTGCGGAGCAAGAAATGCTAACTCCTCGGTCCGAGGCAAATCTCTCGCAGTGAAGATGATCACAGTCTCTTGCTGGCAAGTATTTGTTCGGAGCACAAAGAGATTTCTCTCGCATCTTTCATAGGTTATGGCTAAGCATCACAATATATCTAAGCAACGAGAACCTATACCCCTCTTCATAGTACAGAGGTCCTATGACTCGAAAGAATGAAAGCAGAACAACAAAATGAATACTACGTCTTCACTATGTCTTCGACTTCCATCGCTGCAGTCAATTTCTTCGGACGACAATACCGAAACAGAAGCTTTGCTTTAGAAGTAACCTTTTCGAGGGGTCGATTTCTTCACATCAATCTTCTCGACTCTATTACTTCACCAGTTATAGCTCATTCTTCTCTGCAACGTAGATTTACCTTGGTGAAGTTACTCAAACTCAGCACTGGAGACAGCATTCTTTTCGGTTGTGTATGGACTTTTTCTCTCTGTATGCACTAGCAAACAAATCAGTCCATACATGTTTCTGTCAACAATCTCTGAAACGCAAGGTAGGCAGATATTGCACCAACAGGAAGGGCAGCAAGGATGATTTAGAGCCCCTTCGTGATTGATTCTCCCTCCGGCAGAGTGCCGGAAAAGGCCTCCAGATGGGATCTCGCGAGAAGAGGAACTTGCGGTGATGGAAAAAGTATTTCGTGGTGCTCTCTGTTGGTTTTCCGATTTTAGAGAATTTATAGAGGCGGAATTAGGTCAAACGGAGCAAAGGTGGGCCCACGAGGCAACAAGGCGCAGCCACCCCCCTGGGCGCGCCCTGCTGGCTCATGGCCACCTCCTTCATCTTCCGACCCTCTCCCAAAGCTTCTAGTGTCTCTTTTGTCCAGAAAAAAAATCTCCAAAAAGTTTCATGGCATTTGGACTTCGTTTGGTACTGATATTCTGAAAAACTAAAAACAGGCAAAAAACAGCAACTGGCACTGGGCACTAAGTTAATAGGTTAGTCCCAAAAAATGATATAAAGTTGCTTGTAGTTGAATATAAAACATCCAAGATTGATAATATAATAGCATGGAACAATAAAAAATTATAGATACGTTGGAGACGTATCAAGCATCCCCAAGCTTAATTCCTGCTCATCCTCGAGTAGGTAAATGATAAATATAGAATTTTTTTATGTGGAATGCTACCTATTATATTCATCATATAATATTTTATTTTGTGGCATGGACATTTGGATTCGAGTGATTCAAAGCAATAGTCTATAGTTTGGCATGAAGACATAAATACTCAAGCATACTAACAAGCAACCATGTCTTTCAAAATATCAACGCTAAAGAAAGTTATCCCTAGCTCATTATGCTCAGTCATTGATCCAACCATGAAACACACTCAATATTAACTACACCCAATGCACAAGTATGACAATAGTGCTCTCCAGTTGGTGCTTTATAAGAGAAGATGGAGACTCAAAATAAAAATAAAAAATTGCATAAGAATAAAATAAATAGGCCCTTCGCAGAGGGAAGCAGAGATTTGCAGAGGTGCCAGAGCTCAAAGTTTAAAATAGAGATATAAAATTATTTTGAGAGGCATGCTTTTCCTATCAACGCTACGACCGAGAGTTCCCAATATCTTCCATGCTAGAGACATTATAGGCGCTTCCCAAACAGAAAATAAAATTCACTTCCTTTCCACCATTCTTTCACAAACCATGGCTAGCCGTATCCACGGGTGCCTTCCAAACTTTTCACTTTCCAAGGAATTTTGTTATTATTATTTTTTATTCATCATGGGATTGAGCATCCCTATTACCTGCCACTTTCTCGTGCAATGACAAGTGAATAAACACTCATCGTGAGAATAACCCGCCTAGCATGAAAGATATCGGTCACCCCCTGCCGCCACATAAGTAGTACGGGCATACAAAACAGTTTTTTTTGAATAATTAGAGTTGGCACATGCAAATTTACTTGGAACATCATGTAAATACCGCTTATAGGTAGATATAGTGGACTCATTTGGCACAACTTTGGGTTTAAGGATTTGGATGCACCAGCAGTATTCCTGCTTAGTACAAATGAAGGCTAGCAAATAGATTGAGAAGAAACCAACCAGAAAATGAAAACGGTCATAAACATGCATTGAACATAACTAACACTGAATAATGCACCATAAGTAGGATATAACTTTGTTGCATAACTATTGACTTTATGTGCATGCATAGGGAATCACAAATCTTAACACCAATATTCTTACTAAATCACAAGTACTCACTAACATGACTCACATATTATCATCTCCATATCACAAAACTATTTCAAGGAATCAAACTTATCATATCCAATGATCTACATGAAAGTTTTTATTATATCCTTCTTGAATATTCATCACATTGGGACCAAATTCATATCTTGTGCAAATTACCATTACTATTATCAAACCTCAAAAAGATATAAGTGAAGCATGAGAGTGCAAATATTTCTTCAAAATATAATCACCATCGTGCTCAAAAAGATATAAGTGAAGCACTAGAGCAACTGCCTAGCTCAAAAGATATAAGTGAAGCACATAGAGTATTCTGACAAATCACGAAAAATGTGTGTCCCTCTCAAATAGGTGTGTCCAGAAAAGGTGATTGTGACAAACTAAAAAGCAAACAAAGCAAAGACTCATGTGATACACGACGCTCCAAGCAAAACTCATATCATGCGATGAATAAAAATATAGCTCCAAGTAATATTACCGGTGGTGGTAGAAGAAAGAGGGGATGACTTCCGAGGAATCCCCAAGCTTAGTTGCTTTGGAGTCCTTGAATATTACCTTGGGGTGCCTCGGGCATCCCCAAGCTTAGGCTCTTGCCACTCCTTATTCCTTCATCCATCGTGATCTCACTCAAAACTTGAAAACTTCGGCACACAAAACTCAACGAAACCTTCGTGAGATCCGTTAGTATAATAAAACAAATCACTACTTTAGGTACTGTTGCAAACTCATTCATATTTTATTTTTGCATTATACCTACTTTATTCTAACTTCTCCATGGCTTATACCCCCTGATACAATCCATAGTTCCATCAAAGCAAGCAAAACAATGCATCAAAAATAGAATCTGTCAAAAACAGAACAGTCTGTAGCGATATGAATATTGACTATACTTATATAACTCCAAAAATTCTGAAAACTTAGGACAACGTGTGAAATTAGTATATAAATCATGTGTAAAAAAATCAGAAATTTTCCACGTTCCAGCAAATTTTTATAATTCTGCTACTGGATGCAAAAGTTTCTGTTTTTCCACAAAATCAAATCAACTATCATCCAAATCATCCCAAAGGCTTTACTTGGCACAAACACTAATTTAAAACACAAAAACACAACAATAACAGTAGCATAATTGTGTGCACACAAGAAAACATAAAAATAAACATGAAAATTAAGATAACTATTGGGTTGCCTCCCAACTAGCGTTATTGTTTTACGCTCCTAGCTAGGCATAATGCATAGTTTCAAGTGTTTTCAGCTTTAGTTTTAGTTACATAGGTGGCCCTCATGCTTGATTCATATGGTGTCTTAATTATTTTTCTAGGGAAGTGTTCCATAACCTTCTTTAATGGAAACTGAAATTCCATATTCCCTTCTTTCATGTCAATAACAACACCTATGGTTCATAAGAACGGTCTACCAAGTATTATGGTACAAGACGGATTGCATTCAATATCAAGTACAATAAAATCAATGGGTACATAATTTATATTTGCAAGAATAAGAACATCATTTATTCTACCCTAAGGTTTCTTGATAGTAGAATCCACTAAGTGCAAATTAACAGAACATTAATCTATATTGGTAAAACCTAGCACATCACATAGAGATTTTGGTATTGTGGAAACGCTAGCACCTAAATCACATAAGGCATTGCACTCATAATTTTTAATTTGAATCTTAATGGTAGGTTACCATTTATCATATAATTACCTAGGTATTGAAACCTCCAATCTAGCTTTTCTTCTAAAGCTTTCATCATCGCTTCTACAATATGTTTAGTAAAAGCCTTATTTTGCTCGTAAGCATTGGATGAATTAAGCATGGATTGCAACAAGGAAATGCACTCAATTAAAGAACAACCATCATAATGAAAGTCCTTGAAATCCAAAGGAGTGAGCACACCACTATTTAAAGTTTTGACCTCTCCAGACCCACTTTTATCAATTCTTTTATCAAGATTATCACCCTCGAAACTATGGGGACGCCTTCTAGCTAAAGTTAACTCTTCTTCAGTCCCCTTATCATCAAGTTTAACATTACTAAACAAAGATTCAATAGAAGAAACTACAATCATTTTAATATCTTCATCATTACTACGATAAAAACCGAGCGGAATTGCTTTTTCTAAGAATTCTCGCTCAGCCCTCAACCTAGCGGTTATTTCTTTACTCTCATCGATTGAGACATGTAGAGATTTGATTGATTCATTAATATCAATCTTGGGTGGCAAAATTTTAGATTTAAGATTTCCCACATCATGAACGATTATGTCCATACTCCTAGACATATCATCAAGTTTACTCAATTTTTCTTCTATCATAGTGTTGAAATTTTTTTGGGCATTAATAAATTATTTAATATTACTTTCAAGATAAGAGGGAATACTATTATTATAATAATTACCATAGGAATTTCCATAATTATTATAGGAATTTCCAGGAAATGGCCTAGGATTAAAATTACCTCTATAAGCATTACTATTAAAATTATTTCATGAGACAAAATTCACATCTACGGGATCATTATTTTTCTCAATCAAAGTGGACAATGGCACATCATTAGGATCAATAGGAGCATTTTTACTAGCAACCAATGTCATAAGCGCATCAACTTTATCACTCAAAGTACTAATTTCTTCAACCGAATTCACTTTTTTACTAGTAGGAGCTCTTTCAGTATGCCACTGTGAATAATTTGCCATAATATTGTCAAGCAATTTAGTAGCTTCTCCCAATGTAATTTCCATAAAAGTACCACCCATGGCGGAATCTAAAAGATTTCTAGAAACAAAGTTCAATTCCGCATAAAATTTTTGTATGGTCGTCCATAAATTTAAACCATGAGTAGGGAAATTTCTTATCATTAATTTCATCCTCTCCCAAGATTGGGCAACATGTCCATGCTCAAGTTGCTTGAAATTCATAATTTGATTTCTAAGGAAAATAATTTTTGCAGGAGGAAAAAAATACTTAGTAATAAAGGCGTCTTTACACCTATCCCAAGAATCGATACTATTTCGTGGCAAAGATGAAAACCAAATTTTTGCGTGATCCCGCAATGAGAACGGGAATAATTTTAATTTGACAATATCATTATCCATATCTTTTTTCTTTTGCATATCACGCAATTCTATGAAAGTGTTAAGATGGGATGCATCATCTTCATTAGGACTACCAGAAAATTGTTCTTTCATAATAAGATTTAACAAAGCGGCATTAATATCACAAGTCTCCGCACTAGCGACGGGAGGAGCAATTGGAGTACTAATAAACTCATTATTATTAGTATCGGAAAAATCACATAATTTTGTATTTTTTTGAGACATCGTGACTAGGAAAACAAGATAACAAGCAAACAAAAAGGCAAACAAGCAAAAAGCAAACGGAAAATATTTTTCTATTTTTGTAAAAACTTTTTAGAAGTGGGGGAGATGAAAACGAGAGGCAAAGGCAAATAATGTAAATGCAAGGAGATGAAAGTTTATGCGTAGGTACTTGATAGATGTTGATGATGTCTCCCCGGCAACGGCGCCAGAAATTCTTCCTGCTCTTGTGATCTCCGTTGGTTTTTCCCCGAAGAGGAGAGGATGATGCAGTACAATAGAGTTAAGTATTTCCCTCAGTTAAGAACCAAGGTTATCAATCTAGTAGGAGAACCAAGCAACACCTCGTTAGCAGCACCTACATACAAAATAACAACTTCTTGCACCCAACGCAAACAAGGGGTTGTCAATCCCTTGGCGGTTAATTGCAAGGATTAAATATCGTAGTGATAAATAAAAATACAAAATAAAATAAAGAAAGAAAAAGTGTAGCAAGGTATTTTTGGATTTTAATATATGATAAAAGTAGACCCTGGGGCCATAGTTTTCACTAGAGGCTTCTCTCTTGAAGATAGCATACGGTGGGTAAACAATTACTGTTGGGCAATTGATAGAAAAGCAAATAATCATGACGATATCCAAGGCAATGATCATGTATATAGGCATCACATCCGAGACAAGTAGACCAAAATGATTCTGCATCTACTATATTACTCCACACATCGACCGCTATCCAGCATGAATCTAGAGTATTAAGTTCATAAAGAACGGAGTAATGCCTTAAGCAAGATGGCATGATGTAGACAAAGTAAACTCAAGCATGAATAAACCCCATATTTTTATCCTTAATGGCAACGATACAAATGTGTGACATGTCCCTTTCTGTCACTGGGATTGAGCACCGCAAGATCGAACCCATCACAAAGCACCTCTCCCATTGCAAGAAAAATCAATCTAGTTGGCCAAACCAAATCAATAGATTGGAGAGAAATACAAAGCTATAATAATCATGCATAAAAGAGTTCAGAGAAGACTCAAATAATATTCATCGATAATCTGAACATAAACTCACAATTCATCGGATCCCAACAAACATACTGCAAAAAGTGATTACATCAAATAGAACTCCAAGAACATCGAGGAGAACATTCTATTGAAGATTAAAGAGAGAGTTGAAGCCATCTAGCTACTAACTATGGACCCGTAGGTCTGTGGTAAACTACTCACACATCATCGAAAGGGTAACAAGGTTGATGTAGAGCCCCTCCGTGATTGATTTCCCCTCCGGCAGAGTGTCAGAAAAGGCCTCTAGATGGGATCTCGCGAGAACAGGAACTTGCGGCGGCGGAAAAAGTATTTCATGGTGCTCTCTGTTGGTTTCCTAATTTTAGAGAATTTTTAGAGGCGGAATTAGGTCAAATGGAGAAAAGGTGGGCCCACGAGGCACAAGGGTGCGGCTACCCCCCCTCCCGGGCGCGCCCTGGTGGCTCGTGGCCACCTTCTTCATCTTCCGGCCCTCTCCTGAAGCTTCTAGTGTCTCTTTTGTCCAGAAAAAAAATCTCCAAAAAGTTTCGTGGCATTTGGACTTCGTTTGGTACTGATATTCTGAAAAACTAAAAACAGGCAAAAAACAGCAACTGGCACTAGACACTAAGTAATAGGTTAGTCCCAAAAAAGATATAAAGTTGCTTGTAATTGAATATAAAGCATCCAAGATTGATACTATAATAGCATGGAACAATAAAAAAATATGGATACGTTGGAGACGTATCAATGTGCCCTCAGGAAGTGCGGGGGAGGGGGGTGTGGTCAAGGTGCTATGCCACGTCGCGGAGAATGAAATGAAGCATGCTGAGGCACACGAGCTGCCCCGACATGAGCCCTTCTCCGATTGCTAGAATGGATCTTGCCTAGATTGCAACTCTAGTGTGTGCTTGCCCCATGGTGGGTGCCAACTATTGCGGAGATTTCACGGCAATACTAGTTTGTGGGGAAATGCAGAGCAAAGAGGCACATGAATGATCTAGGTACGGGATTTCACACAAGGGATTTTACCTAGTTTGGGTCATCTATTCTAGAGGTAATACCCTACTCCAGCTAGTTGTTTAATCACGCCTCATATGTGGAATGGGTTACAATGGTGTGTATGGATTCTCTCAATCTAGTATATCCGTGTCTATATTCTCATCTAACCTTGCCTTGTATAGGGATGACCAGGCTGGGGAGTAATTAATGGTCGAGGTGGCCATGTATAGTAACGGTGTAATAATGACCGCATTTGCCTTGGCTTCACTATGATTCAATAACATAAACTTGATAGTGTGGCTAGTAATGCCTACATTGATTTCCCACTATCAGTCCAGACAGGTGGACTCCGTAGTATAGAGTAGTCGGACGAGCTTCGTGATACTGGCCTACTACTCCTGTAGGAGTTGTTATATTTCCCCGAAGAGGAAGGGTGATGTAGCACAGCAGTAGAAAGTATTTCCCTCAGTTAAGAACAAAAGTTTAATCGAACCAGTAGGAGTCTACAAGCTAACAAGATAACAAGCACCTGCACATAAATAAAATAAAATAAATGCTTGGACTCAACTTGGCAAGGGGGTTATCAATCCCCTCGTCTTGCTAGTTGCAAGGTTAAAAGAAAATAGTATAGATAGTGATATGGCAAAACAGCATAATAAATAAAGGTAAATACAAGAGCAATAGAGCAACACAAGTATTAATAGAGAATGGACCCGAGGGCCATAGTTTCACTAGTGGCATCTCTCTCAAAAGAAGATAGTGGCATGGTAAATACTGTTGAGCAATTGATAGATAAGCAGCATTCATAACTATGATCATTCCTGGCATAATCTCGTATAGGCATCACATCCGTGACAAGTAGATCGCAATCCAACTGCACTACTACTATTACTCCACCCCAAGACCGCTATCCAGCATGATTTGCTACCCCATAGGAGCTGCTGGATTTCTCCGAAGAGGAAGGGTGATGTAGCACAACAGCAAAAAGTATTTCCCTCAGTTAAGAACCAAGGTTTAATAGAGTCAGTAGGAGTCTACAAGCTAGCAAGATAAACATCACCTGCACACAAACAAAATAAGTGCTTGCACCCAACTTGCCAAGGAGGTTGTCAATCCCTCTCAGCTTGCTAGTTGCAAGGTTAAAAGCAAATAGAGATAGATAGTGATATGGCAAAAAGGCAAAATAGTAAAAGAGCAATAGAGCAACACATGTATTAATAGAGAATGGACCCGGGGGCTATAAATTCATTAGTAACATCTCTCTCGAAAGCAGGTAATGGCATGCTAAACAAATTACTGTTGTGCAATTGAAAGATAAGCAACATTCATAACTATGATAATTCATGACACAATCTCGTATAGGCATCACATCTGTCACTAGTAGACCGTAATCCAACTACATCCACTATTATTACTCCACCCTGAAACCACTATCCAGCATGCATCTCAAGGTATTAAGTTTAATGAAAAACAGAGTAACACAATAAGCAAGATGACACGATGTAGACAAAAACAAACCTAGCAATAAGATCAATCCTCGTCGTTTTATCGTTAGTAGAAACAACACATCACGTGCCTTCTCCCCATTATGTCACTAGGATATAAATCACCATGAGGTTGAACCCACTACTATGCACCACTCCCTCCGAAGAACTACACATCTATCTTGGCCAGAGAAGACAAATAACTCGGAAAGCATACATAGCTACTCAATCATACATCAAAGAAACTTCAAAGAATTCAATTATATTGAATGAACAATCTGATCATGAATCCACAAATCATTGGACCCCAACAAACACACCACAAGAATTACATCATATTGATCTCAGAGGAGATCATTGTATTGAAGATCCAAAAGAGAGAGAGAGAGAGGAGAAGCCATCTATCTACTACTGTGGACCCACAGTTCCTAAAGGAACTACTCGCATATCATCATGGACGCAACAAGGTTGATGAAGAGGCCTCCCGTGGTGGCTTCCCCCTCCGGTACACTGCCAGAGGCATTCATATAGAGTCATAATTTGTTCTAGTATCGAGTTGTAATTTTGAGTTGTAAGTAAATAGAAGTGTGATGATCATCATTTTTCAGAGCATTGTCCCAGTGAGGAAATAAAGAAGGAGGCCAAAAAGAGCCCAAGAAAAAAGAGGCCAAAAAGAGCCCACAAAAAAATGAGAGAAAAAGAGAGAAGGGGCAATGTTACTATCCTTTTCCACACTTGTGCTTCAAAGTAGCAACATGTTTTTCATATAGAGAGTCTCATATGCTTTCATTTTCATATACTAGTGGGAATTTTTCATTATAGAACTTGGCTTGTATATTTCGATGATGGGCTTCCTCAAATGCCCGAGGTCTTCATGAGCAAGCAAGTTGGATGCACACCCACTTAGTTTTATTTTTGAGCTTTCATACACTTATAGCTCTTAGTGCATCCGTTGCATGGCAATCCCTACTCCTTGCATTGACATCAATTGATGGGCATCTCCATAGCCCGTTGATTAGCCTCGTCAATGTGAGACTTTCTCCTTTTTTTGTCTTCTCCATATCAATCTTTACCACCATATTCTATTCCACCCATAGTCCTATATCCATGGCTTGCGCTCTTGTATTGCGTAGGGGTTGAAAAAGCTGAAGCGCGTTAAAAAGTATGAACCAATTGCTTGGCTTGTCATCGGGGTTGTGCATGATAAATACTATGTGTTAAGAAGATGGAGCATGTGAAGACTATATGATTTTGTAGGGATAACTTTCTTTAGCATTTTTATTTTGAAAGGCATGATTGTTTGTTAGTATGCCTGAGTATTGATGTCTTTATATCAAACTATAGACTATTGCTTTGAATCATTCGGATCTTAATATTCATACCTAAAACAGATTACATGGTAGACATGTTAGGTAGCATTCCACATCAAAAAATTTGTTTTTATCATTTACCTACTCCAGGACGAGCAGGAATTAAGCTTGGGGATGTTGATACGTCTCCAACGTATCTATAATTTTTTATTGTTCCATGCTATTATAGTATTAATCTTGGATGTTTTATATGCACTTGTATGCAATTATATATCATTTTTGGGGACTAACCTATTAACCTAGTGCTAAGTGCCAGTTGTTGTTTTTTTGCCTGTTTTTGGTTTTCTAGGAAATCAATGCCAAACAAAGTCCAAATGCCACGAAACTTTTTGATGATTTTTTCTGGACATCAGAGACCCTGGAAGCTTCGGGAGGAGGACAGAAGGCAAAGGAGTAGGCCACAAGGCACCTAGGTGCGCCCAAGGGGTATGCGTGCCTAGGTACCTTGTGGGCCCCTCGTTTCTCCGTTTGACCTAATTCCAGCTCTATAAATTCTCTAAAGTCGGGAAACCAACACAGAGCCACCCAAAATACTTTTACCGGATCAACAACAGAGAACAACATTGTAAATGATAGTTTCATCTTTAACTATTATCGGTTCTTTAATTTCTTCTTTAATAGGTGGATGATATTTAAACCACTTCTCCTTAGGGAGATCAACATGAGTAGCAAAAGATTCACAAAAAGAGGCTAATATCTCAGAGTCAAGTCCATATTTAGTGCTAAACTTGTGAAAAGCATCGGTATTCATAAAAGATTTAACACAATCAAACTCAAGCTTAATACCTGACTCTTTACCTTCATCGAGTTCCCAATCTTCAGAATTGCGTTTAATTCTTTCTAAAAGATCCCACATGAATTTAACAGTCTTCTTCGTAAAAGAACCAATACAAGAAGTATCAAGCATGGATTGGTCATCACGAGAAAGCCGAGCATAAAAGTTCTGAATAATAATTTCTCTCGGGAGCTCATGATTGGGGCATGAATATAACATTTACTTAAGCCTCCCCCAAGCTAGAGCGATACTTTCTCCTTCACGAGGCCAAAAATTATATATATAATTCCGATCATGATGAACTAGATGCATAGGATAATTTTTTTGGTGAAATTCCAATTTCAATCGATTCCAGTTCCAAGATCCAATATCATCGCATAGCCTATACCATGTCAATGCTTTTCCCTTCAAAGATAAAGGGAAAACCTTATTCTTAGCTTCATCTCCGGATAGACCTGCAAGCTTAAACAGTCCACAAATTTCATCCACATATATTAAATGCATATCAGGATGTTCAGTTCCGTCTCCTGCATAAGGATTAGCTAGCAGTTGTTCTATCATACCCGAAGGAATTTCATAACCAATATTTTCAGTAGGTGCAATAGGTTGAGGGGCAAGTAATTGTGCTTTCGGTCGAGGTGAAGATACCCCGAACAAACCCCTCAAAGGATGGTTTTCCATAGTAGCAAGTGACAATAAATTTCAGCACGTAGTAATGATTTTTCCTTACCAATTTCCACTTACCAAGAGCACTTCACTCCCCGGTAACGGCGCCAGAAAAGAGTCTTGATGACCCACAAGTATAGGGGATCAATCGTAGTCCTTTCGATAAGTAAGAGTGTCAAACCCAACGAGGAGCAGAAGGAAATGACAAGTGGTTTTCAGCAAGGTATTTTCTGCAAGCACTGAAATGGTGGGTAACAGGTAGTTTGATAGCAAGATAATTTGTAACGGACAAGTAACGGTAACGGTAAATAAAGTGCAGCAAGGTAGCCCAATCCTTTTGTGGCAAAGGACAGGCCAAAATAGTCTCTTATAATAAGCAAAGCATTCTTGAGGGTACACGGGAATTTCATGTAGTCACTTTCATCATGTTGGTTTGACTCATGTTCGCTACTTTGATAATTTGGTATGTGGGTGGACCGGTGCTTGGGTGATGTTCTTACTTGAACAAACCTCCCACTTATGATTAACCCCCTCGCAAGCATCCGCAACTACGAGAAAAGTATTAAGATAAGATCTAACCATAACATTAAACATTTGGATCCAAATCGGTCCCTTACGAAGTAGCGCATAAACTAGGGTTTAAGCTTCTGTCACTCTAGCAACCCATCATCTAATAACTACTCCACAATGCATTCCCTAAGGCCCAAATATGGTGAAGTGCCATGTAGTCGACGTTCACATGACACCACTAAGGAAATCACAACATACATGTCATCAAAATATCGAACACATATCAAGTTCACATGATTACTTGCAACATGACTTCTCCCGTGACCTCAAGAACAAAAGTAACTGCTACTTCTTGAGCTTGCATTGGTTTTTCCCTTGAAGAGGAAAGGGTGATACAACAAAGTAGAGATAAGTATTTCTCTCAGTTAAGAACCAAGGTATCAATCCAGTAGGAGATACACGCAAGTCTCCAATCTATGCACCTGCACAAACAATCAAACACTTGCACCCAACGTGATAAAGGGGTTGTCAATCCCTTCACAGTCACTTGCAATGGTGAGATCTGATAGAGATAGATATAAAAGCTTACTAAAACGTAAAACAAAATAAATTGCAGCAAGGTATTTTTGGTTATAGATTTGAAAATATATGATGGAAAATAGACCCGGGGGCCATAGGTTTCACTAGAGGCTTCTCTCTTGAAGGCAAATAATACGATGGGTGAACAAATTACTGTCGAGCAATTGATAGAAAAGCGCAAAGTTATGACAATATCCAAGGCAATGATTATGCATATAGGCATCATGTCCGTGTCAAGTAGACCGAAACTATTCTGCATCAATTACTATTACTCCACACATCGACCGCTATCCAGCATGCATCTAGAGTATTAAGTTCATAAGAACGGAGTAACACCTTAAGTAAGATGACATGATGTAGAGGGATAAACTCAAGCAATATGATGAAAACCCCATCTTTTTACCCTTGATGGCAACAATAAAAATACGTGCCTCGCTACCCCGACTTTGTCACTGGGTGAGGACACCGCAAGATTGAACCCAAAACTAAGCACCTCTCCCATTGCAAGAAGAACCAATCTAGTTGGCCAAACCAAACCGATAATTCGAAGAGAAATACAAAGATATCAAATCATGCATATAAGAATTCAGAGAAGATTCAAATAATATTCATAGATAAACTGATCATAAATCCACAATTCATCGGATCTCGACAAACACACCGCAAAAGAATATTACATCAGATAAATCTCCAAGAACAACGAGGAGAACATGGTATTGAGAATCAAAGAGAGAGAAGAAGCCATCTAGTTACTAGCTATGGACCCGTAGGTCTGTGGTAAACTACTCACGCTTCATCGGAAGGGCAATAGAGTTGATGTAGAAGCCCTCTGTGATCGAATCCCCCTCCGGTAGGATGCCGAAAAAGGCCCCAAGATGGGATCTCACTGGTACAGAAGGTTACGACGGCGGAAAAGTATTTTGGTGGACGCTTCTGGTCGTTTGGGAATATTTGAGGATTTATAGAGCTGAGAGGGAGGTCGGTGGACTCCCGGGGGGCCCACAAGCCAGGTTGGCGCCCCCCCTAGGGCGCGCCCTGAGGGCTTGTGGAGCCCTCAGGACTCTTCTGACTTGGCCTCCAAGTTCCGTGGATGTCTTCTGGTCCAAGAAAAGTCATCGCGAAAGTTTTATTCTGTTTGGACTCCGTTTGATATTCCTTTTCTGTAAAACTCAAAAATAAAGAAAAAAACAGAAACTAGCACTGGTCTCTAGGTTAATAAGTTAGTCCCAAAAATAATATAAAATACCATATTAATGCATATAAAACATCCAAAACATATAATATAATAGCATGGAACAATAAAAAATTATAGATACGTTGGAGACGTATCAAGCATCCCCAAGCTTAATTCCTGCTCGTCCTTGAGTAGGTAAATGATAAAAACAGAATTTTTGATGTGGAATGCTACCTAACATATTTATCCATGTAATTTTCTTTATTGTGGCATGAATATTCAGATCCATAAGATTCAAAGCAAAAGTTTAATATTGACATAAATACAATAATACTTCAAGCATACTAATAAAGCAATTATGTCTTCTCAAAATAACATGGCCAAAGAAAGTTATCCCTACAAAATCATATAGTCTGGCTATGCTCCATCTTCATCACACAAAGTATTAAATCATGCACAACCCCGATGACAAGCCAAGCAATTGTTTCATACTTTTGATGTTCTCAAACCTTTTCAACTTTCACGCAATACATGAGCTTGAGCCATGGATATAGCACTATAGGTGGAATAGTATATGGTGGTTGTGGAGAAGACAAAAAGAAGAAGATAGTCTCACATCAACTAGACATATCAACGGGTTATGGAGATGCTCATCAATAGATATCAATGTGAGTGAGTAGGGATTGCCATGCAACGAATGCACTAGAGCTATAAATTTATGAAAGCTCAAAAAGAAACTAAGTGGGTGTGCATCCAACTCGCTTGCTCACGAAGACCTAGGGCAATTTGAGGAAGCCCATCACTGGAATATACAAGCCAAGTTCTATAATGAAAAATTCCCACTAGTATATGAAAGTGACAACATAGGAGACTTTCTATCATGAAGATCATGGTGCTACTTTGAAGCACAAGTGTGGTAAAAGGATAGTAGCACTGCCCCTTCTCTCTTTTCTCTCATTTTTTTATTTGGGCTTCTTTTGGCCTCTTTTATTTTTGTAAAGTCTGGAGACTCATCCCAACTTGTGAGGGAATCATAGCTTCCATCATCCTTTCCTCACATGGGACAATGCTCTAATAATGATGATCATCACACTTTTATTTACTTACAACTCAAGAATTACAACTCGATACTTAGAACAAAAGTATGACTCTATATGAATGCCTCCGGCGGTGTACCGGGATGTGCAATGATCAAGAGAGACATGTATAAAAAATATGAACGATGGCCTTGCCACAAATACTATGTCAACTACATGATCATGCAAAGCAATATGACAATGATGAAGCATGTCATAATAAACGGAATGGTGGAAGTTGCATGGCAATATATCTCGGAATGGCTATGGAAATGCCATAATAGGTAGGTATGGTGTCTGTTTTGAGGAAGGGTATATGGTGGGTGAAGTGCACGGCGAAAGTTGCGCGGTACTAGAGAGGCTAGCAATGGTGGAAGGGTGGGAGTGCGTATAATCCATGGACTCAACATTAGTCATAAAGAACTCACATACTTATTGCAAAAGTCTATTACCTATCGAAACAAAGTACTACACGCATGCTCCTAGGGGGATAGATTGGTAGGAAAAGACCATCGCTCGTCCTCGACCGCCACTCATAAGGAAGACAATCAATAAATAAATCATGCTCCGACTTCATCACATAACAGTTCACCATACATGCATGCTACGGGAATCACAAACTTTAACACAAGTATTTCTACCAATCCACAACTACTCACTAGCATGACTCTAATATCACCATCTTTATATCTCAAAACAATCATAAGGAATCAAACTTCTCATAGTATTCAATGCTCTTTATATGAAAGTTTTTATTATATCCCTCTTGGATGCCCATCATATTAGGACTAAATTCATAACCTATGCAAATTACCATGCTGTTTAGAGAGACACTAAAAATAATATAAGTGAAGCTTGAGAGTTCAACAATTTCTATAAAATAAAGCCACCACCGTGCTCTAAAAAGATATAAGTGAAGCACTAGAGCAAAATTGCCTAGCTCAAAAGATATAAGTGAAGCACATAGAGTATTCTAATAAATTCACGATTCATGCGTGTCCCTTTCAAAATGTGTATACAGAAAGTATTATTGTGGCAAACTAAAAAGCAAAGACTCATATCATACAAGACGCTCCAAGCAAAACACATATGATGTGGTGAATAAAAATATAGCCTCTAGTAAATTTACCGATAGACAAAGACGAAAGAGGGGATGCCATCCGGGGCATCCCCAAGCTTAGATGCTTGGTTGTCCTTTAATATTACCTTGGGGTGCCTTGGGCATCCCCAAGCTTAGGCTCTTGCCACTCCTTATTCCATAGTCCATCAAATCTTTACCCAAAACTTGAAAACTTCACAACACAAAACTCAACAGAAAACTCATGAGATCCGTTAGTATAAGAAAATAAATCACCACTTTTTGGTACTGTTGTGGACTCATTCTTTATTTATATTGGTGTAATATCTACTGTATTCCAACTTCTCCATGGTTCATACCCCCCGATACTACCCATAGATTCATCAAAATAAGCAAACAACACATAAAAAACAGAATCTGTCAAAAACAGAACAGTCTGCGAAGATCTGAATTGTTCTAATACTTATGTAACTCCAAAAGTTCTTAAACATTAGGAAAGCAGAGGTAATTTGTGTATAAATCTTGTGTAAAAAATTCAGGGTTTTTCCACGCTCCAGTGAATTTAATCAATTCTGTTACTGGACGCAAAAGTTTCTGTTTTTCACCAAGATCAAATCAACTATCACCGTAGGCCATCCCAAAGGTCTTACTTGGCTGAAACACTAATTAAAACACCAAAACACAATTACTACAGAGATAATAATGTGTAAACTCACAAAAACAGAAAATAAAAATATTGGGTTGTCTCCCAACGAGCGCTTTTCTTTAAAGCCTTTTAGCTAGGCATTGATAATTCTAATGATGCTCACATAAAAGATAATAATTGGAACACAAAGAGAGCATCATAAAACATGTGACAAACAAATTTAAGTCTAACATGCTTCCTATGCATAGGCATTTTATAAGCAAACAAATTATCAAGGCAAGCAAAAACTAGCATATGCAAGGAAGAAGAAAGAAACAATAGCAATCTCAACATAACGAGAGGTAATTTAGTAACATGAAAATTTCTACAACCATATTTTCCTCTCTCATAATAATTACATGTAGGATCATAATCAAATTCAACAATATAACTATCACATAATTTTTTTTCTTCATGATCCACATGCATGCAAAGTTGACACTCTTCCAAAATAGAGGGATTATTTTTAGCTAAAGTTGACACTCTTCCAAACCCACTTTCAATATTATCGCAAACATATTCATCATGAGGCTTAAATAAATTTTCAAGGTCATAAGGAGAATCACCCCAATCATGATCATTGCAATAAGTCATGAACATGGAAAAATTAGCATCCCCAAGCTTGAGGTTTGGCATATTATTAGCACAATTGGCATTAATAGAATTTATAATAACATCATTGCAATCATGCTTTTCTTTCAAGGAGTTATCGTGAATCACTTCATAAATTTCTTCTTTTAACACTTCATCACAATTTTCAGATTCACGAATTTCAAGCAAAACTTCATAAAGATAACCTAGTGCACTCAACTCACTAGCAAGTGGATGAGGATCCATAAACTTTTTGCTTTCTGATTTTCAATAAATACACAATTATTCCAAGCAAACAAGCAAACAAACCAAGTAAGACAGAGACAAACAAAAAGAAGGCAAATCTTTTTGTGTTTTTCTAAAATCATTTTAGAAATGGGGGAGAGGAAAATGAGAGGCAAATGACAAATAATGTAATGCAAGAGATGAGAGTTTATGGTGGGTACTTGGTAGGCTTGATGTAGATCTCCCCGGCAACGGTGCCAGAAATTCTTCCTGCTACATCTTGAGCTTGCGTTGGTTTTTCCCTTGAAGAGGAAAGGGTGATGCAGCAAAGTAGAGATAAGTATTTCCCTCAGTTAAGAACCAATGTATCAATCCAGTAGGAGATACACGCAAGTCTCCAATCTATGCACCTGCACAAATAATCAAACACTTGCAACCAACACGATAAAGGGGTTGTCAATCCCTTCACGGTCACTTGCAAAGGTGAGATCTGATAGAGATAGATATAAAAGCTTACTAAAACGTAAAACAAAATAAAAGTAAATAAATTGCAGCAAGGTATTTTTGGGTTTTTTGGTTTATAGATCTGAAAATATATGATGGAAAATAGACTCGGGGGCCATAGGTTTGACTAGAGGCTTCTCTCTTGAAGGCAAATAATACGGTGGGTGAACAAATTACTGTCGAGCAATTGATACAAAAGCGCAAAGTTATGATGATATCCAAGGCAATGATTATGCATATAGGCATCACGTCCATGTCAAGTAGACCGAAACGATTCTGCATCTACTACTAGTACTCCACACATCGACCGCTATCTAGCATGCATCTAGAGTATTAAGTTCATAAGAACGGAGTAACGCCTTAAGTAAGATGACATGATGTAGAGGGATAAACTCAAGCAATATGATGAAAACCCCATCTTTTTACCCTTGATGGCAATAATAAAAATACGTGCCTCGCTACCCCTACTTTGTCACTGGGTGAGGACACCGCAAGATTGAACCCAAAAATAAGCACCTCTCCCATTGCAAGAAGAACCAATCTAGTTGGCCAAACCAAACCGATAATTCGAAGATAAATACAAAGATATCAAATCATGCATATAAGAATTCAGAGAAGATTCAAATAATATTAATAGATAAACTGATCATAAATCCACAATTCATCGGATCTCGACAAACAAACTGCAAAAGAATATTACATCGGATAAATCTCCAAGAACAACGAGGAGAACATGGTATTGAGAATCAAAGAGAGAGAAGAAGCCATCTAGCTACTAGCTATGGACCCGTAGGTCTGTGGTAAACTACTCACGCTTCATCGGAAGAGCAATAGAGTTGATGTAGTAGCCCTCCGTGATATCCCCCTCCGGTAGGATGCCGGAAAAGGCCCCAAGATGGGATCTCATGGGTACAGAAGGTTACGGCGGCGGAAAAGTATTTTGGTGGACGCTTCTGGTCGTTTGGGAATATTTGAGTATTTATAGAGCTGAGAGGGAGGTCGGTGGACTTCCGGGGGGCCCACAAGCCAGGCCCCCCCCCCTAGGGCACGCCCTGAGGGCTTGTGGAGCCCTCGGGACTCTTCTGACTTGGCCACCCAGTTCCATGGATGTTTTCTGTTCCAAGAAAAATTATCACAAAATTTTTATTCCGTTTGGACTCCGTTTGATATTCCTTTTCTGTAAAACTCAAAAATAAGGAAACAATAGAAACTAGCACTGGGCTCTAGGTTAATAAGTTAGTCCCAAAAATAATATAAAATAGCATATTAATGCATATAAAACATCCAAAACAGATAATATAATAGCATGGAACAATAAAAAATTATAGATACGTTGGAGACGTATCAGTAACTACTAACAAATGATAATCATGCTGAAGATCAGAGGGGTATTAAATAGCATAATGGATCTGAACATATAATCTTCCACCAAATAAACCATATGGTAATCAACTACAAGATGTAATCAACACTACTAGTCACCCACAAGTACCAATCTGAGGTTACGGTACAAAGATTAAACACAAGAGATGAACTAGGGTTTGACAGGAGATGGTGCTGTTGAAGATGTTGATGGAGATTGGCCTCCCAAAGATGAGAGGGTGGTTGGTGATGACGATGGCTTTGATTTCCCCCTCCGAGAGGGAAGTTCCCCCGGCGGAATCGCTCCGCCGAAGGGCAAAAGTGCTCCTGCCCAAGTTCCGCCTCGAGACGGCGGCGCTCCATCTTGAAATTCCTCTCCTTATTTTTTCTAGGTCAAAATTACCTATATACCAGAAGATGGGCACCGGAGGTGGGCTGGGCTGAGCACAACCCACCAGGGCGCGCCTGGGGGGCCTGGCGCGCCCTGGTGTCTTGTGCTCACCAGGTGCCCCCCTTCCGGTAGTTATTTGCTCCAGTATTTTTTATATATTCCAAAATAATTCTCCATAAATTTTCAGCTCATTTGGAGATGTGCAGAATAGGTAACTCTGACGTCGCTTTTTCAGGTCCAGAATTCCAGCTGCCGGCATTCTCCCTCTTTGTGTAAACCTTGCATATTATGAGAGAAAAGGCATTAGAATTACTCCATAAAGCATTATTATACATAAAACATTATAAATAACAGTAGGAAATCATGATGCAAAATGGACGTATCAACTCCCCCAAGCTTAGACCTCGCTTGTTCTCAAGCGAAATCCGAAATCGAAAAACATGTCCACATGGTTGGAGAGAGAGGTATCGATAAAAAAAAATACGGACATAGAAGCATCATGCTTACTATTATAACAACAACGAACTTTAACATAAAACTTTATCATATAACTTCTCATGAACAAGTAACAATTCACCACAACATCAAAGTATAAAGCATAAACTCTATTGAAAACCAACAAACTATGTTCTCAGTCAACTTTGCAACTACAATTCATCATATTTTCAGGAAGGATCTCGTACCGGAGCCTTTTGGCAAGTCCACATACTCAACCATCATTTAATCTTCTATGGTTGCTAACACTCATAGCATGCCCATGAGCAAAAAGTTTCAAACGGACACATAGAAAGATAGGGGCTTATAGTTTTGCCTCCCAACGTATTCACCTCAAGGGTGATGTCAACAATAATAACTCATGCTCACTCACATCCAATTGGATATATGTGTCTAGATCTTTCCTCACCACATGATGCTTGCAAAAAGAGAAAATAAAAAGGAATAGGGAAGAATACTTTGACTCTTGCATAAAAGTAAATACATAAAAGTAAAAGATAGGCCCTTCGCAGAGGGAAGCAGAGGTTGTCATGCGCTTTCAGGTTTGTATGCCAAATTCCTTAATGCAAAAGAACGTCACGTTATATTGCCCCTTATGATAGCAACCTTTATTATGCAGTCCATCGCTTTTATTACTTTGCCACCACAAGTTCGTACAACGCTCAATTTTCTCTTAGACTAAATGATCCAACACATTTAGAAGCAATTTTTATTGCCTTATTACACCGATGACAACTTACTTGAAGGATCTTACTCAATCCATAGGTAGGTATGGTGGACTCTCAAAACAAGATTTTGGGTTTAAGGGTTTTTGGATGCACAAGTAGTATCTCTACTTAGTGCAGAATTTTTGGCTAGCAAAGATATTGGGCAAGCACCACATGTTGAAGGATCTATGACAATATAACTTCTATGTGAATATGAACAAACATAAACCATTATGCTGTCTTCCTTGTCCAACGTCAACAATTTTGACATATAATATTTAATGGGGGCTCACAATCATAAAGATGTTCAAGATAGTGTATTTGCATGTGAATCTTCTCTTCCCTTATTAATTCTTTCATGAATTGCATCATTGACCAATGCTATGTTTGTCAACTTCCAACAAATTTTACCACTTGTACTTTTCCTTATGTGATGTCATTACTTACCATAAGATTAGCATATGATATTTTTCATTATTTCCCTTTCTTTTTATTTAAACATGAAAGTAAAGAAACAAAACTCAAACTACTCTTTATTATATATCTCGCACACGACTACAAAGATAGGTGGATCACGAAAACTAACACTCAAAAGGAGATCATGCTAAACTTTATTTCAACTAATTCATGATATAACTAAAGATCGAACTAAAAATAGGTAAATGCAATGAAAGTGATGGTGATACGATACCGGGGCACCTCCCCCAATCTTGGCACAAGCCAAGGGGAGTACCCATATCCGTTACTCAAGTCTCCTTTGGTGGGGAAGATGATGATGCTGGTGGTGATGCAGTGTCACACTTCAGGCTCAGGAGGTATTCCAATCTACGAATGATGCTCCGGAGGGCGATGATTTGCTCTTGCAACAGAATATTTTCATGAGTGAGATATTTATTTTGAACACGAACCGTTTCAATGGTCCTAAAGGCTTCAATTTCAGTAGGGGTAAGACGACCGTAGTATGGTTGAAGGATATCTTCTTCTTCTGCTGCAGGAACAGCCTGCCCTACTACTGGAGCTTGATCTCCCGCAGCTTCCTTGACCTTGTTCCCCTTGATAGTTTCCTTTGGTTCCTCTCTCTTCAGCTCTATCTTCATCAACCAAGCATCCTCTTCTACTTTGTTGAAGGAGGGACAGGACATGATGCCTGGCTTGACAGATCTGACAGAAAACAGCAAGAAACAAGAACACCGGATTTCTTTGCGATACGGTGGTCAATACGTTCGAGGGGTATATAAAGATTTTGTTATCTTGGGAAATAAGCAAAATGGAAGGAAAACGGACTCGGGAAGGTTCCCGAGGTGGGCACAACCCACCTGGGCGCGCCAGGCAAGGCAGGCGCGCCCTGGTGTATTGTGCCCTCCTCGGTTGCCTTCCTGGTTATTTCTTATTTTCCTAATTTTTGTAATATTCCAAAATTGACAAAAAATAATTTTTGCGGATTTTTCGGAGTTTGTTTACTTACCGTATCACATACCTCCTCTTTTTCAGGGTTCTGGAGTGTTTTGGAAGGTTTCTTTTATGTGTTCCTCTGGTGTCATGGTTTGGATAATATTTGTTTCAACATTAATAGGCGTACCTGAGATATAGTGTTTAATTCTTTGCCCATTGACCACCTTCAAGTTAGTACCTTCGGCATTATTAATTTTGATAGCTCCAAGCGATAAACCTCTTCGATAATATATGGTCCTTCCCATTTGGAGAGAAGTTTTCCTACAAAGAATCTAAAATGAGAGTTGTACACAAGAACATATTCCCGAACTTTGAATTCCCGCTTTTGGATTCTTTTGTCATGCCATCTTTTAACTTTTTCTTTAAACAGTTTGGCATTTTCATAAGCTTGGGTTCTCCATTCATCTAGTGAGCTAATATCAAATAACCTCTTTTCACCGGCAAGCTTGAAACAAATTGGGTTCTTTAGTTGCCCAATATGCTTTATGTTCTAACTCAAGAGGTAAATGACAAGCTTTTCTATAAACCATTTTATAGAGAGACATACCCATAGGATTTTTATATGTTGCTCTGTAAGCCCAAAGTGCACCATATAATTTCTTAGACCAATTCTTTTGGGGCCTATTAACAGTTTTTTGTAATATTGATTTTATTTCTCTATTGCTAAGTTCTACTTGACCACTAGATTGAGGATGATAGGGTGAAGGAATTCTATGGTTGACATCATACTTAGCAAGCATTTTACGGAAAGCACCATGAATAAAGTGTGAACCACCATCAGTCATTAAATATCTAGGGACTCCAAACCTTAGGAAAATAACTTCTTTGAGCATTTTAATGGAGGTGTTATGATCAGCACTACTAGTTGGAATAGCTTCTACCCACTTAGTGACATAATCAACAGCAACCAAAATATGTGTATACCCATTAGAGGAAGGAAAAGGTCCCATGTAATCAAAACCCCAAACATCAAATGGTTCAACAACAAGTGAATAATTCATAGGCATTTCCTGATGCTTACCAATATTACCAATTCTTTGACATTCATCATAAGATAAAACAAACTTACGGGCATCCTTCAAGAGAGTAGGCCAATAAAAACCAGATTGCAATACCTTGTGAGCAGTTCTATCTCCCACATGATGCCCTCCATAAGCTTCGGTGTGACATTTCCATAGGATTTGTTCCTGTTCATGCTCAGGTACACAACGTCTAATAATACCATCTACTCCTTCTTTATAAAGATGTGGGTCATCCCAAAAGTAATGTCTTAAATCATAGAAGAATTTTTTCTTTTGTTGGTATGTGAAACTAGGTGGTATATATTTAGCAACAATATAATTAGTATAGTCAGCATACCAAGGAGTGTTATGAGAAACATTTATTGCAGCTAGTTGTTCATTAGGAAAGCTATCATCAATAGGTAGTGGGTCATCAAGAATATTTTCTAACCTAGACAAGTTATCAGCTACGGGGTTCTCAGCTCCTTTTCTATCAGTGATATGTAAATCAAATTCTTGTAGCAAAAGAACCCACCTAATGAGTCTAGGTTTAGCATCTTTCTTTTCCATAAGATATTTTATAGCAGCATAATCAGTGTGAACAATTACTTTGGAATCAACAATATAAGATCTGAATTTGTCACAAGCAAACACAACTGCTAAAAATTCCTTTTCAGTAGTAGCATAATTTCTTTGGGCACTGTCTAGAGTTTTGCTACCACAATGAATAACATTTAATTTCTTATCAACTCTTTATCCTAGAATGGCACCAACAACATAATCACTAGCATCACACATAATTTCATAAGGCAAGTTCCAATCATGTGGTTGAACAATAGGTGCAGAAGTTAAGGCTTTATTTAGTGTTTCAAAGGCTTCTACACAATCATCATAAAAAACAAATGGAATATCGTTTTGCAAAAGATTTATAAGAGGCCTAGAAATTTTAGAGAAGTCTTTAATAAACCTCCTATAGAAACCAGCATGACCAAGGAAACTACGTATACCTTTAATATCTTTAGGACAAGGCATTTTCTCAATTGCATCAACTTTAGCTTTATCAACCTCAATACCTCGTTCAGAAATTTTATGCCCCAAGAAAATACCTTCATTAACCATAAAGTGGCACTTCTCCCAATTCAAGACAAGATTAGTTTGATAACATCTCTGCAAAACTCGATCAAGGTTGCTTAAGCAATCATCAAAAGAAATTCCATAAACAGAAAATTC
This sequence comes from Thinopyrum elongatum, assembly GCA_011799875.1. Classification (NCBI taxonomy): domain Eukaryota; kingdom Viridiplantae; phylum Streptophyta; class Magnoliopsida; order Poales; family Poaceae; genus Thinopyrum; species Thinopyrum elongatum. The sequence continues at coordinate 476,038,895 of CM022303.1, read as the reverse complement.
ATCCATGAAAACCTCAACAATCTTTTCACAAAAATCAGAGAATATAGTAGTCATACATCTTCGAAAGGTAGCAGGTGCATTGCATAAACCAAAAGGCATACGTCTATAAGCATAAGTTCCAAAAGGGCAAGTAATGTGGTTTTCTCTTGATCAGGTTGTGAAACAGGTATTTGAGAAAAACCAGAATATCCATCAAGAAAACAAAAGTGTGTGTGCTTAGATAATCTTTCTAGCATTTGATCAATAAAAGGCAGAGGGTAGTGATCTTTTCTAGTAGCTTTATTTAATTTTCTAAAATCAATTACCATTCTGTAGCCAGTAACAATTCTTTGTGGAATAAGTTCATTTTTATCATTAGGAACAACAGTAATACCTCCCTTCTTAGGGACACAATGAACGGGACTTACCCATCTATTATCAGTGATGGGATAGATTATACCTGCTTCCAGAAGCTTTAGTATTTCAGTTCTTACCACTTCTTTCATCTTAGGATTCAAACGTCATTGGTGATCAACAACGGGTTTAGCATCAGGTTCCATATTAATCTTGTGCTGACATAGAGTGGGACTAATGCCCTTAAGATCATCAAGAGTATATCCAATAGCAGCTCGGTGCTTCTTCAGAATTTTTAATAATCTTTCTTCTTCATGTTCTGAAAGGTTAGCACTAATAATAATAGGATATATCTTTTTCTCATCAAGATAAGCATACTTCAAAGTGTCAGGCAATTGTTTTAATTCAAACACAGGATCACCTTTAGGTGGAGGAGGACCTTCTAGAGTTTCAATAGGCAAATTGTGTTTGAGCAGAGGTTGTTGTTCAAAGAAAATTTTATCTATTTCATTTCTTTCATGCATATGCATATCATTTTCATGGTCTAGCAAATATTGTTCTAAAGGATCAGTAGGAGGCATGGCAATATAAGCAAGACCAATTATTTCATCCTTACTTAGTAATTCTTTATCACGGGGTTGTCTACTAAACTTGGAGAAATTAAACTCATGAGACTCATCACCAAAGTTAACACTGACAGTTTGTTTATGGCAATCTATAGTAGCATTGACGATGTTCAAGAAAGGTCTACCAAAGATAGTGGGACAAAAGTCATCTTGTGGGGAACCAAGAACTAGAAAATTAGTAGGGTATTTTACTTTCCCACACAAGACTTCAACATCTCTAACAATCCCAAGTGGTGTGATGGTGTCTCTATTAGCAAGTTTAATAGTAACATCTATGTCTTCTATTTCAGCGGGTGCTATGTCATTCATAATTTCTTGGTATAAGGTAAAAGGAATAGCACTCACACTAGCACCCAAGTCACATAAACCATGATAACAATGAAATCCTATTTTAACTGAGACAATAGTCATGCCAACAACAGGTCTATGTTTATCTTTTTCATCAGGTTTGGCAATTCTAGCAGCTTCATCACAGAAGTAAATAACATGCCCATCAATATTTTCGACCAAGAGATCTTTAACCATAGCAACAGTAGGTTCTACTTTAATTTGTTCAGGAGATTTAGGTGCTTTAATATTACTTTTGCGAACCACAGCTGATACCTTAGCATGTTCCTTTATCCTAACAGGGAAAGGTGGTTTTTCAATATAAGCAGTAGGCACAACTGGATCAACATTGTAAATGATAATTTCATCTTTAACTATTACCGGTTCTTTAATTTCTTCTTTAATAGGTGGATGATGTTTAAACCACTTCTCCTTAGGGAGATCAACATGAGCAGCAAAAGATTCACAAAAAGAGGCTACTATCTCAGAGTCAAGTCCATATTTAGTGCTAAACTTGTGAAAAGCATCGGTATTCATAAAAGATTTAACACAATCAAACTCAAGCTTAATACCTGACTCTTTACCTTCATCGAGTTCCCAATCTTTAGAATTGCATTTAATGCTTTCTAAAATATCCCACCTGAATTCAATATTCTTCTTCATAAAAGAACCAGTACAAGAAGTATCGAGCATGGATTGATCATCACGAGTAAGCCGAGCATAAAAGTTCTAAATAATAATTTCTCTCGAGAGCTCATGATTGGGGCATGAATATAACATTGACTTAAGCCTCCCCCAAGCTATAGTGATACTTTCTCCTTCATGAGGCCAAAAATTATATATATAATTCCGATCATGATGAACTAGATGCATAGGACAATTTTTTTGGGTGAAATTCCAATTTCAATCGATTCCAGTTCCAAGATCCAATATCATCGCATAGCCTATACCATGTCAATGCTTTTTCCCTTCAAAGATAAAGGGAAAACCTTCTTCTTAGCTTCATCTCTGGATAGACCTGCAAGCTTAAACAATCCACAAATTTCATCCACATATATTAAATGCATATCAGGATATTCAGTTCCGTCTCCTGCATAAGGACTAGCTAGCAGTTGTTCTATCATACCCGAAGGAATTTCATAACCAATATTTTCAGTAGGTGCAATAGGTTGAGGGGCAACTAATTGTGCTTCCGGTCGAGGTGAAGATACCCCGAACAAACCCCTCAAAGGATGGTTTTCCATAGTAGCAAGTGACAATAAATTTCAGCATGCAGTAATAATTTTTCCTTACCAATTTCCACTTACCAAGAGCGCTTCACTCCCCGGAAATGGCGCCAGAAAAGAGTCTTGGTGACCCACAAGTATAGGGGATCAATCCTAGTCCTTTAGATAAGTAAGAGTGTCGAACCCAACGAGGAGCAGAAGGAAATGACAAGTGATTTTCAGCAAGGTATTTTCTGCAAGCACTGAAATAGTCGGTAACAGGTAGTTTGATAGCAAGATAATTTGTAACGGACAAGTAACGGTAAAGGTAAATAAAGTACAGCAAGGTAGCCCAATCCTTTTGTGGCAAAGGACAAGCCAAAACGGTCTCTTATAATAAGCAGAGCGTTCTTGAGGGTACACGGGAATTTCATGTAGTCACTTTCATCATGTTGGTTTGATTCATGTTCACTACTTTGATAATTTGATATGTGGGTGGACCGATGCTTGGGTGTTGTTCTTACTTGAACAAACCTCCCACTTATGATTAACCCCCTCGCAAGCATCCACAAGTACGAGAAAAGTATTAAGGTAAAATATAACCATAGCATTAAACATTTGGATCCAGATCGGTCCCTTACGAAGTAGCGCATAAACTAGGGTTTAAGCTTCTGTCACTCTAGAAACCCATCATCTAATAACTACTCCACAATTCATTCCCTTTGGCCCAAATATGGTGAAGTTCCATGTAGTCGACGTTCACATGACACCACTAAGGGAATCACAACATACATATCATCAAAATATCGAACACATATCAAGTTCACATGATTACTTGCAACATGACTTCTCCCGTGACCTCAAGAACAAAAGTAACTACTCACAAATGATAATCATTATCAAGATCAGAGGTGTATCAAATAGCATAATGGATCTGAACATATAATCTTCCACCAAATAAACCATATGGTAATCAACTACAACATGTTATCAACACTACTAGCCACCCACAGGTACCAATCTAAGGTTCCGGTACAAAGATTGAACACAAGAGATGAACTAGGGTTTGAGAGGAGATGGTGTTGTTGAAGATGTTGATGGAGATTGGCCTCCCAAAGATGAGAGGGTGGTTGGTGATGACGATGGCTTCGATTTCCCCCTCCAGGAGGGATGTTCCCCCGGCGGAATCGCTCCGCCGGAGAGCAAAAGTGCTCCTGCCCAAGTTCCGCCTCGAGACGGTGGCGCTCCGTCCCGAAAGTCCTCTCCTTATTTGTTCTAGGTCAAAATGACCTATATACCAGAAGATGGGCACCGGAGGTGGGCTGGGCTAAGCACAACCCACCAGGGCGTGCCTGGTGCGCCCTGGTGTCTTGTGCTCACCAGGTGCCCCCCTCCGGTAGTTATTTGCTCCAGTATTTTTTATATATTCCAAAATAATTCTCCATAAATTTTTAGCTCATTTGGAGATGTGCAGAATAGGTAACTCTGACGTAGCTTTTTCAGGTCCAGAATTCCAGCTGCCGGCATTCTCCCTCTTTGTGTAAACCTTGCATATTATGAGAGAAAGGGCATTAGAATTACTCCATAAAGCATTATTATACATAAAAACATTATAAATAACAGTAGAAATCATGATGCCAAATATACATATCACCTACGGATCCATAGCTAGTAGGTAGATGGCTTCTTCTCTTTCTTTGATCTTCAATACAATGTTCTCCTCGATGTTCTTGGAGTTCTATTCAATGTAATCTTCTTTTGCGGTGTGTTTGTTGGGATCCAATGAATTGTGGATTTATGATCATATTATTCATGAATATTATTTGAGTCTTTTCTGAATTTTTATATACATGATTATTATAGCTTTGTATTTCTCTCCGATCTATTGTTTTGGTTTGGCCAACTAGATTGATTTATCTTACAATGGGAGAGGTGCTTTGTAATGGGTTCAATCTTGTAGTGATCTATATCCCAGTGATAGAAGGGGATAAGACATGTATTTGTATTGTTGCCATTAATGGTAAAACTATGGGGTTTATTCATATTGATTGAGTTTACTTTGTCTACATCATGTAATCTTGCTTAAGGCGTTACTCCATTCTTTATGAACTTAATACTCTAGATGCATGCTGGATAGCGGCCGATGTGTGGAGTAATAGTAGTAGATGCAAGTAGGAGTCAGTCTACTTTGTCTCGGATGTGATGCCTATATACATGATCATTGCCTTGAATATCGTCATAACTATGTGCTTTTCTATCAATTGCCCAACAGTAATTTATCAACCCACCATATGCTTTTTGTTCGAGAGAGAAGCCTCTAGTGAAAACTATGGCCCCCGGGTCTATCTTTATCATATATTAAAATCCAAAAAATACTTTTCTGCAATTTATTTACCTTTATTTTATTTTGTGTTTTTATCTATCTACCATTATTAGACTTGATCCTTGCAATTAACCGCCAAGGGATTGACAACCCTTGTTTGTGTTGGGTGCAAGTAATTGTTCTTTTGTGCGCAGGTGCTGTTCACGAGGTCTTGTGTGGTTCTCCTACTGGATTGATAACCTTGGTTCTTAATTGAGGGAAATACTTATCTCTACTGTACTACATCATCCTCTCCTCTTCGGGGAAATCCCAACGAAGCTCACAAGTAGCAGGCCCCTCATCCATCTTTTGGTCCTCTCTCGAAGCTTCTAGAGTTTCTTATTTTCCATAAAAAATCATCATAAATTTCCATCGTGTTTGGACCTTCCTAGGTATGGATTTTCTGTGAAACCAAAAACATGTAGAAAATAGGAAGTGGGACTGGGCACTAAATGATAAGTTAGTCCTGGAAAAATAAGATAAAAATGATATAAAAAGCATACAAAAGTGATAGTATAATAGCATTTAAAAATAAAAAATTATAGATATGTTTGAGACATATCAGCATCCCAAGCTTGATTCTTGCTTGTTCTCGAGTAGGTAAATGATAAACAAAAGAACTTTTGATGTTGAATGCTACCTAACATGTTCTTGATCAAATGATGTAATCATGGTACGAATTTGAGATATGAATGATTAAAGGCAATAGTGTATTAATTTGACATCAAAATAATACTCCCTCCATTCCAGAACATAAGGTGTATTGATTTCTGTGCAAGTCAGCCATTTGAATGTTTGACCAAGATTATAGAATAAAATAACAACATCTGCAATAACTAATAGATAAAATATGACTATTCATGATGGATCAAATGATATAAATTTTGTATTGTGGATATTGATATATATTTCTAAAAACTCGGTCAAACATGCACTCGTTTGACTTAATACACCTTATATAAAGGAACGTAAGGAGTAATACATAAGCTACAAGTAAACAATTATTGCCTTTCAAAATAAAAATGCTAAAGAACGTGATCTCTACACACTTAATCACGATAAGCATGACACACTTGGTCTTCCTAGCATAAAGATATCAAGTCATGAACAACCCCCACGCCAAACCAAGCAAATAAATCATACTTTTCTCGCTTTAGCTTTTCAAATTTCACGCAATACTTGGGTGTGAGCCATGGACTTAGAACAAATTTGCCAGGTAGGTGTGGAATTAGTGACAGGACCGGCTCAAGGAGAGAATTTTATATCTGTTGGTCCCGACCTACCTGGTAAAGTATTTGAGATAAACCCTCAGTTAATTGATATGGTGAAAGAGAATACATTCTGAGGTGATGCAACTGAATGCCCTTATAAACATACTGAAAACTTTAACAATGCGCGTGGAACTTTTCAGTTGCAGGATTTGACTAATGAGGAGATAAAAGCAAAAATATTTCCTTATTCTCTTGAAAGAGAAGCTGCCATATGGCTATCACGTCAGCTCGTAAGTACCTTGAATAATTGGCTAAAATTACTGGCTGTATTATATGCTTGTTATTACCCTCAAGGAAAATTATACACAATAAGAAGGAAGATCGGCAGCTTTGGACAGCGACCAGGTGAGAAACGGGTAGATGCATATATAAGGTATCATGAAATACTATCTGCATGTCCTGAACACCATTATCCAGACTGTTTAATTGTGAATTTCTTTTATGGTGGGCTTGACTCCCAAAGTAAACAGGCTTTAGATCTTGCTTCTAGAGGTACTTTTATGGGAACCGAGATACCGTCGGCCTGGAATTTACTTGATAGAATTCGGTATAACGCTGAGAGTTGGTACCTACGTTCAAAGGAAAAGAGTAAGGTTGATCCTATTTATGATAGCATTAAGTCTTTCCTTAGAACAAAGGAGATGAAAAACCTTTGTCATGATCTAAATATTGGAACTGACCCCATTTTGCATGTTTTGAAAGACTTTTCTGAGTTTCTGAACTTGCCAGAGAAAAAGTTCGTGAAACATACCAGGGAATATAAAGCTATCCGCATGGTAGAAGCAATTGTGAAGAAGACTACTCCAACCCAGAACCGAAAAGAAGCCTATCGTAAATAGAAAGGTAAAACGCTAGAAGGATCACTTCTAGCCAAAGGTAAAAAGAGCATCAAGGTGGAACAATGTGGGATTCCACCTTATGTTGATATTATGAAAGAACTTGCCACACCCATATCAGTGGTGAATAAAGAAGTTTATCTAGATCGAGACATCACTTCTTATCTCAAAGGGTGTACCAAAGGTAAGGATGCAGGTAGACAAATTCGATCATGTTCCTTCGGATGCAAGTCTTATTTTGGGTTGTGTGACCCTGGGTCTCCAGTCAATATTATTCCTTACAACTTTTATGCAAAAATTATGAAGAAATTTCTCCTTGTGTTCTTGAGCCAACTAACGTTCTTATTAAGCTTGTAGATAAGACTGACAGAAAGCCATGTGGCATCCTTAAAGATGTCAATATTAGAATAGGCTCACTCATTTATCCCATTGATATTTATGTACTAATGATCTCTGAGGATAAAGATTGTCCTATTATTTTTTGAACCTCTTCTCTGAATGTTGCAAGAGATTATATCAAAAAGAAAACTATCTCCATCAAATGGGGGGATGAGATGATTAAATTCCCATTCTCGTCAGTCTTAATCAAACCATATCAAGAAGAAAATCAAGATGAAGAGGAGCAAAAACTAAATCAATTAGCTGAGATTCATCTTCAAACTCTAGAAGATGAAGTTGAATGGGTTCTGGTAAGACCCGAATACCTCTTTGAAAAAGAAGAAGGAGAAGATTGAAATGATAATGGATGCTACTCCAATAGTTTACCCGCGCTTAAATAAGGTTTATGAGGTACTTGAAAGGAAAGGAGATGAAGAGCTCCCTACTCCTACTCTGAGCCATTACCCAAAGGGCTAAGGTATGAGTTTATGGATGATACAGAAAGGTTTCCCATTATTGTTAATGTTGACCTTTTAGGAAAAGAAGAGAAGCTACTGACGGTGCTAAGAAAACACCGCAAGGCTCTAGGCTATGCAATGAAAGATGTAAAGGGGATACATCCCTCCATTTATTCTCATGCTATTCCCATTGAAGAGGGAGCCAAACCAGTGATTGAAAGTCAATGAAGACTACACCCTGCTTCCAAGAATATGGTACGAACAGAAGTAATACGTCTTCTTGACGTGGGGGTAATTTACCCTATGTCTGATAGTAAGTGGGTAAGTCCAGTTCATTGCATTCCTAAGAAAGGAGGAGTCTCCTTAGTAACTAATGAAAATAATGGCCTAGTCCGTACCAGGGCTATTGTTGGATATGGAATGTGTATTGATTTCAGGAAACTAAATAAATGGACTAGGAAAGATCACTACCCATTACCATTCATAAATGAGATACTGGAGAGATTGGCCAACAACTCTTATTTTTGCTATCTCGGCGGATTTTCGCAGATACCTATTCGACCTGAAGACGAAGAAAAGACTACCTTCACCTGCCCGTACGGTACATATGCATATCGTAGAATGCCATTTGGTCTATGTAATGGTCCACCCTCTTTTCAGAAATGCATTTCTAGAATCTTCCCTGACTTTTTGGGAAAATTGTTGAGGTGTTTATGGACAATTTTTCTGTCCAAGGCACTTCCTTTGATAATTGTCTCTATAATCTCATGAAAATTTTGCAAAGATGTGAAGAAATAGGTTTCGTACCGAATTGCCAAAAGAGCCACTTCATGGTCACCGAAGGAGTAGTGCTTGGACATAGGGTTTTGATGACCCACAAGTATAGGGGATCAATCGTAGTCCTTTCGATAAGTAAGAGTGTCGAACCCAACGAGGACCAGAAGGAAATGACAAGCAGTTTTCAGCAAGGTATTTTCTGCAGGCACTGAAATTATCGATAACAGATAGTTTGGAAGTAAGATAATTCGTAACGGGTAACAAGTAACAAGTGTAACAAAGGTGCAGCAAGGTGGCACAATCCTTTTTATAGCAAAGGATAAGCCTGGACGAACTCTTATATAAAGCAAAGCGCTCCCAAGGACACATGGGAATTATTGTCAAGCTAGTTTTCATCATGCTCATATGATTCACGTTCGTTACTTTGATAATTTGATATGTGGGTGGACCGGTGCTTGGGTGTTGTCCTTACTTGGACAACCTCCCACTTATGATTAACCTCTCTTGCAAGCATCCGCAACTACGAAAGAAGAATTAAGATAAATCTAACCATAGCATGAAACATGTGGATCCAAATCACCCCTTACGAAGCAACGCATAAACTAGGGTTTAAGCTTCTGTCACTCTAGCAACCCATCATCTACTTATTACTTACCAATGCCTTCCCCTAGGCCCAAATCTTGGTGAAGTGTCATGTAGTCGATGTTCACATAACACCACTAGAGGAAAGAGAACATACATCTCATCAAAATATCGAACGAATACCAAATTCACATGATTACTTATAACAAGACTTCTCCCATGTCCTCAGGAACAAACGTAACTACTCACAAAGCATGCTCATGTTCAAGATCAGAGGGGTATTGGATATCATTAAGGATCTGAACATATGATCTTCCACCAAATAAACCAACTAGAATCAACTACGAAGGGTAATCAACACTAGTAGCAACCCACATGTACCAATCTGAGGTTCTGAGGCAAAGATTGAATACAAGAGATGAACTAGGGTTTGAGAGGAGATGGTGCTGGTGAAGATGTTGATGAAGATTGACCCTCCCACGATGAGAGGATCATTGGTGATGACGATGGCTTCGATTTCCCCCACCCGGAGGGAAGTTTCCCTGGCAGAATCGCTCTGCCGGAGCCCTAGAATGCTTCTGCCCCGGTTCCGCCTCGAGACGGTGGCGCTTCATCCCGAAAGCTTACTTCTGATTTTTTCTAGGTCAAAACCCTCCATATAGCAGAAGATGGACACCGGGGGTTGGCCAAGGGGCCCACAAGCTTGGGAGGCGCGCCCTGGGGGTAGGGTGCGCCCCCAGGCTTGTGGCCACTTGGTGGGTCCCCCTCTGTTGTTTCTTCGCCCAATATTTTTTATATATTCCAAAATAATTCTCCGTGAAGTTTCAGGACATTTGGAGTTATGCAGAATAGGTATCTTAGATTTGCTCCTTTCCGGACCAGAATTGCAGCTGCCGCATTCTCCCTCTTCATGTAAACCTTGTAAAATAAGAGAGAAAAGGTATAAGAATTGTATCTTAAAGTGAAATAACATCCCCTAATGCAATAAATATCAATATAAAAACATGATGCAAAATGGACGTATCAACTCCCCCAAGCTTAGACCTCGCTTGTCCTCAAGCGAAAGCCGAAATCGATAATCATGTCCTCATGTTTAGAGATAGAGGTGTCGATAAAATAAAATACGAACTTGAGGGCATCATGATCATCATTTAGAACAACAATATATTGTCATATAACTTCTTATGCCAAAGTGATAATTCATTCACAAAGTAAAGTATAGACCAAAAACTTTATTGAAAACTAACAGACTATGATCTCGGTCATTGAAGCAATTGCAATTTATCATAACATCAGAAAGAGTCAATGTAAGATCTTTTATTTAGCAAGTTCACATACTCAACCATCATTTAATATTTGATAATTGCTAACACTCACGCGATACTTATGAGATAAAAGCTTCAATCAAACACATAGGAAGATAGGGGATTATAGTTTCACCTCCCAACCATTTACCTCAAGGGTAACATCAACAATAATAATTTCTGATCACCTACATCCGAGTGGATATATGTCTGGATCTTTCCCCAACACATAGTGCTTGCCAAAAAGAGAAAATATAAAACGAAGGGTGAAGATCACCATGACTCTTGCATAAAGGAAGAAAGTAAAAATAAAAGATAGGCCCTTCGCAGAGGGAAGCAGAGGTTGTCATGCGCTTTTATGGTTGGATGCACGAAATCTTAATGCAAAAGAACGTCACTTTATATTGCCGCTTGTGATAGAGAACTTTATTATACAGTTCGTCGCTTTTATTTCTTCCCCATCACAAGTTCGTATAAAGTTTATTTTCCTCACACTAAAAGATCATACATATTTAGAGAGCAATTTTTATTGCTTGCACCGATGATAACTTACTTGAAGGATCTTACTCAATCCATAGGTAGATATACTGGACTCTCATGGCAAAACTGGGTTAAGGGTTTTTGGATGCACAAGTAGTATCTCTACTTAGTGCGGAATTTTTGGCTAGCATAGGATGAGAAGCAAGCTCAACATGTTGGAGGATCCATGACAGTATAACTTCTATTTGGATATAAGGGAGCATAACACATTATGTTGTCTTCCTTGTCCAACATCAACTTTTTAGCATATAATATTTTAATGAGTGCTCACAATCACAAAAGATGTCCAAGATGGTGTGTTTATATGTGAAACCTCTCTTTCTTTATTACTTCCTATTAATTGCACCAATGACCAATACTATTTTTGTTAACCCTCAACAAATTTCATGCGTCATATATACTTCTTATATGTGAAGTCATCACTCCCCATAAGATTATTATATAATCCCTTTTTACTTCTTTTATTAATTTTCTTTTCCAAGATCAAGCAAGAAAACAAAGCCCTTAACTCAAAACTAATCTCTATTATATAACTCTCGCACTCGATTACATAGATAGAACACAAAGCAAAACTCAAAGACTAGATCATACTGAAACTTTTATTCTACTAGATCAAGATTTAACCAAAAGGATCGAACTAAGATAAACGATAAAAATAAAGATGTGATGGTGATACGATACCGGGGCACCTCCCCCAAGCTTGGCATAAGCCAAGGGGAGTGTCCATACCCATGTACTCAAGTCTCCTTCTTAGAAGGTGCTGGTGATGAAGATGATGATGTGGCGGTGAGCTTCTCTAGCTTACGTTTGAGGATGAACCTTTCCTCCCTCAAGTCATAATTTTCTTGCTCAAGCTTCAATATCTTTTTGCATAGTGCCACCTTACTTTCCTGCAGAAAACGGGATGGGATAAACTGAACCTTAGATTTGCTTGATCCATTTGGCAGGCTTGACTTCTTGAACTCCATGTGCATATCCCCTGGTTGAGGTATGGGGACATCATCTTCCTCTGAGCTCTCATCTCTTGCCTCCTTCGGGTAGGAATCTTGCTCCTCATCCATGGACCATAGGTAGGGGTAAACCTCCCCAAATATCCTTGGATCCGCAGTATAATGGGAAACATAGCTCTCTCCATCCGAATCTTGCGACGACATGCTTTCAGATCTGTCAGAAAAATAGCTCGAAACAAGAATAGAGGAATTGTCATGATACGGTGATCAAAAGCTTTGGGAGATTATATAATGAATTTTTACCATGCAGAACAAGTATTCTGGGAGAAAACGGAGTCCGGAGGGCACACGAGGTGGCCACAAGCTTGGGAGGCGCGCCCAGGGGGGTAGGGCGCGCCCCCCAGGCTTATCGCCTTCTCGTGCACTTTTCAGACTGCATTTTATTTTCCTAATTTTTTAAATATTCCAAAATGGTGTAAAATTGCTTTTGGAAAACTTTTGGAGTCGGTTTACTTACCGTATCACATACCTATTCCTTTTCAGGATTCTGGAGTGTTCTGGAAGGTTTCCTTTATGTACTCCTCCGCTGTTATGGAATGAATAATATTAGTTTCAACATTTATGGGCGTACCTGAGATATAATGTTTGATTCTTTGCCCATTCACCACCTTCGGGTTGTGGCCTTCGGCATTGTTGATCTTGATGGCACTGGAATGATAAACTTCTTTGATAATGTAAGGAGCTTCCCACTTGGAGAGAAGTTTTCCTGCAAAAAATCTTAAACGAGAATTGTATAGCAAGACATGGTCACCTACATTAAATTCCCACTTTTGTATTATTTTGTCATGCCATCTTTTAACCTTTTCTTTAAACAACTTGGCGTTTTCATAGGCTTGGGTTCTCCATTCATCTAGTGAGCTAATGTCAAATAGCCTCTTTTCACCGGCAAGTTTGAAATCATAGTTGAGTTCTTTAATTGCCCAATAAGCTTTATTTTCCAATTCAAGAGGTAAGTAACATGCTTTTCCATAAACCATTTTATATGGAGACATACCCATAGGATTTTTTTAAGTAGTTCTATCAGCCCATAATGCATCATCGAGTTTCTTAGACCAATTCTTCCTAGATCTATTAATAGTCTTTTGCAAGATCAATTTTATTTCTCTATTGCTTAATTCTACTTGACCACAAGAATGAGGATGATATGGAGATGCAATTCTATGGTTAACATCATACTTAGCAAGCAATTTACGGAAAGTACCATGAATAAAATGTGAACCACCACTAGTCACTAAATATCTAGGGACTCCAAACCTCGGGAAAATAATTTCTTTAAGCATTTTAATGAGGTGTTATGATCAGCACTACTGGTTGGAATAGCTTCTACCCACTTAGTAACATAATCAACATCAACCAAAATATGTGTATACCCATTAGAGGAAGGAAAAGGTCCCATATAATCAAATCCCCAAACAGCAAATGGTTCAATAACAAGAGAATAATTCATAGGCATTTCCTGACGTCTACTAATGTTACCAATTCTTTGACATTCATCACAAGACAAGACAAACTTACGAGCATCCTTGAAAAGAGTAGGCTAATAAAAACCAGATTATAATACCTTGTGTGCAGTTCTGTCTCCAGCATGGTGTCCTCCGTAAGCCCCGGAGTGACACTTGCATAGGATTTGTTCTTGTTCATGCTCAGGTACACAACATCTAATAACACCATCCACTCCTTTATAAAGGTGTGGGTCATCCCAGAAGTAATGTCTTAAATCATAGAAAACCTTTTTCTTTTGTTGGTATGTAAAACTAGGTGGTATAAATTTAGCAACAATATAATTAGCACAGTCTGCATACCAAGGGGTACTACCAGAAGCATTTATGACAGCTAATTGTTCATCAGGAAAGCTATCATCAATAGGTAGTGGGTCATCAAGAATATTTTCTGACCTAGATAAGTTGTCTGCTACGGGGTTCTCAACTCCCTTCCTATCAGTAATATGTAAATCAAATTCTTGTAGCAAGAGAACCCACCTAATGAGTCTAGGTTTAGCATCTTTCTTTTCCATAAGGTATTTAATAGCAGCATGATCAGTGTGAACAATTACTTTAGAATCAACTATGTAAGATCTAAATTTGTCACAAGCGAACACAACTGCTAAAAATTCTTTTTCAGTGGTAGCATAATTTCTTTGAGCATTGTCTAGAGTTTTGCTAGCATAATGGATAACATTTAATTTCTTATCAACTCTTTGTCCTAGAACAACACCAATAGCATAATCACTAGCATCACACATAATTTCGAAGGGTAGGTTCCAATCAGGTGGTTGAACAATAGGTGCAGAAATTAAGGTTTCTTAAGGATTTCAAATGCTTCTACACAATCATCATAAAAAAAATGGAGCATCTTTTTACAAAAGATTAGTGAGAGGCCTAGAGATTTTATAGAAGTCTTTAATAAATCTCCTATAGAAACCAACATGGCCAATGAAACTTCTTATACCTTTGATATCTTTAGGACACGACATTTTTTCAATAGCATCAACTTTAGCCTTATCAACTTCAATACCACGTTCGGAGATTTTATGCCCCAAGACAATACCTTCATTAACCATAAAGTGGCACTTCTCCCAATTCAAGACAAGATTAGTTTCTTCACATCTCTGCAAAACTCGATCAAGGTTGCTTAAGAAATCATCAAAAGAAGTTCCGTATACGGAAAAATCATCCATGAAAACCTCAACAATCTTTTCACAAAATTCAGAGAATATAGCAGTCATACATCTTTGAAAGGTAGCAGGTGCATTGCATAAACCAAAAGGCATACGTCTATAAGAAGAAGTACCAAAAGGGCATGTAAAAGTAGTTTTTCTTGATCCTCTTGTGACACATATATTTGGGAAAAACTAGAGTATCCATCTAGAAAGCAGAAATGTGTATGTTTTGATAGTCTTTCTAGCATTTGATCAATGAAAGGTAAAGGATAATGATCTTTCCTAGTAGCTTTGTTTAATTTTCTAAAATCAATTACCATTCTATAAGCTGTGATAATCCTTTGCGGAATAAGTTCATTTTTACCATTAGGAACAACAGTAATACCTCCCTTCTTAGGGACACAATGAACAAGACTTACCCATCTACTATCAGCAATAGGATAGATTATACCCGCTGATACGTCTCCAACGTATCTATAATTTTTGCTTGTTCCATGTTGTTGTATTATCATTCTTGGATGTTTTACAATCATTTTATAGCAACTTTATATCATTTTTTGGGACTAACCTATTGCCCAGTGCCAGTTGCTGTTTTTTGCTTGCTTTTTACTTCGCAGAAAATCAATACCAAACGGAGTCCAAACGTAGCGAAATTTTTTGGTGATTTTTTCTGGACCAGAAGGAACAACTTGGGCCGAAGAAGTACCAGAGGGGTGCCCCGAGGGGGGCACAACCCACCTGGGCGCGCCCTGGTGGGTTGTGCACACCTCAGTGGCCTCCCGCACTGCCTCTTTGCTCTATAAATACCCCGAAAATCCAAAAACCCTAGGGGAGTCGACAAAACACAATTCCAGCTGCCGCAAGTTCCAGAACCACCAGATCCAATCTAGACACCATCACGGAGGGGTTCATCATCCTCATTGGTGCCTCTCCGATGATGCGTGAGTAGTTCATTGTAGACCTACGGGTCCGTAGGCAGTAGCTAGATGGCTTCCTCTCTCTCTTTTGATTCTCAATACAATGGTCTCTTGGAGATCTGTTTGATGTAACTCTTTTTGCGGTGTGTTTGTTGGGATCCGATGAACTTTGAGTTTATGATCAGATCTATTTTATCCATGAAAGTTATTTGAGTTTTGATCTCTTATATGCATGATTGCTTATAGCCTCGTATTTCTTCTTCGAATCTTTGGTTTAGTTAGGCCAACTAGATCGATTTTTCTTGCCATGGGAAGAGGTGCTTTGTGATGGGTTCGATCTTACGGTGCTCAATCCCAGTGACAGAAGGGGACATGACATGTATGTATTGTTGCTATTAAGGATAACAAGATGGGATCTATTCCTACATGAATAGATCGTGTCTACATCATGTCATCGTTCTTATTGCATTACTCTGTTTCTCCATGAACTTAATACACTAGATGCACGCTGGATAGCGGTCGATGTGTGGAGTAATAGTAGTAGATGCAGGCAAGAGTCGGTCTACTAATCTTGGACGTGATGGCTATATAATGATCATTGCCTGGATATCGTCATAATTATTTGAAGTTCTATCAATTGCCCAACAGTAATTTATTTACCCGCCGTATGCTATTTTTCTCGAGAGAAGCCACTAGTGAAATCTACGGCCCCCGGGTCTATTCTTCATCATATTTGCTTTTCGATCTATTATTTGCCTCTTTTATTTTCAGATCTATTATTCCAAAAACCCAAAAATACCTTGCTGCAATTTTTTGTTATTTATTTTATTTCATGTTTCTGCGAGATCTATTTATCCAATCTACTACCAATTTATCTATCTTTTACCCTGGAGGGATTGACAACCCCTCTTACGCGTCGGGTTGCAAGTATTTGTTCTTTGTGTGCAGGTACCGTTTACATAGTGTTGCATGGTTCTCCTACTAGTTTGATAACCTTGGTATCATCACTGAGGGAAATACCTACCGTAGCTGTGCTGCATCATCCCTTCCTCTTCGAGGAAAATACTGACGTGGACACGAGCCATCAAGAAAGGATTTCTGGCGCCGTTGCCGGGGAGACATCATCAACATCTATCATGTTCCTAATCACAAATCTCATCTCCTTGCAATTTACATTATTTGCCATTTGCCTCTCATTTTCATCTCCCCCACTTCACAAAAATTTGTCATTTTATTCGCCCTCTTTTTCGTTTGCCTTTTTCTCGTCAGATCTCTTGTTTGCTTATGTTACCATGTGCCTTTTATTTGCTTGCATCTTCTTTTTTTAGATGAATGGCATCAGCCCAACTTTATAAATAAAGCCACCAGGCAGAATTCCACAGACACACAGACAAGTAGCCACAGCCCAAAGACGCACCAAAATAAACAAAGTACTGATACATGGCTCCCAAGCCATACATGGCACGCAGGCCAGAAAACACAGCAGCAAGGGACCTCCAGGTTCCATTAAACTCCTGGTTGCCGGCGCGCCAGGGAAGAAGCAGTAGCCCGAATCTTTGAAGTCATCATGTCAAAAGCCTCATGGTCAGCGTCCCTAGTCAATGATCTCCACTGCTGCAAAAATATGCAAGATTTAAATAAGCAGTCAACTGGTTTAGCCGGGAAGGAGTGTTCGATAGTAAACTTGTTTCTAGTGGTCCACAGTGACCAACAAATCGCCACAAACCTCACCCAGAAAACCCGTTTAGAGATCCCAGACATGTCATCGGTCAAGACCCTAAGGTCAGCAAAGGATGATGGACTCCAAGAAACGTGAAGCCAAGATCTGATGCAACACCACACGAATTTGGCCATGGAGCAGTGAAAGAATATCTGCTCCGTATCTTCGAGCACACCACACAAAGCACACCTATCCGAACCAGGGCTGTTCCGCTTGCGGATCTGGTCAGCCGCTGGCAGCCTTCCATGAAACGCTTGCCAAAAGAATATTTTAATCTTAGGAGGGACACGGGCACGCCAGATGATCTTAAACTTAGAGGTAGGTGACCCTGAGATTAGTTTAGTGTATAGTGACTTAACAGAGAAGCGGCCAGAAGTAGAATGAGGCCAGACCACCGAGTCCTCCCCCTCCGAGAGCAAAGGGAAGCAGGCAACAAGTTGCTGCCAGTCATCCAACTCTACAGGAGACAGAGTCCTGCGAAGGCCCAGGTCCCAGTTATTCTCTGAGAGCTCAGAGATAGAGATCTCCGGGTCCAGACAGTAAGACAAAAGCACCAGAAATGCCACCGCAAGAGTGGAGTCCCCATACCACCAATCCAACCAGAAACGAGTAGACTTGCCATTCCGGACCACAAATTTTACCAAGGATTGAAACACCGGGTGGACTTTGACGAGATCTTTCCAAAATTGGGAGCCACCCAACGGTGGAGCAAACATGGGGCTAGACAAAGGGAAGTATTTAGCTTTAAGGACGATAAGCCATAGCGGGGGCTCCGAGGCGGACATGATTTTCCACCACCATTTGATGATGAGACATTTGTTCATGACAGCAGTGTCAATGATGCCCAAGCCCCCGAGGTTCTTAGGTCTGCAAATTAGCTTCCACTTCACCATCCTATATTTACGTTTGTTATCGGCCGAGTTCCAATAGAAAGCACCCCTGTACTTGTCAAAACCCGCATGGATCCCTCCGGAAAGGAGGTAGAAGCTCATCAGAAACATGGGGAGGGAGGAGAGGCAGGCGTTGATAAGGGCAACCTTGCCCGCTTGAGTGTTGTATCTGCCTCTCCAAGGCATCACCCGATTACCAACCTTCGTGACCACCGGGGCAAAATCTTTTGCCAATAATTTATTAGGAGATATAGGGAGGCCAAGATACTTGAAGGGGAAGGAACCAAGAGAGCAATTTAATAGTTGGGCGACCCTAAGGGCCTCGGCATCTGAAACCCCAGTGACAATAACTTCACTCTTGGCAAAATTGATCTTGAGTCCAGATAAAGCTTCAAAGTATAGCAGTAGGAACTTCAAGTGGGCCACACTCTCATCATTAAGTTCAACCATTATAATGGTATCGTCCGCGTACTATAGATGAGTTATGCCATTAGGAACGGGATGAGAACTAACGGGGGTAATATGTCCAGCTGCCGTTGCCTGCGACAGGATGTGAGACAAGGAATCAGCCACGAAATTGAATAACAGAGGGGAGGCCGGGTCACCCTGCCTCAGGCCCCTACCATTGGCGAAGAAGTTACTGATATTCCCATTGACCGAAACAGCAGTGTGGCCGCCCGTGACCAACTGCATGAGCCTGTGAACCACGGCCCCATCAAAGCCCTTGGCAAGCAACACTTGCCGCAAAAAGTTCCAGCTAACTGAATCGTAGGCCTTCTCGAAATCTAACTTGAGAATGACCGCCTTCGTGCCTCGTGCGTGGATATCATGAACGATCTCGTGGAGACACAGAATGCCATCCAAGATGAACCGGCCCTTAACAAAAGCCGACTAGAAAGGACTGAGGGTCCGGTGAGCGATGGGGGAAAGACGGGTGGCAAAGCCTTTTGCCGGGAATTTAGCAAAATTGTTAATGAGGGCGATCAGTCTGAACTGTGTGATCTTGTCGGCCCCCTTGACTTTAGGAATGAGGGTAAGAATAGCATAGTTAAGACGAGAGATGTCAACTGTCCCCAAGCAGAAACCCTGGATGATCGCATGAATGAGACCATTAAGCTGTGGCCAAAACTTTCTAAAAAAGGGATGGAGAAGCCGTCAGGGCCTGAGGCCGAGTTAGTGTTCGCTGAGCGGATGGTTTCGAAGATCTCCTCGTCCGACAAGGGAATCAACAGAGCCTCATTATCCTCCGGGGTAACCTTCTCCTGGTCCGCCCAGAAGGAGTGAGCTAGCCTAAACCCAACCTCAGGTTTAGCAGATAGGAGGGAGGAGAAGAAGTCCACAACATGCGCCATGATCTGATTCTGGTCAGAGACCCTGGCATTATTGATAAGCAAACTATCGATCAAGCAGCGTCTGCGTCTGCCATTAGCAATGGCAAAGAAGTAAGCCATGGGAGAGTCGCCTTTCATGGTCCAGTTGATAGTGCCTCTCTGCCTCCAGTAAACCTCGACCTGACGATGCAACTGCATCAAGGCCTCTTCAAGCGAGTTTCGCACCTGCCATTCGTGGTCAGAGAGGCCAGGGCCGTCAGCCCGCAAATCAAGAGAGCCTATTTGATCCGTGAGGCGCAGCTTATCTCTATGAATATCCGCAGCGCGATTCCGGGCCTAGTCGCACAGGAATTTGCGCAGGACATAAGAACATTGGTGCCAGTCATCCATAGGGCTGAAGGAACATCGGTCAGCAGCTAAGAAGGAAGTAATTTTTGTCGAGATCAGATCACAGAAGCCCTCTACACTACAAACAAAATACACTTCCGTGATGATACGTGTTTGTCACAGTAGGTCATGTTTTCTGTCATGCATGTACATCCATGACGATTTTATGACAGAATCAAGATAGTCATACCTGTGCTGTCATAGAAGTGTTCCATGACATTACCAAAATTATCATCACAGAAGTGTCCACTTCCATGACGATAAATCGCGCGTCATAGAAGTGCTTTCGTCAAGGGTAACTGACACATGGCATCCACCGTAACGGGTCACCGTTAAGCTATCGGGTTCCGGTTTGGATCCGATAACCCGTTAACAGCCCCGACCAATGGTGATTTTCCATGTGTAAAATTCTCATTCGCCGGATAATCCACGTGTCAGCTCATCGTTGGGACAGATGTCATCCCTACAATGGACGGAAGACGCCTATGATATGTCGACAAGTGGCACAGCCCAACAGTGGCCCATTTAAGGTAAAAAGGCCGGCCCATTTGACTTAGTCAAAAGGTAGCGGCCCGGCCCACCGAAGGCCTGTTAACGGCCTATTCACATATAGCCCATTTACAGCCCGCTAACTCACGGCCCGTTATAGCCTATCCGAATTAGGCCCAGTAGCGCCATATGGGCCGTCCAATATGATTCTAGCCCGTTGTAACTTCCGGCCCATGTATGGCCCATGACGTCTTTCGGCCCATATGAGGCCCTTTCTAAATCTTGGCCCATAAACGGCCCGTGGTGAAACTGGCCCATAATGAACAGTGTATAGCTTTATACCCATTAACGGCCCATTGTTCCATTGGGCCGTTTTAGCCCGTATTATCTTTCGGCCTTCTAAGGGCCCATTTATTATTGGGCTCATTTCTGGCATTTGATTACTTATGGTCCGTTACTGGCCTGTTCCGCTTGTGGACCAAATTCAGCCCGTGGTTAAAGTCGGCCCGTCTGTGGCCCATTAATCCGTTGGGCCGTTTTCATGGCGTCATCATATATGGCCCATTAACAACCCGTTATGCCTGCCGTTCGAATTAAGCCCGTTGTACACATGTGCCTGTTAACGGCCCATAAACAGACGATTCCCATTATAGCCCGTTTACGACCCATATTGCAGCCCGTTAATTGTCCGCGAAAGTATGGCCCATGTTTGGCCAATCGATCATACGGCCCGTAGAAGTCCCATTGAATCTACGGCCCGTAGAAGGCCCATGGATCATACAGACCTTAGGAGGCCCACTCCAGCAGGCAGCAGGACTACTTCTAAATAAAATGGTTACCGCGGAAAAAGAACTGCAGCAACTACCAGCAAAAAAATAAACAAGACAGTAAGTAAATAAATAAGTGAGCAACTTACGCTAGGCTATTATGGCTATTATAAATATTACATCCACTGGGCATCAAAGTTCACCACCAGTGCAAATATAGTGAACAAAGCAGCATATTACATACACTGGGCGTCTAAATTGGCCACCAGTGAAAATAAACACGGAAGCAAAACAAGTCCAGAACTGAAACCACTTCAGAAGAGCTCAAGAAACGATATCCTGGATACCCACCATGCTGGCAAGAAGCTTAGCAAGCTTATTAGTTTTCTCTTGTTTGGCGCTAAAATCGTCCAGCGCTTGCTGTTGCACCAGAAAGTATGCATCTGAATTTTGCAGGGACTTCCTCAGTCCTTTGGCTTCTTGCCGCAGCACAGCTGACTGATGCCTTTCAGCTTGTAGCTGAGACTGAAGAAGCCAAAGTGATTCAGGTAGCGAGTTCGAAGAGCTTGTGCCAGTGGTAGTGGCCAGTAACTCGAACACTACATCAACGCAGGACTTTGGGGTTGTCTCACTGTCTACAAGATTGTTTTTATCACCTTTCTTGGAGACCAACAGGGTTGTCTCACTATCTTGAACCTTATCTGCATTACTTTCTCTACCATTGCATAATGGGGTGCTCTTCTCCAATATTCTGTTCGCATTCTACAAGAGAAACAAGCAGACACATCACAGGTTTAGCATGTAGTATATGAAACTCATTTTGGTAAACCGGTTCAGTAGTAATGTGGACAGGATAACAGCATGAAACAAACATATATCTATGTACTATGGTCACTGTATTGTCCATATCATTCTAGTTTATGTTGCCAAATCAAGATAGAGACACAGTTCAAATCATATATTTTTAAGACACAGCAGCATAGACAGAATATAAGTGTGAGAAACTACACAACACTGGCAACACTTGTAATGTGCATGACATGAGAACATAACTGTTTATACAACTGAAATTGAAATCAACATAGAGCAAGAAGTTAGAACAACAATCCAGTTAAAGAAATGGTTTAAAACATAGCTGTTGCGCCATTGGAGTTTCAATTGGATCCTTCAAATTCGAAAGTAGTTGGTATGAGTAAATGCAGTGATGCAAGAGCAAAGGAGTATGGACCATAGCTACGGAATCTCACCTAAGAACAGTTGCTCTTCTGCTTTAAACATGGAGTTCGGGTTCGCTGTGGTGGTCTTCGTGCTTTGGGCACTGCAGTTGCTTTACAAACTGCTCATGTGGGGGGTACTCTGTGGTGGACATGGTGCTGTGTCAACTAGAAGTGGGTTACTATCCACTGGGGTTGGGGTTAGATGGGGTGTAGCTGGTTCTCTGTCCAACGGTGTAAGTGTACAATCTGGAAGAGTCTCGATTATGTGTGGTGGGGCTAGTTCGTGGGCCAGTACAACCATGGTTCTATCTTCATCGATGGGTAGCACCGTCTTTTGTGAAGAGCGGGTTTTTACTCCCTTAGATACTGCCATCACCCCTTCCAATTCAAATGGCTGATAAACAAGAAAAGAAATTGAACGTACAGACATTGTATGATAGACAGATGTGGTAATTCACATATATGTTGTCTAACCAAACAGGACAACATGACACAATTTCACATATATGATGGCTAACTAAACAGGATAGCATGACACAGTTTCAGATATATGATGGATAACTTAAAAGGATATAATGGCATAATTCAACATATGATGAGTATCTAAACAGGATGACATGACAAAACTATATGATGTCTTTCTAAAATAGGTTGGGATGAAATAATTCACATACATGTTGTCTAAGTATACAGGATGGCATGATATAATTGACATAATTGATTCATATACTAAGTAGCTGGCACTCGCATGTATGATCTCTAAACTAAGCAGATGGAGTTGAATATTGTGCATATGATGTCTAAACTAAGCAATGCAAGACACCATATGCACGATATGAGAAATATAAACATTGCAAGTTAGAGCATACACCACAGGTGGGATATAGGACTGGTCATCTGTCTCTGAATCCTCCTCTGAGGAGCTACCTGTAACCATCGAGATATATGCTTCAACAGGTACCATTACCTGCTCTGAAGACCTTGTTTTCACTCCTGATTTTTCCATAACCGGCTCAAATGGCTGATACACATGAAGAGTAGTTCAATATACACAGATTGTCGACAAATGTAATATGTAATAAAAAAGGATGGCATGAGATAATTCACATATAGGATGCCTGGCTACATGGCGGTGCATAATTCACATATATGATAACTGGCTGAAAAACATGGCATTGCATAATTCACATATCTGATATAGAAAGCAAATAGGAGGCATTCACACAAAGCATGTCCAATCTAAGCAGATGGCATGGCAATGCAAGACACCATATGCATGATATGAGCAATATAACCCTGCCAAGTTAGAGCATACACCTCGGGGGGGAATACGACTGGTCATCTGTCTCTGAATCCTCCTCTGAGGAGCTATTTGTAACCAGCAAGAAATCTGCATCGACAGGTAGCACTGACTACTCAGAAGACCTTGTTTTCACTCCAGATTTTCCCATGACTGACTCAAATGGCTGATGCACAGGAAGAGTAGATGAATGTATAAACATTGTTGACAAATGGAATACAGTATGGAAAAAAATATGGCACGATACAATTCACATATACGATGACTGGCTAAACAGGATGGCTTTGCATGATTCACGTATATGATGCCTGGCTAAAGAAGATGGCATTGCATAATTCCCATATACTCCCTCCGTTCCTAAATATTTGTCTTTTTAGAGATTTCAAATGGACTACCACATATGGATGTATATAGACATATTTTAGAGTGTAGATCCACTCATTTTGCTCCGTATGTAGTCACTTGTTGAAATCTCTAAAAAGACAAATATTTAGGAACGGTGGGAGTATGATATAGAAACCAAATAGGTGGCATTCACACAAAGCAAATCTAAACTAAGCTGATGACATATAAGATGTATAATGTAAGCAATGCGAGGCGCCATATGCATGATATGACTAACATCAGCATGCCAGGTTAGAGCAAACACCTCAGGGGGTAAATAGGAGTGGTCGGCTCCCTCTGAATCCCCCTTTGAACAGTTATCTTCCTCTGGAATACAATCTGGAATGGCGGGAGGGGGGCCCACTTCGCCCACCATGGACCGGCGTCTACATGACATTATATTCCCACGCAACAGTCTTCTCTTTTTCTCTACATGTTCAGTACGATTGTGTACAATAACTGACATGCATAATAAAAAAAACATAGTTAGATTATGTAAGGCCTAAGGGGTGCATGAAGAAATCAAGACTGATGGTAGCAAACGAGTGGATAGATCCAAAACTAATGATAGGAGGTAGATTATAGCTTTAGTTTAAAAAGATAGACGATGGATCATCTACTGTTTGTTGCCCACCCAACATGAACCACATAGAAGACCCCAGATGAACCAGATAGTAGACAGATGCTATTCGTTGCTGCCTTGATATGTGCCTCACAGGCATTTTAAAACTCAAGTTTGAACATTAGTTTGGACCTGACTCGGAGTCTAAGAGGTGAACAGGACGATAAAGTAGCAGGTAATAATA
The DNA here is from genome assembly GCA_011799875.1 of Thinopyrum elongatum. Taxonomy (NCBI): domain Eukaryota; kingdom Viridiplantae; phylum Streptophyta; class Magnoliopsida; order Poales; family Poaceae; genus Thinopyrum; species Thinopyrum elongatum. The sequence continues at coordinate 476,014,019 of CM022303.1, read as the reverse complement.
ACCGATGTATAACGTAAGCAGACACGAAAGAGTGCGACCTCTCTTCCGGAACTGTGTAGTCCTCAGGTTCATCTGCTCAGTCGATGATGGTAATGCAGTTGGCGTGGCTGCCGACAACGGGGAAGATGATCTGAGGCGGCGAAAGAAAGTCTGCAGGGGGAATCTCTGTTGCAGTGAACGCTTCCGTTGATGGTGCACCTTAGGTGGGGTGGATGATGGCACGGCAGGAGCAGGACATAACACACAGAGTTTTCTTTGACACCTATCTGAAAATGAAGTAAATCTGTAAGGGCTCCTTAGAATTGGAGGATTCTATGAACACAGGGACAGGAAAAACACAGGAATAGGATAGGAATGCACGTGCAAAACAGAGCATTTGCAAACATAGGATTTCTGTCAACCTGGGTGTTTGGTTCACATGAATTGGAAGAACACAGGAATGGAGAAACATGGTCAAATTAAAGTCAAACCACATGAAAATGAAAAAAATAAGAATCTTATTATGCCAGTAATGCAATTAGTCCTGTTCATCATGCATATTAATTTGAAAAGGACGTCCAAGTGGATATTAAAATTCCTACGTTTTTTCTTTGAAAGAGACATCAAAGGAGAAAAATCCTCCAGTTTTGCTTTGCTCCATTCCTTCTAACCAAATGCACGAATAGTAGTACCATAGTAAAGTTTCCAATTCCTATGTTTTCCTTCACTTTTTCTTTGAACCAGTGGCGATTCTAGTAGGCAGTCTTCAACAGGCTGAAACCTGCCCTCGAAATTTTTTGTGAGCTTAGATTTGGTCCACATGAGTATCATATAATGGCTATCTTGCTAAACCGATTCAAATTGTGGTTCAAAAGAGCATTTAGTTTTCTCCATGTTAACTTTGTGACCATGATTCATTTATTTCTAGATTTGCAACTGCTTTGAACCAAAGGATCCCTGAGGGATCGACATGAATGCAGAGTAACAAAGTGATGTGACGAGTGTACAACCTCTTTGGCATAGCCTTGTCGACCTCAGCATCATTGGGTTGGACGTGGAGGATGGTGATGCTGGTGTGACTGTCGGAGGTGGGGAAGAAGATTTGAGGCCTCTGGAGACAGCACCGAGGGTACTGCTTCGCTGTGATGGATGGTTCCATCATTGGAGCAGCTCCGGTGAGGTGTACGACAGCGAGGCTGAAGCAGGACAAGAGAACGTTAATCTAAAGTGGGACTCTAATAGCATCTGCAATAGATGATGTAAAATACATCACCAAAAAGTGCTAGATGTAAAATGCATCAGCCGCGCCACGGCCGCTCCGACAGATGCTGTAAATACTGTTCACTCTGAACTTAACTGAAGAAACTGAACTTTACAGTCGAAACTGAATTTTACTGTCGAAACTGATTGAACTAGTAGCAGAGCATTGCAATAGAAGTTTAGGGCATTCAAGCACTAGTAGCAGTGAAGCAGTGATCTAAATGAGCAGCCGCTCGAGCAGGGAACGCACTAGCAGAGAGCAACTCGTGTAGCAGCACCGCGAGCGAGTGCTAAAGCAGCAACTCCTGTAGCTGCCGTAGGTCGTGCAGCAGCAGCAGCAGCAGCAGCAGCGTGAGCGAGAGCAAGAGCAGAGCAGAGCAGCAGCACGAACGAGAGCAAGAGTGGAGCAGCAGCGCGACCGACAGCAATAGCAGAGCAGAGCAGCATCACGAACAAAAGCAAGAGCAGTGGAGCAACGCGATCGACAGCAAGAACAAAGCCGCAGCGCGAGCGAGAGCCAGAGCAGCAGCAGCAGGTGTAGCGCGAGCGAGAGCCGGAGCAGCAGCAGCTAGTGCTGGTGTGGAAGTCACCGCCGAGGAAGCAACGACATGGGGGAGAGACGCCGTGGAGGAAGTGGCCGGCGACGGCGCCGTCGATGGAGACCCGCCATGGCTGCTTGGTATCGAGTACCGGCAGCCCCGTGAGATCGAATAAAAGATAAAATGCAGCGGTGAGTGCAGAACCTCCTTGGTGGTGCCGAGTAGGCCTTGGCTTCATCGGAGGAATTGGTGAGGGTCCTGCGGTTCCGGTGGGGCGGGTCAAGACGGCGCTGTGGGGATGGAGGTGGCACGATAGACGAGGCAAACGTCAAGGCAGCTCCTTGGAGGTGGAGGACGTGGCGGCTGATCCGGCGAGACGACGAGATCGACGACGGATCCTCATCTAGTGCGGTGGATGAGGGACGGCGAGCTGTTGCTATGGACGACATCGTCGGGGAAGAGTCTCTGGCTGGGCGGTGGTCGGGAGGCCGACGGAGGAGCGTGGGGTTTCGCGGGTTTTGGCAGCCTCGGTGTATGAATGGGAGGGGCGAAGGGGAAGGTAGGGGGGAGCCATGGCTTAGGGACGCGCTTGTCCGAAATGTACGGTAAGTTACGAACGTACCCCCACCGGTTTTGACCACGCGACGTCGAGGCGGCATTTCCGGCTGAGGGGTAGAAGGGGGATTTCGTGTGTTTGGGCTGCGGGACCAATTTCGGATGAGGAGGGAGTTTTTGCGCGTGTCGAAATTTTGGGATAACAAGGCACGGTGCAGGTTGGAGAGGCGGGAGTTTCACAGCAGAAGAGACAAAAGATACTCGAGCTTGAAAATTTCGGGATAACAAGGCGCGGATTCCATGTTCGGCAAAACAAACTTAACGTGTACAAAAAAAAACAATTCATACAAGACACAAGAGAGTCATGTCCCCTTTTACTATATTGCTATAAATGCCATTGAAAAAACTACAAGAAAAATGTAAAAAAAATCGGGAGAGCAAGATTAGCCTGTACAGTACCAAATCAATTCGCACTTCCCTCAACAACAACAAAAAACAAATCAATTCCCACCACAAGAAAGAGTCATGCCCCTTTTTATATGATTACAAATGTTAGGATCTCGAATTTCAATTTTTGAATCCACATTATGTTGAATTCAAATATATCGTTAGGTGATCTTGCGGTTTATAATAGATGTAGTCCTACATTTTGATCTTCCATCTTATATGAATATTTTACTCCACCCTATGAACATATATATTGTTGTCTACCATATGGACTAAATTTGAACCAATTTTCCATATTTGAATATGATTGTTGTCAAGTTATACCATCATTTAAATATTATCTTGATAACAGAAAACATGCATATAGTAGTAATCATATTTCACTATGAACTACATGTACCATACGATCTCCAATTCAAATATTTGTATCCATTTTATGTTGAATTCAAATCACAGTACATTGGTCTAGGTAGCGAGATGTTCGGGATAATCTAAACCCTGTTTTCATATGTATAATTTTTGGCCGAATTGGGACAAGTTTTGGTATAAGCTTCTTGCAAACCGGAGATTCTCTCAACTAGCCTCGAGGTTCCGAGAGGGAACGTGTCACCTTTGTGTGCGAAATGATATACGCTGCCTCCCCCTGATTTTCTTTACAGAGGCAACATAGAACTATATGAGTGCCCTGTTAAATTTTGGAATTATTCTGGGTTTGTTTGGCCTTTTTTATACATTAATTGAGTTTCTAGACATTTAAGTGCATAATTCAAATTTGAACTGCAAGCACATGCTTCGGTGCACCAAAGTTGGTTGAAAAATCACATGTGTGTCCTTGGGTGAATTTCTAGGTCCCATGCAAGAAATGGGAATGAAATTCAAACATCTGGGCATCGTGACTCGGCCAAGAACATTGAGAAACTTGGTTTTTAAATTCCTGTAAATCCAAAACTCGCCTGGAAATCATGAAATTTGGCATGGTGTCATGTCATGGCACTAACATGCTGTGGTAAAAAAATTGACCAAATTGGAACAAGTTTTGGTATAAGCTTCTTGCAAACCGGAGCTTCTCTCAAGAAGGCTCGTGGTTCTGAGAGGGAACGTGTCACCTTTGTGTGCGAAACGATATACGCTGCCCCCCCTTGATTTTCTTTACAGAGGCAACATAGAGCTATATGGGTGTCGTCTTAAATTTTGGAATTATTCCGGTTTCGTTTGGCCTTTTTATACATTAATTGAGTTTCTGGTCATTTAATATGCATAATTCAAATTTGAACTACAAGCGCATGCTCCAGTGCACCAAAGTTGGTTGAAAAATAACATGTGTGTCCTCGGGTGAATTTCTAGGTCCCATGCAAGAAATGAGAATGAAATTCAAACATCTGGGCGTCGTGGCTCGACTGAGAACATTGAGAAACTTGGTTTTAAAATTCTTGTAAATCCCAAACACGCCTGAAAATCATGAAACTTGGCATGGTGTCATGTCATGGTACTAACATGCTGTGATAAAAAAATTGGCCGAATTGGAACAAGTTTTGGTATAAGCTTCTTGCAAACCGGAGCTTCTCTCAAGAAGGCTCGTGGTTCTGAGAGGGAACGTGTCACCTTTGTGTGCGAAACGATATACGCTGCCCCCCTGATTTTCTTTACAGAGGCAACATAGAACTATATGAGTGTCGTGTTAAATTTTGGAATTATTCTGGGTTCGTTTGGCCTTTTTTATACATTAATTGAGTTTCTGGTCATTTAATGTGCATAATTCAAATTTGAACTGCAAGCACATGCTCTAGTGCACCAAAGTTGGTTGAAAACTAACATGTGTGTCCTCGGGTGAATTTCTAGGTCCCATGCAAGAAATGGGAATGAAATTCAAACATCTGGGCGTCGTGGCTCGGCCGAGAACATTGAGAAACTTGGTTTTAAAATTCTTGTAATTCCAAAACATGCCTGAAAATCATGAAACTTGGCATGGTGTCATGTCATGGTACTAACATGCTGTGGTAAAAAATTTGGCCGAATTGAAACAAGTTTCGGTATAAGCTTCTTGCAAACCAGAGCTTCTCTCAAGAAGGCTCGTGGTTCTGAGAAGGAACGTGTCACCTTTGTGTGCGAAACGATATACGCTGCCCCCCTGATTTTCTTTACAGAGGCAACATAGAACTATATGAGTGTCGTGTTAAATTTTGGAATTATTCCGGGTCCGTTTGGCCTTTTTTATACATTAATTGAGTTTCTGGTCATTTAATGTGCATAATTCAAATTTGAACTACAAGCACATCCTCCAGTGCACCAAAGTTGGTTGAAAAATCACATGTGTGTCCTCGGGTAAATTTCTAGGTCCCATGCAAGAAATGGGAATGAAATTCAAACATCTGGGCGTCGTGGCTCAGACGAAAACATTGAGAAACTTGGTTTTTTAATTCCTGTGAATCCAAAACACGCATGAAAATCATGAAACTTGGCTTGGTGTTGTGACATGGCACCAACATGCTGTGGTAATTTTGCTGTCCGATTTGCGAAGGCGCACACATTAACAATCAACAAAGTTATTTTGGAACAAGTGCTGTCATGTTACAATCGGAAACACAAGTATTATTGAAACCGTGGGCATTCTACTTACCATTTACATGCCGCCACGCATCCCCTTTTTTTATTGGCTAGGAGGTGCCGTGCGGGGTAGCTATTTGAGTACGGGAGGCGTGCGATCAGACCCCTGCGCGCGCTTATCAGGAGGAGAGCCCTTTGACCTCCATCTGCCACCCACCTCTCTCCCAAGGTATCCATTAGTGGCGCCCGAGCCCCTGTTTAATGGCGTGGCTATGTCTCACTCGACTGAGATTTAAGAGAGAAAAAAGAAAATATGAAAAGAAAATTTTGCACGGATCTTGATGTAAGATCCGACGGACCTACATAGCATCTACTACGACTTATAGCAAGACTGATGAATATATAAGGACGACGATAGTGGATAATAATTGTCTTACATATTTAGGAAGATAATTAAAAAAGCCACATGCGGCTACGCCCGAAATACACAAGGGCAAAAGAAGAAGGAAGACGCATACAACGATCTGGCTCGCTGATCTCTACTTTCTTGATGCGCTGCAGGTCACGGGGACTAGTTCTCGCGGCGAGCAGCGATGATCTCTTTCATCAGTTTCATGTCCTTAATACGCTGCTTGGCAGAATCCACGAATTCCTCCACCAGCCTTTCGCGCTCGATGCGGAGCATGGCATTCTCGTCCATAAGTTTCTTGACGATGACGCCCGTCCTCTTCAACAAGGCAGCGGTCTCCTCTGCCTGCTTCGCCCTTCCGACGATCTTCGCCCTCAGTAGGTCGCGCTCGCCCCGGAGCTTCGCATTGCCCTCCCCTAGTTGCCGGATGACACCGGTAGCCTGTTCAAATGAGGCTTTCATGTCGTCCTGCAACCTCGCCCAGCTGGAGATCTGATCCATCTGGCTATGGACGATCGCATGCATGCGCCTGTAAGAGTCCTCGCCTTCCCGCGAGACATTTTCCCAGGCCACCGCAGCGCAGGAGGACATCTCTGCTGCATTCGCGGTGCGGCGGGACAACTCTACTGCTTCCGTGGCGCGGCCGGACCAGTCTGTTGCATCGACGGCGCGGCGGGACCTCCGTGCTGCTTCGGCGGCGCGGCGGGACCTCTGTGCTGCTACGGCCGAGCGGCGGGACATGTCGGCTGCTTTCGCGGTGAGGCGGGACATCTCTCGTGCTTTCGCTTCCATGCTCGCCTCTCCCTGGTGGTAATCTCTCGACCCAGAACTCACGCTGGCCATGGCAGACGCAAGGGAACGATGATGAATGGCTTGTTTGTTTTTGTGGATGAGGAGTTGAGGAGGAATGTGCAGTCATCTTGGCACAGTAGTATTTATAACAGAGTACTAATACGCTCCTAAGTGGGAAACCGTTTAGGTTGTGATCGGTGTGAACAGGTTTGCAATTAAATATAGCGTGGTAGTAATTGGAATGTGACGAGACGCAAGCTCAAAATTTATTGACGGTTCTAGTTTCGAAGTGCGGCACTATTCCCGGATGGCGTAACGTGGGCACGCGTTCTCGGTCGTGGTGTAGCAGTTTTGTAATATGCCATGGTACTTCTTTTTCTACTGCTGTGTACATGCAATAACTGGCACCGTCGGATAAATATCTTATGGTTATTGGGGCGTTCGACAGGAATAGCCTCGTGGCGAGCTATAGACTAGTCTTTTTTTCACACGCATTACATCGACACATATCATCTCTCTCCCTCTTTCCCACGCACACACCTAGTCTCTTGGGACTTCTCGCATGCACCATCTCTAGCTCCCTAGGTCGATGCCACCCACATACACTTGTACTCTGAGTTTAGTACATTATACACGAAGAGAAGAGGTGCACGCATGCACTCGTCCTCTCTCACACACGCATCTGTAGCTACGAATTTTAGTGTTCTCAACCATCCGATTGGCTCTATCATAGGTTCCCGTTGCTCCTTGGCCTTGAGATTGATAAGTTTAAAATGCGGAGGCTAAGCTGGAGGCGTGAGGTTTTGGTTAATGTGCGGGCCGCACACGGCACCAACACGACACGAGCTTTATCTGCCTGGTGCGCAGTCGGGTGAGTACTACTAGTAGTAGTACTACTTTGATGTGTCGCGTCAACTCGCAGAAGTATGCAACACTTCCTCAACAAACAAGCATATAAGCTGCTTATACTTCTTACCCAAAGGATCTTTATATCCAACAGACACAAAATATCCGTTCGACTGTTGGAAATTACTTTAACTGCTAATCTGATGTCGAAGCAATTGCTGCATCGCCACCAAAACCCACCATCTCTTAAGCTAAAGTAGACTGAGCTAACCCCTATATTAGCATATTACTAAGATAAACAGAAGGCACTGTAGAATCATTTAGGAGGTGTGCTTGTCAATCTGAATGTGGAGGGACACCGTCCTCGACAACCTAGCCCCGGCCAGCAGCTTGGGCGGAACTGTGAAGAAGGTTAGCTCCTGCACGGCGACGTTTCCGGGATCCTTGCTGCTTGTCACCTCAATTTCCAACTTGACGGCGTCAGTCCTGCCTTTGGGCTCCCCCGGCGGGCCGTTCACCCATAGCTTGGCCGCGTAGTGCGGCGGTGGGGACTCCCCTGCTCTGATGCAGACGACTGACACGGCGATAGGCGCGCCGATGTCGAGCACGCCGCCGACCAAGAAAAACGCACGGCCGTCCTCCTCCGCGAACAGCAAGAGCCGCGGCTCCGACACTGGCACCTGCAGCTGGAGCACCTTGCCGTACTGGATCCTGTGCACGGGCATGGGATGCACAGTGCTGATGTGGTGGGGGAGTGCCGGCAGCGGGCCTTCATAGCCGCAGATGGGCATGGGGCATTTGCAGGGCGCGAGCGGACACACGCTCTGGTGATCGGCGAGCTTGTGGTAAGTGACGTAGAGCCCACAGCCTTTGTGCGGGCACTCCACCCTCACCGAGGAGAGGACGGCGTCCATCGCAGTGTTCCGCACGTCAAAGCCGCCGCAGCGCTTGCACTTCTGGCACTGCCGCTGGTTCTCGGGGTGCTCGCCGCGGCAGTCCACGCAGGCCAGGTGCCCTCCCTTGCACTGCACAAATCAATCGAACAGCACATCAATCAAGAAACCTGCACCTTGCTCGATCAGCCGATCGGACGAGGTGTAGTCGAACCTCATACACTGGAGGCTTCAAGGGGCGGAGGCACAAGGGGCAGTGGAGCAAGGTGAGGTCCATAGAGACCATAGAGAGCTCCATCATCGGGTCCTGTTCCGTCGGCATGATCTCGCCCTCCTCGTGCACAACCATCTCTCGCTTTAGGGCCGGGGCATTAGAAAGTTTTGATGTGTCGCGTCAACTTGTACAACAAGGAGAAGTTTGATTACAGCGCCCTCTCCCTCGCCCATGAGCATGGTGGCTCGCAGGACTAGGAGAAGCTTTCGCTACACGCTCTCCCTCCCGCACGCGGTGGACATGCAGCAGTTCATTCGGTGTCAGATGGCCAGAAGCATACTAGTAGTACTCCACTGTAGTAGTACCATCATTGTTCGACTTGCCGAAGAGGCGAAGAGCCAAGCGCAACCCGAACGCTCGTGTGGCAGTTTCATGTGTAGGGGAGGTAGTATAGAGACATAGTCTAGGATAGCGTGTACCATGCCTCTAAGCTTAAAATCATTGGAGTCGGCTCCATGCTATGAGGCCGTCTCGAAGCATTTTTTTAATTAAAATAATCTTCTGGCCCTACCTGTCATCCTGGTGATTGTAGTTTGCATGCTGATCTGGTCAAGACAGGAATATATATTTTAATTTGTGGTGGGGTAAATGTTAGAGGTTGTAACAAATATATTGTACACTGCGGGTCTTTTAGCCAAGTTTAGAGGCAAGCATGTGGGGCCAGTGCTATGATGTGTCGTGTCAACTCATACAACAAAGAGAAGCTTGATTTTACTACTAGTATGCCCTCTCCCTCGCCCATGCGTGCGGTGGCTCGCAAATGAGGACAGGCTTTTGCTTACTACAACAAGCTATCCCTCCCGCACGCGGTGGACGGACATGCAGCAGTTGATTCGATACTGTAGAAGTAGTAACATCATTGTTCGTCTTCTCAAAGAGGCGAAGAGCCAAGCGCAACCCGAACGTGGCAGTTGTGAATGCTCGCATGGCAGTCTTTGTGTAGGGGTGGGGCGTGGTGCGGCAGTTTTGTGGCAATTCTTTTCTACTGCTGTTTGCGTCCAATAGGTGCCACCGTCGGATGCAGATCTTACGGTTATTGTGGCGATTGCTAGTGTTGCCATATCATTTATAGCCAACACATATACAACAAGCTTAGCCTCTCATCTTCTCTCTATCTCTTTCCTCACATTTATTGCATCTGCCTTGGAGCACGCATATAGCCAGGCTCTTGCATGAGATTATACTTTTTTATGTCTCTCTCCTCCACATAGACAAAATTGCCATGTAAGCAGGCTATAAGCCCACTATTGTACTTGCTCTTAATAGTATAGCCCTGTAAACCAGAAAGGAGGGACTACTCCCTCCGTTCCTAAATATTTGTCTTTCTAGAGATTTCAATAAGTGACTACACCGTAAATGAGTACATACGGAGCAAAATGAGTGAATATACACCGTAAATAAATACGTAGTTCTCTCGTTTTCCTCTCCGCCTTGGTCACGGTACACAATATTGAGTATGCTACTACTGACTAGTCTCTTTTTGACACGCATTTACGTTGATACGGCTTGAATGCCAACGAGGCAGAGGGTAGCGGTTCCCGAAACGTTGAACGGTCAATGATGCCTCCGCATTCAATTAGCATGCAGAGGTAAGTAATTGGAGAAGCAGAATGGAGCCAGCACGATGTGAATGCAACGCAATTTGGACTCTCATATAAATGCGCCCCACCACTCCAATCCATCTACTCCTAGTCTCTGCGCAACACTGCCCACTCCAATCCAAGACCAAGACCAAGTGACCAGAAGCCACAAGCACCCATGGCGTCGATGGACGCGAGCGGCAGTCGGCTGTGCCGGATCGTCCAAGACGCCGGCCTGCGGCCCCGCACCACGCAGCATTTCCGGATGGTGCTGGTGACCGCCGGCATCATAGCCCTCGTCGATGCCGGCTTCGCCTCTCGCATGTACCAGATGATGGTCGACTCCATCCGCAAGTTCACCGCCGTCAAGAAGCGCGCGGACAACCTTGTCGTACTACTCCAGCCCGGGCGCCCAAGCTCCTCGTTGCCTTCCACCCTCATCAGCCTCCAAGGTGACGAACTCTTTGAAGCCCTGGTGGCCCTGTAGCTGCCGGAGGTCGCGACAAAGAATGTGCACCTCGAGGCCGCGCTCACCGCGCAGCGCCTCGCCATGCAAGAAACCATTGACCTGCACATCCACGTCTACGAGGAAATCGTCTACATAGGCCACTACAAGGCCAGCAAGGACAGAAAGATGTTGGCCTTCTTCCAGCGGCTGGAATCTTTGGATGCCATTGTTCAGAAGCACATCGACCTGGCCACGAAAGCCGCTGCTACTTAGCCGCCGTTCGGTGGGCCGGCGCCCTAAGTCGAGGAGGTGGACGTCGTCGATGGATGCATCTTTCTTCTTGCCTCCTGTAACTAGCACTGCATCGCCTCGTGGCCTTGATGTTTTATTAGTATATGGCATTTTTATTCCAGTCGTAAATGCCATGTGTGATCCCTTGCTCTTATTTGGCGTTAATTATATGTAGTATCACTGTCTTCGTCCTGGTGTACTACCGAGAGGAGGAGTACTGTACATGCTAGAGACTGGACTGTAACACATTGTTTTTTATGGCCATATCACCACATTGTTTTCTATGGCCTATCGCCTGCTGGTTCACTGGGCTGCTGTGGTTCGCACTCCTCCGACGTGATTAGTAGTACTAGTATATACACTATATATACAAAACCACATGATTCTTTGCTCCTTCTTACGTAATACTTCGCCGACATGTGGGAGAGCCAGCATCCGGGTCGATGTGTCATGCACCAGATTAGAGTGGGGAACGGAAGGGGGGGCATCACCCCGGTCATAGCACCAGTAATTAATGACTATAGTGAGTAGTCATATCACAAGACCCCGTCTTTCCAGCAGTAACGCGCCGTCAAATCGCACAACCCTACCTTTCCAGCAGTAAGTTGAATCCGCTACTCCCTCACCCTCCTCGCCTCTCTGTCAAACCGCCTACTTGAAAACTGCCGCGCATACTGCCCGGGAAAAGCCCCGCCCTCAACTTTTAACTACTCATAGTATAATTTTGTATCGATGAATTGCGCCATGGAGCAGAAAACAAAAGAAAAAGGTGGTACATGTAAACAAATACAGTTCAAGCTCTAGCTAGTGATTCGGAATGTAAACCGTGCATGTGTTTATACGTATAGGTTACTTCAAAGTACTGAGCCATTGATGCAATGTGGTCAAACTGTACCATCGATATCTCAAAGCCAAAATAGTTCGAGCTTGTTCGTTCTATATAAATACTAGTACTGTATGTTTATTCACCCGTGGGGTTGTTCAATGAATGGAGGGCCGGGGAGCACAAGTGAACAATACTACTACTAGTAAGTAGGAGTCGTACAGTTAGTCACGTTAAATAGAGAGTTTCTTTTCTTTAATGCCACGTACACAAATTTAAATGCTTGTTGTGGAGAGAAAAAGATAATCACTCCACTATATATATAGGCAGGGGCCTGAGCGCTTGCTTTACTAGGGTTGCTCTCTTCATTCTCTCATCCTCTCCAGATCTAAACAAGACAGCGGTAGCAACATTTTCTCTCTGCTCACCGCTGGTCACAGATCCAGCCGTATCCCTTCGGCTGGTGTGTGTAGAGGACTAGGTGCATCATTCACGCGGTCATCGGCAGTGAGGGAGGAAACCCACAGCTGCCGGCGGGTCCCGATCCTCTGCCCGTGCCATTCTCTCCGACACAGTGCCGGCTCGGGAGGTCCTCTGACCCTTCTTCCTCCCTGCCGTATTGTGCGCAGATCCGACCTGCCGCCGCCGACATCCCGACGACCCTCAGGTATAAGTTCCTTCAAAAGCGGCCTTGCTCTACTGCCCCAGCTCCCCACGTGTCTGCATGTCGATCTTTTTCTACTTCCATTAGCTCTTCCAAAGCCACCTAAATTTTTAGTATTATTGGAGGTAAAGCTACTTCATGCAGTCAAATCTAGGACTTGGTTCAAACAACGAAGAAAGGGGGGAAAGTCGTAGCATGAATCTAGGACTTGATTCAAAGAGGAAATAACAGGGGGAAAGTAGTAGAGACTGGATACCCAACCGGTCTCTTGGTTGAAAAGGGAAATAAAGGGAAAAGGCAGTACAAACTGGATAAGGAACAAATCTATTATTGGTTGAAAAAAGGATAGAAAGTGGCGGCTGGTGGACATGTCAATAGAGTATGTCCAGGATTAGATTTGCTGCCCTTACATAGTAAAAGGTCTCCAGGATTAGATTTGCTGCCCTCACAGAGTATGAACAAACTCGGCATCACCAATTTATGCCTCCTTGCAGGTATATTGTGCTGATGCGTCCACTGTCGCATGTCCTTATACCAACTTTTTGTTGTTGTTAATGTAAGGGCGCATGTAAAATGAAGCGATCACACTGTTACCTTAAGGACATGTCTAACCAGTGTTATTGTTAATCTAATGCCTCCAGTGATATGATGCAATTAAACTGTGTTACAAATGGTACTCCTGCTGTTTTCCCCAATATGATAAGTAAGTTGCTTCTTTACGCTGTTGAGTGTCCTGGTGTCCCCACTGTCCCATGCCCTTAAACCAACTCTTTAGCTGCTGTTGATCTACTGTATCTGGTAAACAAGCAATGCCACCATTAAAGTAATCCCATATTTGACGAATGTCATTGTTGATCGTAATGCTTCCGGTAACATGAAGCAATGCTGCCGTTTTAAAATTTCTACTGTCCTTGCGTGATTGCCATGAACATAATCAAGATGCTTCTTTTCATTTGGTGTATGTTTCATATCTTGTTATTGACCAGCAACTGTTTTCTTTCTATCTTTTTGTGCAGATAGGGATATCCATTTCACCTTGTTGCTATTGTGACCTTTTGGTGAACTGCACAAAACATTTTTTTTAATGAGTGTCTTGTGCAGTTCGACTAAAATGTCACGTGGGCAACATCTCTCAATTTTGGTGGAACTGCACAAATGGTGATTGGAGTTTCCAAAATCTCCATCAAACTCTGCTGGTAATCTCATGCAACATTTTATTAGCCTTTGCAAGATGAGACGTCACTGTCACCACGATGGCACTTTATTTTAGTGGAACTGCACAAAAGGATAAGCAAATTATAGTTGCACCTTACATGAGTAGGACAGCCAACCTTAATGTTGCTCAATTTTAGTGCAACTACTAAAGAAGAACCTGCCAGCTCATGAGAGCAACTACTTCTTGCTAGCTGAATGATGCAATCTTTGCTTCATTTCAGGTGAACTGCAGAAGAAGTCACATGAATTGAATCATGGATCTACAGGTTGACCTCATTGAGTCGTGGCGGCATAGGGGCCCCTCTCTCCGTTATGGTCCTTTTTAGTTGATTTTGACTCTGCATCCAGCTAGTGATCTTGTGCTACTGTTTTCGCACTGCTACTGCCGCTGATAAAATGAAGTAATAATACATTTAAAATAGAACTACTGTCTTAGCTACCATTTCATTTCCAATGTAGATAATTTGCAGAAAAAAGTGATTGAAATAAGTCAACGCTCCTCCTCTCTAATTGGCGGGCGCCATAATTTTAGTTGAACTGCACAAAAAAGTGATTGAAATGAGTCGACGCTCCTCCTTCTACTGCCACACTGAGGTGTTAATGAATGTCAATGAATCGCTTTCATAGCAAGATATGGGGACATGAAGAATAACTTGATCTCCCAAAGTCATCTCACACCTGCCAGTACTGTCCTTTATCAACATGATTGTGCTTTGTCATACTGTGCTAACGTTGTATTTTTTAAATAAAGCTATTCTATCGCAATCTTTTCTCATTTTGGAAATAAAGTTTGCTTCAACTAGTGGCACTATTATAGTAATCATGCTCTTTCTTATTTGGGCAAATAGGAATACTCAACTACAGATGTTGTGATGGTCAAGAGCATTCGCCAAGTTCTTGGGTTGTATGACACGGCTAGCCAAGATGGATTTAATCCCGATATTCACTTTATCAAAAGGCTCTAATGGGTTGGTTCTGAATCTTGCAAACTGGGAATCAATGAGATGTGTAGGCATCTTTGTTGTACTTATTATTTGAATCTTATTTGTTGGTTCTGAATCTTGCAAGCTGGGAATCAATGAGATGTCTGTGTGAAAGTGCGACAAATGTTGCGATCGTGTGCGTCCTGAGAATAATAATTCTAATTGTTGTGCATGTTAATCCCGTGGCACTGATAAACGAGCCAATGCATTGCTTGTTTTAAGAATAAATTTTAATTAAAGCTAATTAAATTTAAGTAAAGTGACCACTAACACTTGTTATTACACAACTAATACAGACCCGCTCGTGAACCGACGTGTGGCCGGAATAGGTTTCTTAATGGAGGCATTTGAATGCGCCAAGGGTGCATGTTCTGCCGGGCGTGCAGCGGGCGAGGGAGGGGTAGTAACTATTGTCGCCTGTACACACTCAGTTTATGGTTGAATCCAGTTCCCCAAGAGCTGAAAAATGAACTGCTGCCGCTGCCTACCCACTCGTTCACTTGAAGAGACTCCAATGGCGATCCAAGGGGTGAGCCTGCTGGATATGGACTTCAGTAAGGAGTTCACCTTTGAGTTCGCCATTCAGACCCATGGCTGCACCAAGTTGAATGTGATGTACACCAACGATCTGGACTCAGTGAAGCTCTGCCTCGCCGAGTTCCAGCAGTACCTACAGGAGGAGAAAGCACAAGGTCGCAGGACTAGACCTTGTGCCCATCCATTCGTCTCCTAACAGGGACCAGCGGATCACCGTCGCCCAGGTATGCGTGCGGGATGAGGTTCTTGTCTACCACTGTTGTAGGGCCATCAGAGGTTCTGGAGCATTCGCCCATTTCACCGGCAGCGCTGACTGCACCTTCGCTACGGTGGGGAGAAGGAAGAACGCGATGATTTGGCCATCTGGTGCAACAAGCTTGTCGACATCCAGAAGCAATACAAGACCATCGGCAACGGGCAGGAGAAGGACTCCGTGGTTGACCTCACCGAGACCATCATCAACCCCTGCTACGCCAACATGAAAGAAGACGACGATACCAAGGACCTGAACACGTGGGAGGTACCTCTGAATCTAGCCTACATAACCTACGCGGCCAAGGATGCATACGCATGCTACGACATGTACAGGCGGATCTTGGACATGAGGGCGTGTCTGCTTCCCGTAACCGACGAGTACACGGACAGCCCCAGCGTCATGATCAAGCGTGCCAGGAAGGTCTAGATGATGTACTTTATCTGTTTAAGCACCTTTATCATCTGAGTGTTTCATGCATTAGCCTATGTGTCGTAATTATCTGTTTTATCCGAAATATTTTGTCAAAGAACCCATTAACCTGTTTGCTTTTTTTAGTGGCTATTTGCTTATGTATGTAACTAGTTCACTGGGTTGCCGTGCTTTGAATCTCCTTCCTCCCAACATATTCCCCTTCTCAGGTGGACCCAGCAGGTCTCGTACACAGACATCTGGGACCAACCACCTATCCATTTGTATTTCTTTATTTTGTTCAATCTTTCGTCCTCTTCCTACAGTGGCTAGCGGCGCTGCCGCGCACGCCTCGGTGACCCATCATAGCCTATGGCGTTGGCCAGGCCATCCTTCTACTCCCACACATTGTCCGGTGGCGGCAGCTCCACCGGCCACCCTGCACCCGAACAAGTCAACCCTCATACTACCCTCCGCCTGCGTCTTCCCGCGCTCCGGTTCGTTCGGTCCGAGGTCTCGATGTCATCCTCCGCCTTGGTGCGCCACCATCTGTCGTTCCCAACATGGTCAGCAAAACAAGAGGAATCGGGAGACGACTGTTCGTCGAGAGGCTGACAGTCTCGGGCCCACCAGGTCCATGGCCTAGGTTTTGTTCTTTAACATGCGCAGCGCACGACATGTTTCAACTTTTTTTTGGGTCCAGCAGGTATCAAGCGGCCTCTGGGCCTCCCAGCCTAGTTTGTCTATAACATCAGCAGCCCAAGTTATGTTTGTTTTTTCAAGACGACGCACAGCTCAGTTCTATTTTTCTATAAGAATGCAAAACTGAACCTATGTTTGCCCTTCTATAATAGTATATATATATTTATATTTATATCTTATTTTATTACATATATATATAATAGAAACAACATAAGGTTCCGTTAAACCTGTCATTCGTCCAACCATTTTATAGACTTTCCCACTTCCTTTATTTTTCGTTTTCATTAATCCTATATCTGAATTTTCTCCCACTTTCTTTTTCGATGTAATCTGAGTTTTCTCCCAGTACTTTTCCCTAGAACCAACTCAACTGTCCCACGTCTAGCCTAAAAAATAATAATACCCCACATCCTATTAACTCATCAAATTAAAATGATATTTTATTTCGTAAATCGAAAGTTCTTACAAAATAATAATAATTGTTTATATATAACTTGGCAAGTTAACTCCTGGTGATTGCGTACATAAGCTTGCAAAGATTTTACTGACAAATGCAGTAATAGACGTGCAATCATGTGTTTATGTTTTTATAACATTTCTCCGTCCAGCCCAACATGATATTTTCACCCAGCCCAGCAAGTCCACGGATTTCGAGAAAAATGGAAATGGGCTTTAAATTCTAACATAATATATAAACGGGCTGCATAGACGCTACATCATTGTTTCACCCAGCCCACCAAATGGACTAAAAAAACCAAATGGACTGGCTGACATGTGGGCCAGTAGGTTGAAGCCTAAGCACTTTCGCAAAAAATAAAAATACAAAGGTCGAAGCCTAAGCAGGGCGTTGGATTTACATCCAACGGCCGGCATTCTTCTTCAATATGTCGTCTTCTTCCCCCAGCGCTGCCGGGACCGCCTGCTCCAACCTCCGGCGTCCAGCGGCGCTGTTTTCCGCGCCTCGTAGCAAAACGCTACCCCACCGACGGCCAGGCCATCCCTCCACTCCTCCGCACCTCCTGTTATTCTCTGCCGAGTGTAGGCCCACCCCGCACCCGAACCGGTCAAGTTTCCCACTCCTCTCCGTCTGCGACTCCACTGCCGCATCTTCCCCATCTCCGGGGCATTCCAGTCTGGGGCCTCGCCGTCGTCCACCGGCCTTGGTGCGCTCTGCACGGTGTCGTCAATGTGGTCAACAAACGAGAGTCATCGGAAGATGACTGTACGTGGAGAAGCTGACAGTGGGGACGCACCACGCCCATGGACGCATGCATGCAACTGCATCCTTTTTACCCTGAGAAATAATGTTTTCTCCCCCTGACAGCTGGGACCCACCAGCTACATCTTCACACGCAAGGAAGTGCGTCCTTATTACGGGAAAAAAATGATTCTTCCCCCTGACATCTGGGACCCACCAGCTATATCTTCGCACGCAAGGAAGTGCGTCCTTATCCTCCCTGATATCTGGGACCCACCCGGTCGAAGCGTACGTAGCGTTGTCTGTGTACATACCGGTCGATCGGTCTGTCTGCCACGATGAACCGTGGCCGAGTAAGGAGCGGTAGCAGTTCAGGCAGTCCCGTCAAAACCGTGTACACATACGTACAACTAGATGCCAAAAAATACGGCCACATACGTACATACGGGCGGGGTCTCGAACGCGTACTCGCGCATACGTACGGCCAGGGCTCATGCACATGCAGAGGCAACGGATGGCAGCAACGGCGTCCTGTTCATCGGAAGCCAGCCGGCTGGGTCGGAACGGAGAAACTGTGTCGTGTTCATCGGGAGGCAACGGAATGCGTCGTGTTCATCGGGAGGCAACGGAATGCGTCGTGTTCATCGAGAGGCAACGGAATACATCGTGTTCATCGGGAGCCAACCGGCTTGGACGGAATAGCTGAAACGAGGCCTGGCGTACCGCAGAACAGAGGAAACGGGCCTTCTGTTCGACCGTGTACGGTCGAAACGGGGTCCTGTTCATCACGAAGGGTCTGGCGTACCGCAAAACGGAGGAAACAGACTTATGTTGGAGCGCCTACGGTCAAAACGGGGTCCTATTCATCCACCGTCTACTGCCTCGCTCCAGCCTTCACGGGCTACTGTTCATCCACCGTCGACCTCCTCCAGCCTCCATGGGCTACTGTTCATCCACGGCTACTGTTCGTCCAGCCTCCACCGGCTGCTGTTCATAGAGCCTCCACGGGGTCCTGTTCATCCACCCCCAACCGGTTGGGGTGCGGCGGCCTCCTCGGGGTCCTGTTCATCCAGCGGCAATGGCCTACTACCACGGGGTCCTGTTCATCCAACCCCCACCGGGAACTGTTCATCCACAGCCAACCAACCGGCTCGACTCACCACGTCTCAACTCGTTCTACGTACCGCACGCACGGTAGCAACGGTCACTGTTCATCGAGAGGCAACCCAACACCGGCTGGCAATGTCTCGCACGGGGACTCGATCGGCTTCAGTAAGCAGCAGCAGTGATCAATCGCTCGGTTCAGTTAGCAGCAGCAGCGAAGGAATCGCTCGGGTCTAGCTAGCAGCCAAGGGATCGTTCGCTCGGGTTCAGTAATGTAGCTAGTGCAATCGCTCGGGTTCAGTAAGCGAATGCCTCGCTCGGGTTTAGTTAGAGCCCAACGCCTCGCAAACACGCGCATACATATACGAGAGAAAACGTGCAAACCTCCGTGCATCGCTCGGCCCCGACCACCCACCATAACCGGGAACTCCCCGATATTTTCCTCGCCCTCGCTTCTACCATGATTTTTTCCGTCATGGACGGCCCAAAGAATGTCATGCAGCTGCGTCTCCGGCCCGCCCAGGACGAAAAGCCCATTTTCTGTCATGATTTTTTGTCAT
The DNA here is from genome assembly GCA_011799875.1 of Thinopyrum elongatum. Lineage (NCBI taxonomy): Eukaryota > Viridiplantae > Streptophyta > Magnoliopsida > Poales > Poaceae > Thinopyrum > Thinopyrum elongatum. The sequence continues at coordinate 475,994,712 of CM022303.1, read as the reverse complement.
AGAAGTAGGAGCCCACTACATCTATGATGATACCGGGTTTTGTCACAATTATCATCATAGAAGTGTCATAAGCATGACAGAAAATATTTTCGTTCGGCCCAAAATGTCACGGATGTGTCTTTTTTTTTTGTAGTGCTACTAGCAGCCAAGAGGCATGTGGCGCCCCGCCTGATTACCACTGTAGCCAGACGGTCGCCACGCATGCTAGCCCAGGAAATCACTCTGGCATGCGCGTTTTCAACAAGTATCATGAACACATGCATTTCTATTAAAGGATATATAAGTCCTACATGATATCTTACAAGAGTTATGGTAGCGGAAAAGCTCTATCTAAGGCAGCATGGTCCTGGTACGGCTCCAATCCACAGGGATCTGACTGGGTTACTCTCCTAGCCCGCGAACGCTCCGGCTCCTCATCAACGGACGACGGATCCTTATGTGAACCTGGCCACATTGAAGGCCGCTGAGTACTTTTGAATGTACTCGCAAGCAAACCAAACTAACATATACACCAAGCAAAGCAATCCATGGCATTCAAGCATGCATTTGTTATTAGAGAAACATTGATTATCATGGCATAGCATACCTATCTAGCAATATTAATCATGTTATAACAGGATTATCCAGTGTGATACTACCAAAGTAAAGTAAAGCATGACAAGTGAATAACTCATACTCCGAACATTCTCATGATCCAATCCTAATCTGATCCAAATCCAATCCAAATCATGTGATCATCCAACCACTAATCTTATAGCCATCCCATGGCTAACATATCATATTCCTGACATCATCTGATGTCTATGCATCTTCACTGAAAGTCTGATAAACTTACTCTCTTCCGGGTTGCATTACAATCCTCAGAATAATCATGATCCACTGAGTACTACAGGGCATAAGACGAGTTCTTCCAACATTATTATCACTGTTCTGGTTGACCACCTAGAGAGGTCTGGACGGACTGTCCAATACCATGGACGCGGCTATTCGAATAGATTTTACACTCTGCAGAGGTTGCGCACTTTACCCACACCATGGAGCACCTGACCTCGTGATCCCATTCGGGTGGACCAGGGTTGCTCCAACGAAACCCGCCTAACCCGTGACTCCTCCACCGTACCACCAGCAATCATCCTCCCCCGGAGTCCTGCCCTGGGTGGCCCCTATGTCACCTCATGACACCTGCCACCATCGTGGCCAAACTAAACTGTCCCAAACGGTGACTCCCGGGTTAAACAATCAACTGGGCTCACAAGGTTATCGCCGCCTACCGGGCCATGGTAGCGCGCACGCATAACCTTCCCTAGTTGCGGTACCGATAAAAGAGCACGCGATCAAACCAAGTCAAGGCCGTCCCATACCGGCAAATGTGGTTGCGCGGATAAGTCCGGACAGGTGACTCTGGATCAACCGACTAGGTTTAGCTTTAGCCAGTATTTAGCAAGCATGGTTGTTTATCATGAATAACTTAACATGGTGGTAACTATGTATGAGGTAACAACTGTGGAAACATAACAACCTATCTCCACATAACATCACAATGAGTCATTAGTGAAACAACATCTAAATGGCAAGTTACCACTTTACAAGTTCTAGCTGTAAGTTACGACCATCGGAACCCTTGCATAAAACCGGCAAAGAAACTAGTAGCCACCAGAACGGTCTTTACAACTCAGATCTGGGACATTACCGGAATAACTCAACCCCGGCTCAAGACGGCTGGAAAGCAGCTCAGAGCATGAGACGATGTTGATAAAAAGAATGTAGCAGTTCCCTAAGACGGCCAAAAAACAGCTCAGAGCATAGGGTCACTACTACAGAAAGAAATTCAACAACTGTCCGAGACGGCCGCAAAACAGCTCAGAACACGGCCAGTTGTTGAAAAGAGAACATAAAGTCGGCATCCACCCCGGACGGCCGAAAGCAGCTCAGACACAAGCGTGGTGCCGTCATCAAAGAAGGTACAAACAAGGGTTCGTCAGAGTCACATACAGCCCACTGCTACGTATACAATTACAAGCATATTGATTTAAACATGCAGGAATAACACAGAGCAATGCTTTAGGGCATATATCAGATGGTCGGCTTGCCTGGGGTCGAAGAATACTCCGGGAAGAAGTGTGGTGAAGCCGCGGAAGAATTCGCCGGAAAGGATTCCCTCTCAGAGGGGCTGATTGGAGGGCAATGGCAAAATGGTCATTTTCACAGTGTGAAAACATTATGAAAATGATACCATCGGAACGGGCTCGACGAACTGAAGCCGTGGGCATTGGATTCACCTGGATCGGAGTTGCGAGCGAGAAGTTGCGAGGGTTTTTCTGCCAGTGACCTTTATGCAAATAAACTATTTACTTCTGTGCCCCTGACTGATTTTTCTGGAAAATAATAAATGGCACTGTGCACATGGGCCCACTTGGGCTGAAAGTGGCCACTGTTGCCGTGTGCACCGCCATTGCTGCCCACTGGGCCAGCCCAGCCGGACTGCTGCCCTTAAAAAAATGAAGGGGAGGGGTGCTGGCCCGCTGATGCGCGGGGCCCGCCGGCAGAGTTTTCGTCCATCTCCCGCTCGTGCGCCCGACCGAGAGAAGGGGCGACTCCGGCGGCGACTGCCGGCGACGTGGGTCACCTCCCGCGACGCCCGGCCTACCTACGAACTCAGCGCGAGGAGGCGCACCCGTCCAGGTAGGACACGGAGCTCGGGGAGGATCGAGGTGGGCACGCCTTTGGTCATGGCGGCGACCGGCATCGGGCGGAGATTGGCAGGATGCCATGGTTGCGGAGAGGAGGAGCTGAGGCCATTGAGGACTCGGAGTAGCTAGGGAAGGGTTGTAACACCCCATGTACTTAGCCACAGTGATCACCCTTAGTTAATGCTATGTCAGCTAGATTAATAGTGCTTAATCATCATTTGCATCATATTGCATTTCAAACTCATAATTCAAAATTCAAATTAAATTAAAGTGAAAGTAAATTTTTTTCAAATCCAGGAACTAAATTGTTCAACATATTGCAAATAATGTAGAGCCATTTATAAAATTAGCAGCAACAATGATTGGAATATTTAAATGTCCCTAGCAACCTAAAACAGCAGCAAAACATTTAATTAAATACATTTTTCAGATTAATAAAATATTAAACTATTTATTTTATTGGCAAAAACTTATGGGGCAGTGGCATAATTGTTAAAACTAAATTAGGAACTAGTTACATATTTTGTAAAACAAAATTAAAAGGAAACTAAAACAAAACAGTAAAAAGAAAATAAGAAAAAGAAATGAAACAGAAAAATAAAAGAAAAACAAACCCCCCCGGCCAACAGGGCCATGACCCAGCTGGCCGGCCCACCGGCCCATCCACGCCCCTGGCCTATATGGCCTACCAGCGCCGAAACCCTAACCCCCCGACACCCCCACTCCCCTTGCTCCTCTCCTCCACCCCCCTCCTCGTCTGGATCTGGATCGGGAGGAGCCCGACCCCATCACCCCCCCGACGCCGATGCCCGGTGCCGCCCTGGTCCCGTTGCCGACCTCCGTCGCCGCCCCGTCCTCGTCCTCCTCCCCACCGGACCTCCTCATCTCCTCCCCAACTCGCTGCAACGAGCCTCGCTGCCCCCTTCCTTCCACGCCGATGAGGAACCCCGGCCGTCCTCCCCGCACCGGTTCCCGCTTGCCGCTCGCCCGTGCACGCGCGCTGCCTGACCACCGCGCCCCTGCTCCGGCCCGCTCTCCAGCGCCCAGTGCACCGCCCCCCTGTCACGCTTGCGGCCACCTCGCCCCGCGCCGCACCGGCCGTGCTCGCCGCGGCCACCTACACCGCGCCCGTCGTCCCCGCCCGCGGCCGCAGCCCCTCACACGCGCCCGCGCCTTGTTCCCGACCGGCCAGTGCGCGTCCACGGCCCCGCGCCCGCCTGCTCGCTGCACTCGCCGCCCGCTCCTGCCCGCTGCTCTGCCGCTGCCGCCCTGGCCAGCGACCGCTGCCGCCGTCCGCGGCCTGGCTCCACCGCGCCACCCCCCCTGACCGGCGCCCCATCGCACCCCGGCAGCCGCGCCGCTGGTCTCGCCGATGCCAGCGCCCGGGCTCGCCCCATCGGGCGCCCGTGGCTGTGCCCGATCGGCCTCCCCGCTTCGCCCCGTTAACAGCCGCGCCCGCTAGACCCCCCGGGGTCTATGACAAGTGGGGCCCAAGCCCCAGAACGAGTTTAAAAAAGGAAAAAAGAAAATGAAATTAGAAAATTAATAATTGATTAATTAGTGAATTAATTAAGTTAATTAATTCTGTTTAATTAAACTAATTAATTAGTTAGTCTAATTAATCTATAATTAGCTTAATTAAACTAATTAATTAGTTAGTCTAATTAATCTGTAATTAGCTTAATTAAACCCTAATTAACCTAAACAGTCAATGACAGTGGGACCCACACGTCAGTTTGACCCAGTCAACAATTCAGTTGACTGCTGATGTCATGATGACATCATAATTGTATTTTCGAATTAAATTAATTAATAATAATTTCAGAAATGATTAAATCTTTAAAATTTAATATAAAATAAACCGTAGCTCAGATGAAAATACTTTGTACATGAAAGTTGCTCAGAATTTCGAGGCGAATCCGAATACGTGGTCCGTTCATCTATCAGATGCCCCTAGCTGCCTAAACATGGAACTTTTAGACTGAATTCGATAAATGAATAGTGCTTAGCTTTAATAAAATAAATTCCTAAATTAACTAAATCATTTAGTTAGGCAGTAGAAGACCTCTGCATATCATTTAGGCATGTCATGCATATTGTTTGCATCTTTTCTGTGAATTTATTGTTTCTTCCCCCCTCCTTCTCTCTCGATAGACGCCGAGACCGACGCCGTTGCAGCTGAGTACGACTACGCTCCGGACGAGCAGCCCGTTGACGACCCCTCCTTCTTGCCAGAGCAACCAGGCAAGCCCCCCCCCTCAAGCATCCAGATATCGCCCATTCCATTTCTCTTGCTTGCATTAGATTTTGCTACTGTTAATGTTTGCTCCTATTCTGATGCATAGCCTGCTTTTGTAACCTATTTATTGTTACCTTACCTGCCTATGTTAAACTGCTTAGTATAGGTTGGTAGTGAACCATTAGTGACCCTCACCACCTTACCCTTGTTGCCCCTGCTTGATCATCGACTACTCGATCAATGTGATCGTCGACCAGAGACCGACACATCACCTCACCCCCCCTTTAGTTGTATGACTCTTCATAGTTACTATCGAGTGCCGAGGGTGATACCTCGTAACGCACTCCTGATGAATACTCTACAGTGTAGCTGTTTGGTCGTGGTCATCAAGGGTGATTCCTCCTTCACCACTTCCAATACGACTCTGTCGTGTAACCCCCTCAATTGTGAACCTCGAGGGTGATGCCTCCTACATTCACCTTGATGATTTCATCAGGTGGAATCCTCCGAGGGTGATTCCTCGGGTTTCCCCCTTGATGTTATGACCACACGGTTACTTTGACCTTTGTTACAGGCGGGTCGACCCTGATGGGTACCCGCAGGGGATCTATGATGTCGGGTGTGCCGGAAGGGCACTCGAGTGTGATATTGTGGCGGAGCTTCAGAAACTCTGATCGTCTCCGCGTGTTACTAAATCAGCCTATCGGATTTGGGTATTTGATCTGAGTGGGTCGGCGTGCCCTATACGCACTACCACCACGTGGGATAATGGTTTATGGGGCCCTCTGCGTTGTACGTTTCTCCCGAAAGCTCATCAGACGTCACAGTTCACCGTGCGGGCTGATTGTCGGGAATGGGCTGGATACTTCACTGACGAGTTCAGTGTCGCGCCTGCACCCCGGCCAGTCACGCAACGCGCAGGGTGCCCAGGGCGATGGCCCAAGACCTCTGGGTGCATAGGTTAGTCCGGCGTGCTGACCTCTCTGCTGAGCAGAGGTAGGGCACTGCTTCGTGTTGATCTCCCGAGGCCGGGCATTACCCAGCAAGTGTGTCCGACCAGAGTTGATCGAGCGTGTTGGGTAACAGTAGTGCACCCCTGCAGGGAAGAATAATCTATCGATAGTCGGTCCTACGGTAAAGGACGCTCAGTTTGTTATCCCGTTCTATTACTTGAACTAGATACTTGTTTAATTAATTGAAGCTCTGGGATCGCTTTCTCGCAGGGAGTCGAGGAAGGATCTCTAGGCTTACTTCAACATGTTTGCTTAATAAAATGCTATTCTACTCTCTTCTATTACTGCAAGATGGTGGCTTCGTGAAGATGTTTGAAGATGCTAGTCTTCGATAGGACTAGGCCTTCTCTCTATTCTGGCATTTCTGCAGCCCAGTCCACATATACAGCCTTTCCTCTTTGATAATGTTGCATATGTAGTGTAGATCCTTGCTTGCTGAGTACTTCGGATGAGTACTCACGGTTGCTTTGCTACCTCTTTTCCCCCATTCCCCTTTTGATGTTACATCAGACGATGGAGCCCCGGAGCCAGATGTCCCCGCAGGAGCTTACTACCAGGAGGGTCCAGACGGCACGTACTACTGGATCGAGCCAGCCGAACAGGAGTAGGATTGGAGGTCCCAGGCAGGAGGCCTACGCCTTTCGATCTAGAATCGTTGTTTGTGCTAGCCTTCTTAAGGCAAAACTTGTCTAACTATGTCTGTACTCAGATATTATTTGTATGACTGACTTATGTATTCGGATCCTTGTGATCCCTGGTCTGTAATATTGTGGATCCCCGTTTATTTGAGTTAGAGTTGTGTTGTGATATCTTCCCGTGAGTCCCTGTGCTTGATTGTGCATGTTTGCGTGTATGATTAGTGCACGATTGAATCGGGGGCGTCACAAGTTGGTATCAGAGCCGACTGCTTGTAGGAAGCCCCCTTCCAATTCCTTGGTCGAAGTTGAGTCTAGACATCGAAAAACTAATTTAATAACTTGGCGGTGTGGCTTACGGGCCCACGTCGCCAATTGGGTGGTATTAGGATCTTTTATTCCTCGTCTATACTCTGGAACTCTGGCCTCTCTTCTATTCGGGTTAAATAAATTTTACTAACGTCGACACTTAGGATCTCGTAAATCTCGTCTACCCAGAGAGCTGGATATCTGTGCTTACTTCCTTATCATTGATCTGATTTGTCTGATAATCATTTTCCTTTCCATTGTTTTGTTTAACCTTTCTCTCCGAGTTGTATTAAACTTCTCATTGTCATTTGACAATCCTGAATTTCCTCTGTTTCAGATGGATCGTTTGTTTCCACCACGTCCTACGACGTAGCTTGTGCTTCGCACTTGGGCTCGTGATGCCCCTGGTTTTCCAGCTGTTCCGATTGCCCTCCTGACCAGACTTGGCTACCGCTGGTACCCCGAGTACATGGTCTACGAGGATTACCGCGAGTTCAACCAGGAGCAGTACCATGCCGATGTTCGTACCTATGATCCGCAAGATGACTCAGACACTGAGCTGCACCTTTTCCATGGTATCAGCGTGACGATTGAGATGCCAGTCCATGATGCCGCCTACTCTGCTGTCGCACGTCTCCGAGGAGAGTTTAGCGATAGCTTGGATACCTCTGAGTTCCGATACATTCCGTATGCCCCTATTGGAGATGCTACTGGATACTACACAGCTATCTGTGCCCCGTACGAGCCTCGTCGCTACGACCCGCATGTTCTGATTTAGTGCACTCAGGCTCTGGATCGCACTGTTCGGGCTCTTGCCGTCGAGTTGGTTGCCACTCGAGCACGTCTCTACGATGCTATGACGCAGTTGCTACCCGCTGTTCTTGCAGGGATACATCCGGAGCACATCCTTTACCCGCGCAGGACTCAGATGTATGCTGGTACTGATTGGCCTGCTGTTGGAGGTCACACACCTGCACGTGCACCTCTTCTTTCAGCTCAAGACCGGGTTCTGCATCAGAGTGCACATGGAGCACAGGATCCTTCCGCGACGAACATTCGTCATCCGCACGTGCAGTTACCCCGTTTCAGTGGTTTTCTCCGACGTTGCTGTAGCCTTTGCTATGTCTCGTTGTGTACTTCCTTACCGCGTGCCTGCGCGCCGCCTAGCATGTCTAGTTTTTAAATTTGCGCCGTTATGCTGTCCGCATGTACCCGACTCTGTGTATGGATCTGTATGTCTTAATTGACTACTGTTAAGTTTCTGTTACGCTGCTTAATTGTTGTCGAGTTACATCATGCTTGTCGCTAAACACTCACAATTTCTTTTACTAAACTACCCCCTGTTGATACTTAGCAGGATGGTTAGACCAGGTGGTCGTGGTCGTGGTCGTGCCCCTGAACGCCCACCACCGCCAGACTATATGGCAGCTATGATGCAACAATTCGAGCTCAACCATCAGTTCATGACTGGGATCATGGCTCAATTTCCGCATCAGAACAACCAGAACCAGAACCCTACTGCAATAACTATGTCTGAATTTGTGCATCTTAATCCCACTCAGTTCCGCAACTCTGACAAGCCACTGGATGCTGATGACTGGATTCGCGACATTACTCACGAGATGGAGTCTGAAAATTTCTCCCCTGCCAACTTTGTCACCTTCGCATCCTTTTTCCTAAAGGGTCCCGCTGCTCAATGGTGGGACACCCACAAGCGTACACTGCCTGTTGGAACAGTCGTTACCTGGCCTGAGTTCCAGGCTGCCTTTCATGCCCGTTATATTCCTCAAGGAATCATGGACCGGATGAAAACCCAGTTCCGCAACCTCACTCAGGGCAACAAGACTGTCGAAGCCTATCAGCGGGAATTCCTTGACCTGTCCCGCTATGCTGAAGAAGACATCGCCACGGATGCCCATAGACAAGAGAAGTTTCATAATGGACTCCACCCAGACATCGAGCTTGCACTTGCTGCTCAATACTTCAACGACTTTGCTACTCTTGTGAACAAGGCTATTCTGGTTGAGACCGCTCAGATGAAGCATAAGGACTTGCAGAAGCGTTATCATGATGCTGTCTCATCTTCGAGCTCAGCACAGAAGCGTCGAGTCTGGATTCCCAACAACGTGTTCCGTCCAAATGCCCCTGTGCCAAAGAACAACTATGCTGCACCACGTCTGCCTCCTCCACCACCGGGGCAGCCAAGAGTTCAAACTGCTCCACCCAAAGCTCCTCTTCGTCCTGAAGATGGTCTGTGCTTCAAGTGCCGCAAACTAGGTCACCTTGCTAAGGACTGCCGCCAGACTCAGAATCAGTTGGCTTTTCCTCGTACTGGCCGTGGCAATGGTCGTGGCAACAATCAGGCCCGCAACTATAATACTATGTCTGCTGCTCATGGTCATGGACACACTTACAACATTGATATTGAAGAAGACCAGGATCAACCTGCTACTGTGATGGGTACCCTTCTCGTTAACTTAGTACCTGCTTCTATTTTATTTGATTCAGGAGCATCACATTCATTCATGTCCGAAGCATTTGCATTATCTCATGACATTGCATTCGAAAAGATGAATCTACCAGTAGTTGTTCGTACCCCTGGAGGTCATTGTCACACCTCCATGATGGCACACAATGTCCCTGTTGAAATCGAGGGATTTGAATTCCTGGCCTCACCTATTATCCTGAAGTCTCCCACCATAGACCTCATACTCGGAATGGATTGGTTGAAAGCTCACATTGCTTCGATCAATTGTGCCACTAAAGTCGTCCAACTTCTTCACCCCTCCGATGAGACAGTGAACTACACCGCCCGAATTACTCGGAATGCTGAAGCTCAGATATATGCTCTGAATGCTTTGAATGCCTCACCTCTGGAAGGAATCGAGAACGTTCCTGTCGTTCGAGATTTTTCGGAAGAACTTCCAGGAATACCCCCAGTTAGAGCTGTCGAGTTTGTCATTGACTTGAAGCCTGGCACTACCCCTATTGCGAAGCGTCCTTATAAGTTGCCACCGCATGAACTCCTTGAACTTAAGGAAGAAATCGACAAGTCACTTAAGAAAGGTTTCATCCGCCCCAGTTACTCTGCTTGGGGAGCACCTTCGCTCTTTGTTAAGAAGAAGGATGGAACTAACCGATTGGTTCAGGATTACCGGCCCATTAACCAAGCCACAATCCAAAATAAATACCCACTGCCCCGGATCAATGATCTCTATGATCAGCTTGCTGGATCCTCTGTGTTTTCTAAACTTGACTTGAGGTTGGGTTATCATTAGATCCGTGTTCGCGAAGAGGATATTCCGAAGGCTGCCTTTGTTACTCGATATGGCTCCTATGAGTACACCGTTATGTCTTTTGGCTTAACAAATGCTCCAGCAACCTTCTCACGGTTGATGAACTATATCTTCATGGATTACCTCAACAAATTCGTCGTGGTTTATTTAGATGATATCCTTATATATTCCAAGAATGAAGAGGAACACGCTGAACATCTTCGACTTGTGTTGGAGAAGCTACGAGAACACCAGCTTTACGCCAAGTACTCTAAGTGTGAATTCTGGTTATCTGAAGTGACCTACCTTGGTCATGTGATTTCCAAGAATGGCATTGTTGTTAACCCCGAACGAGTACAGGCTATTCTTGACTGGACTCCCCCGAAGAATGTCAAGCAAGTCAAGAGTTTTCTCGGACTCGCTAGTTATTGCCGTCGATTCGTTGAGAACTTCTCAAAGATTGCAAAGCCACTAACTGACCTGCTCCACAAAGGTGTTAAATTTGAGTGGACAGAAAAATGTCAAGAAAGCCTTCAGACACTTAAAGATAAGTTGACATCTGCCCCAGTGCTAGCACCCCCGGATACTCGCAAGGATTTCGTGATATACTGTGATGCATCTCGTCAAGGATTAGGCTGTGTCCTAATGCAAGAGCGCAAAGTGATTGCTTATGGCTCTCAACAATTGCGTCCTCACAAAGAAAATTATCGAGTGCATGATCTCGAACTTTCTGCGAATATTTATGCCCTGAAGCTATGGCGACATTACCTTCTCGATAACCGTTGCGAGATATACACGGATCATAAGAGTTTGAAGTATCTATATATTCAACCAGATCAGAACCTTCGTCAACAAAGATGGCTCGAAACAATTGCCGATTATGATATGAATATCTCATACACCCCTGGCAAGGCTAATGTAATGGCCGATGCTTTGAGTCGCAAGGCTTATTGCAACAATTTTATGGTTCAGGAAGCACAACCTGTTCTTTATGAATTGCTTCGCAAATTGAACCTCCATATTGTTCCACAGGATTATCTCAATACCCTGGTTGTTGAACCGGATCTTGAGCACAACATTAAGACTATGCAATGGTATGACTCTGAAGTTGAAAGGATTAAGCGATACCTCGAAAGAGGAAAGCCGTCGAAATTCCATCTTGATAATGATGGGATCCTATTCTTCCAACGCCGTCTCTTCGTACCCAAGTTCAAGGATGAGAGAGAACACGTTATCAAAGAAGCTAATGACACTCCTCTGTCAATTCATCCTGGTAGCACAAAGATGTACCGTGACATTTGTCAGAGATACTGGTGGCCTAATATGAAGCGAGACATTGCTTGTTATGTTTCTGAGTGTGACGTTTGCCGTCGCATTAAAGCAGAACATCAAAGACATGCTGGAACTCTGCTACCCCTTGATATTCCTGAATGGAAATGGGACAAAGTCCAAGTGGATTTCATTACTGGTTTTCCTAGATCTCAGAAGGGTCATGATGCTATCTTTGTCATCATTGACCGATTCTCAAAGGTTGCTCACTTTCTGCCAGTCAAGGAGACAATCACTGCTAGTCAGTTAGCAGACTTGTATGTTTCCCGAATTGTGTCACTCCACGGTGTTCCGTTGGAGATCAGTTTGGATCGCGGCAGTCTCTTTACCTCAAGATTCTGGCAAAGTTTCCAAGAAGCTATGGGAACTCATCTGTCCTTCAGCACCACTTTTCACCCTCAGTCACAGGGTCAAGTCGAACAAGTTAATCAAGTGCTCGAAGATATGCTTCGAGCTTGTGTCATTTCCTTCGGTAAGAAATGGGAGGAATCTCTCCCGTATGCTGAATTCTCTTACAACAATAGCTATCAAGCTAGTCTGAAGATGGCACGGTTTGAAGTTCTTTACGGACGTAAGTGCCGAACCACTCTGAATTGGTTAGAAACTAGGGAACGCTCACTCGTCGGACCGGACATTGTTCAACAAGCTGAAGAAAAAGTCCGCATCGTCCTTGAACATCTGAAAACTGCTCAGTCTCGTCAGAAGAGCAACTATGACCGAAAGCACAAGGAAATGGTCTACCAGCCTGGCGAGCAAGCTTACCTTCGCGTCACTCCGTTGAAAGGCACTCATCGGTTCGGAATCAAGGGCAAGTTAGCTCCACGCTACATTGGCCCGTTCCGTATTCTTGCCCGTCGAGGAGAAGTGGCATATCAGTTGCAATTGGCCCGTTCCGTATCCCAACTTCATCGCTGCTTCAAGGATCCTATTCGAGCTGTGGATCATGAAATGCTTGAATTGCGGGAAGATCTGTCTTATCCATAATATCCCGTCCCTATTCTTGATCAAGCTGAGCGTCGAACTCGTCAGAAGGCAATCAAATTTCTTAAAGTTCAGTGGTCGAATCATTCTGAAGATGAAGCCACTTGGGAACGCGAGGATCGTCTTCGCGAAGAATACCCCGCTTTCTTTCAGTCTTCCTCTTAATTCTCGGGACGAGAATTCTTGTTAGATGAGGAGAATTGTAACACCCCATGTACTTAGCCACAGTGATCACCCTTAGTTAATGCTATGTCAGCTAGATTAACAGTGCCTAATCATCATTTGCATCATATTGCATTTCAAACTCCTAACTCAAAATTCAAATTAAATTAAAGTGAAAGTAAAAGTTTTTAAATCCAGGAACTAAATTGTTCAACATATTGCAAATAATCTAGAGGCACTTATAAAATTAGCAGCAACAATGATTGGAATATTTAAATGTCCCTAGCAACCTAAAACAGCAGCAAAACATTTAATTAAATACATTTTTCAGATTAATAAAATATTAAACTATTTATTTTATTGCCAAAAACTTATGGGGAAGTGGCATAATTGTTAAAACTAAATTAGGAACTAGTTACATATTTTGTAAAACAAAATTAAAAGGAAACTAAAACAAAACAGTAAAAAGAAAATAAGAAAAAGAAATGAAACAGAAAAATAAAAGAAAAACAAACCCCCCCTGGCCAACAGGGCCACGACCCAGCTGGCCGGCCCACCGGCCCATTCGCGCCCCTGGCATATATGGCCTGCCGGCGCCGAAACCCTAACCCCCCGACACCCCACTCCCCTCGCCTCTTCCTCCCCCTCTTCTGGATCTGGATTGGGAGGAGCCCAACCCCATCGCCCCCCCCCCCACGCCGACGCCCGGTGCCGCCCTGGTCCCGTTGCCGACCATCGTCGCCGCCCCGTCCTCGTCCTTCTCCCCACCGGACCTCCTCATCTCCTCCCCAACTCGCTGCAACAAGCCCCGCCACCCCCTTCCCTTAACCGCCGGTGAGGAACCCCGGCTGTCCTCCCCCGCTCCGGTTCCCGCTCGCCGGTCGCCCACACACGCGCGCTGCCTGTCCACCGCGCCCCCGCTCCGGCCCGCTCTGCAGCGCCCAGTGCACCGGCCCCCTGTCGCGCTAGCGGCCACCTTGCCCCACGCCGCACCGACCGTGCTCGCCGCGGCCACCTACACCACGCCCGTCGTCCCCGACCGCGGCCGCAGCCCCTCACGCGCGCCCGCGCCTCGTTCCCGACCGGCCAGTGCGCGTCCACGGCCCCGCGCCCGCCTGCTCGCTGCACTCGCCGCCCGCTCCTGCCCCGCTGCTCTGCCGCTGCCGCCGTGGCCAGCAACCGCTACCGCCGTCCGCGGCCTGGCTCCACTGCGTCACCCCCCTGATCGGCGCCCCACCGCACCCCGGCATCCGCGCCGCTGGTCTCGCCGAGGCCAGCGCCCGGGCTCCCCCCATCGGGCGCCCGTGGCTGTGCCCGATCGGCCTCCCCGCTTCGCCCCGTTAACAGCCACGCCCGCTAGACCCCCCCGGGTCTATGACAAGTGGGGCCCACGCCCTAGAACGAGTTAAAAAAAAAGAAAAAAGAAAATAAAGTTAGAAAATTAATAATTAATTAATTAGTGAATTAATTCTGTTTAATTAAACTAATTAATTATTTAGTCTAATTAATCTGTAATTAGTTTAATTAAACTAATTAATTAGTTAGTCTAATTAATCTGTAATTAGTTTAATTAAACTAATTAATTAGTTAGTCTAGTTAATCTGTAATTAGTTTAATTAAACCCTAATTAATCTAAACAGTCAATGACAGTGGGACCCACATGTCAGTTTGACCCAGTCAATAGTACAGTTGACTGCTGACATCATGCTGATGTCATGATGATGTCATAATTGTAATTTCGAATTAAATTAATTAATAATAATTTCAGAAATGATTATCTTTAAAATTTAATATAAAATAAACCGTAGCTCAGATGAAAATACTTTGTACATGAAAGTTGCTCAGAATTTTGAGACGAATCCGAATACATGGTCTGTTCATCTGTCAGATGCCCCTAGCTGCCTAAACATGGAACTTTTTGACTGAATTCGATAAATGAATAGTGCTTAGCTTTTAATAAAATAAATTCGAATAAATTCCTAAATTAACTAAATCATTTAGTTAGGCAGTAGAACACCTCTGCATATCATTTAGGCATGTCATGCATATTGTTTGCATCTTTGCCGTAAATTTATTGTTTCTTCCCCCCTCCTTCTCTCTCGATAGACGCCGAGACCGACGCTGTTGCAGCTAAGTACGACTATGCTCCGGACGAGTAGCCCGTTGACGACCCCTCCTTCTTGCCAGCGCAACCAGGCAAGCCCCCCCCCCCCCCCCCCCCCCCCCTGATCAATCCAGATATCGCCCATTCCATTTCTCCTGCTTGCATTAGATTTTGCTACTGTTAATGTTTGCTCCTATTCTGATGCATAGCCTGCTTTTGTAACCTGTTTATTGTTACCTTACCTGCCTATGTTAAACTGCTTAGTATAGGTTGGTAGTGAACCATCAGTGACCCCCACCACCTTACCCTTGTTGCCCCTGCTTGATCATCGACTACTTGATCAATGTGATCGTCGACCAGAGACCGACACATCACATCACCCCCCCCCCTTTAGTTGTACGACTCTACATAGTTACTATCTAGTGCCGAGGGTGATACCTCGTAACGCACTCCTGATGAATACTCTGCAGTGTAGCTGTTCGGTCGTGGTCATCAAGGGTGATTCCTCCTTCACCACTTTCAATACGACTCTGTCGTGTAACCCCCTCAAGTGTGAACCTCGAGGGTGATGCCTCCTACGTTCACCTTGATGATTTCATCAGGTGGAATCCTCCGAGGGTGATTCCTCGGGTTTCCCCCTTGATGTTATGACCACACGGTTACTTTGACCTTTGTTACAGGTGGGTCGACCCTGATGGGTACTCGCAGGGGATCTATGATGTCGGGTGTGCCGGAAGGGCACTCGAGTGTGATATTATGGCGGAGCTTCAGAAACTCTGATCGTCTCCGCGTGTTACTAAATCAGCCTATCGGATTTGGGTATTTGATCTGAGTGGGTCGACGTGCCCTATACGCACTACCACCACACGGGATAATGGTTTATGGGGCCCTCTGCGTTGTACATTTCTACCGAAAGCTCATCAGACGTCACAGTTCACCGTGCGGGCTGATTGTCGGGAATGGGCTGGATACTTCACTGACGAGTTCAGTGTCGCGCCTGCACCCCGGCCAGTCACGCAACGCGCAGGGTGCCCAGGGCGATGGCCCAAGACCTCTGGGTGCATAGGTTTGTCCGGCGTGCTGACCTCTCTGCTGAGCCGAGGTAGGGCGCTGCTTCGTATTGATCTCTTGAGGCCGGGCATTACCCAGCAAGTGTGTCCGACCAGAGTTGATCGAGCGTGTTGGGTAACAGTAGTGCACCCCTGCAGGGAAGAATAGTCTATCGATAGCCGGCCCTACGGTAAAGGACGCTCAGTTTGTTATCCTGATCTATTACTTGAACTGGATACTTGTTTAATTAATTGAAGCTCTGGGATCGCTTTCTCCAGGGAGTCGACGAAGGATCTCTTGGCTTACTTCAACATGTTTGCTTAATAAAATGCTATTCTACTCTCTTCTATTGCTGCAAGATGGTGGCTTCGTGAAGATGCTTGAAGATGCTAGTCTTCGATAGGACTAGGCCTTCTCTCTATTCTGGCATTTCTGCAGCCCAGTCCACATATACAACCTTTCCTCTTTGATAATGTTGCATATGTAGTGTAGATCCTTGCTTGCTGAGTACTTTGGATGAGTACTCATGGTTGCTTTGCTACCTCTTTTCCCCCATTCCCCTTTTGATGTTACATCCGACGATGGAGCCCCGGAGCCAGATGTCCCCGCAGGAGCTTACTACCAGGAGGGTCCAGACGACACGTACTACTAGATCGAGCCAGTCGACCAGGAGTAGGATTGGAGGTCCCAGGCAGGAGGCCTACGCCTTTCGATCTAGAATCGTTGTTTGTGCTAGCCTTTATAAGGCAAAATTTGTCTAACTATGTCTATACTCAGATATTATTTGTATGACTGACTTATGTATTCGGATCCTCGTGATCCCTGGTCTGTAATATTGTGGATCCCCGTTTAATTGAGTTAGAGTTGTGTTGTGATATCTTCCCGTGAGTCCCTGTGCTTGATCGTGCATGTTTGCGTGTATGATTAGTGCACGATTGAGTCGGGGGCGTCACAAGGGTACTGGCGAGCGTTGGAAGGAGGGGGAGTGCTCGGCTTGCGCGAATTTGAAGTGGCTGAGGCGGCGTCCATGGCGGTGAAATGAGAGGAGGAGGGTCTCTGGGGCTCGGGCAAGTGGCCTGGGAGGGGTAGAGGAGCAAGGGGAGGCTGGTGGATGCTCGGAGAGGCTCCGGGCGGGGCTATTTATAGCCAACCGGAGTGAGCAGATAGGAATGCCCGCGGTGGCGATCCTATCAGTGCAATGGGGCTCGCGGGTGGCATGGCTGGACGCTTGCGGCGTTGGGAAGCATCACGGAGGAGCAGGGGAGGCTAGCTAGGCTTCGGGAGAGCTCGGACATGGCTGTATACGGCGGTGGGTCACGGGCAGAACAGTGGCGGGGCTCACTGTGGTGCAAGGAGGAAGAAAGAGGAGGGGGAAGGTGCTGGAGAGGGGCTACGTGGTTGCTGCGAGGCCGTAGGACATGCTCGGACTAGCTGAGGTATGCCGGAGGCATCTGCACGAAGCAGACCGAGCACAGAGCGCGCGCTTCTGTCTACCGTCCGCATTGTCACCACGCCAAAACATGCTCTGTAGCACTACTTGACCCAACACTTTGTCTATTGTGTGACTCAAAGGTCAAATAGATCCTAGGTGTGGCTGGAATCCACTGGAAGGCTGGGAGGTGAGAGAAACTTGCTAAACAAGTTTCTAGCAGCAAATTTCACTGGATTCTAGAGGAGAAATTGATGAGAGTGGGGAGTTGAAACCTTGTCAAGGTGAAATGAGGTAGGAAGAACTATATGCTTGCAAAATTTGAAGGCATTTGGACAAGATTTGCACACACTTCCTTTGTAATGCCAAATCTGGTCCAGAAAAGGGATTTTGAAGCTGCACTCATATGGCTTGATGAGATGAGCTGAATTTTGGTGCAGAGTGATGATGTGAATATATGAAGGTACTGGAAAAGTTGCATACCATTTGGGTACACCAAAATGGTACTTGCTTCACAGAGGTTCCAAATGGACAGAAACTTGAGAAAAATTGCTGGGGAAGAATGGATAGATGAATTGAGCTGATTTTTGGTTTTCATGAGTGATTTGTCAATGTTAATCACCATGAAAAATTTCAGCTCAAGGGTTCAAGCACTTCCTTTACAAACTGAAAATCTGGACAGAATTTGCAAATGGATGTTGTGCTCAAACTTTGAACTATGGAACTTGGGTTCTTGATGGAAATTGTGAAGATATGGATAGGAGAAGCTCCACAATTTATTTGGGATTCTTCCTGGCTACCAAAATGGTAGTTCCTTTAGAAACTGCCCAAAATGCAATATTGGCATTAAATAGGAAAATGCAATTTCCCCTATTTAATTTTGGCCAATATTTTTATGGGAGCTCAATATGATCACAAAGAATATCTCCACAGGTTTTCATGAACTTTGGAGATGGATAGATATTTTCCTGGATTTAATTCCTGTAACTAGCAGAAAAAGGAATTAATTATAAATGAAAAATATTACAAATGACTTGGCAATATTTTTGCATATCCAGGGTTTATAAATGAATGATGATCACTGGGAATAGTTTGGGAGGCAAAAGACCAAAGGAAATTGGGGTTCCTTTGTAACTGAAAGGATTAGGGTTTCCCTTCCGATAACTCGGAAGGTAGGGTTTCGGCGGCAAAACCCTGAGAATATATCTTGGGTGGCAAGGTTGGACTGGCGAGAAACTCTGGTTGGATAGGAGAGGCAAGGCTAAATGACCATCTTCATATACCCAAGAGCTAAAGAATTCCGATAACACCGGAAAAAAAGACGGGAGTCAAATCCCGCGAAGGAAAAATAACAGGAGCGAAAACCAGGGTGTTACAAGGCATCAAACTGGAAGCGAGGGGAAGAAACTGATTGAAGCCCGTCGTCAAGAATTAGGGGAGCGTGGTCAAACCCGATAATGGATAAGGTGTGAAGCGACGCACGAGGGAACAGGGAGTCCCATCTAGGGCAAATGAGAACACGATCTAAGACAGAGCGGATAGGGGAAGTCTGATGATTCGTCCATGTAAAGCGAGTTCCCACCCTAGGGATTTCGCGGAGAGCACAGTCACGGATGAAGTCGTTAAATGCATCAGCTAGAGGCTAGGAGAAATTGGGGGTGTTTTTAACCAAGGGGGAATGCAAAAGATTGAAATCACCGCCAACTAGCAGGGGAATATTACAAGAGTCAATTTTGGTCGTGATCTCGTCCAGGAACAAAGGGGAAAGAGAATGATCAGCAGGCCCATAGACCACCATAACCTCCCAGAGAACGTTAAGTAAACGATGAAACACAGCAGTGCTAGCCCAAAAAACCCCATGATCAAAAGCCACAAAATCAAAAAAGTCGTGCTTGGTTCCAATGAGGATGCCACCAGAGTGGCCAGAAGAAGGCAGGAAATTCCAGTCAAATTTGTCGATCCCCGCAACTGCGGAAAGTTCATTGGGAGAGAACGAGCTTTTGAGCATTTCGACAAGACCAATAATATCAATGTTATCACAATGCACGAGATCTCTCAGCTGGTCTTTGCGCCCCCTAGCGCTGAAACCTCTGATATTCCAGAACAAGGTCCTCATCTAATGGAAAGGTTTCTGATACGGAGACTCGACCTGCACGGGGCGATGCAGGATTTGGCGCGCTTAGCCGCCCCGCATTTAGCCACGACGGAGGAGACCTGGCCCCTGCCAGTGACCTCCGCAGTCCCACCAGCCACAACCGGTGGGCTGCCAACCTGAGCAGCCACCTATTTCGCCTTGGCGATAGCCGCCTGAGCCACTTCATTAGCCCGAACAATATCCAGGAGAGCAGATGGGGAGCCGAAGCTAGAATCAAAAGTTATGCCCACATCCGAGAGGACATGCATCAAGTGTTCATTCGAATGCTACGGGAGAACCAAACGAACAGGAGAATCAAAGGTAGGGGCGCGGGGAAGGCTGAGATGGAGTACCTGGATGAGGGAGGTCCTTGGCCACAGCACGCCACGCCGCACGGTCGGCCACCTGCTCCCCACTGTTAGAGATCCTGCCGCTCTTGCGGGCCGTGGAGGTGGGGGAGCGGATGGGCGTAGAACGGGCACGGCAAGGAGACGCCGCCACCGAGGAAGGACCCGAGGCGGCCCCCAAGTCCACGTCTAGCCTGCGAAACAACCCAGCCGCAGACTGTTTCGAGCCCTCTGAGGCCCTACTGCGGGCAGAGAACTTCTTGACGGAGGATTTCTTCTTCTTCTTGGATGCAGGGCCGGCGGGAGGGAGATCCTCAATACCATACAGCGAAGGAGACGTCGGACGGGCTGGGAGATTGGAGCAGACTCCAAAAATAGGGGTGCCTCCCACACTGCGAGCCGCAGCGGCCCCCGTCCCCACATTCCCAGCCGCGTCCTTCTGTCCACCACCCACAGGAGCGTTGTCCTTGAACAAAGCCCGCTCGTCAGAGGCAAGGTCATCCCACTCCAACTCTGTGAAACGAGGCTCGGTGCCATGATCCTAGTTGGAGTTGTCGGGGAGGCCGTCACCGTCCTTGGAAGGAGAAGGCCGAGGGGCCGGGGGAGGAGGCAAAGCCAAGTTGGCCGCCGCCTCGACGCGCACCTGAGACGGTAACCACCAGAGGATAGGAAGACATCCACCGAGCCACGCACACACAAGGGATCAACGCATGATGTCTGCTAGAACTACATCAGTTTTTCCCCAGAGAGGGAGGGATGATGCAGCACAGCGACGGTAGGTATTTCCCTCAGTGATGAGACCAAGGTTATCGAACCGAGGTATTTTTGGGTTTTTGGATTAATAGATCTGAAAATAAAAGTTGCAAATAAATAAAAGAGCGAATAGCAAAATAGATCTTGAAGGCAAATATATTAAAGAAGAGACCCGGGGGCCGTAGTTTTCACTAGTGGCTTCTCTCGAGAAAAATAGCAAACGGTGGAAACAAATTACTGTTGGGCAATTGACAGAACTTCAAATACTCATGACAATATCCAGGCAATGATCATTATATAGGCATCACGTCCAAGATTAGTAGACCGACTCCTGCCTCCATCTACTACTATTACTCCACACATCGACCGCTATCTAGCATGCATCTAGTGTATTAAGTTCATGGAGAAACGGAGTAATGCAATAAGAACGATGACATGATGTAGACAAGATCTATTTATGTAGAAATAGACCCCATCTTGTTATCCTTAATGGCAATGATACATACGTGTCGTATCCCTTTCTGTCACTGGGATCAAGCACCATAAGATCGAACCCATCACAAAGCACCTCTTCCCATTGCAAGATAAATAGATCAAGTTGGCCAAACAAAACCCAAATATTGGAGAAGAAATACGAGGCTATAAGCAATCATGCATATAAGAGATCAAAGAAGACTCAAATAACTTTCATGGATAAAAAGATAGATCTGATCATAAACTCAAAGTTCATCGGATCCCAACAAACACACCGCAAAAAAGAGTTACATCATATGGATCTCCAAGAGACCATTGTATTGAGAATCAAACGAGAGAGAGAAAGCCATCTAGCTACTAACTACAGACCCGAAGGTCTACAATGAACTACTCACGCATCATCGGAGACGCACCAATGAGGATGATGAACCCCTCCGTGATGGTGTCTAGATTGGATCTGGTGGTTCTAGAACTTGCGGTGGCTGGAATTGATTTTCGTCGACTCTCCTAGGGTTTCTGGAATATTGGGGTATTTATAGAGCAAAGAGGCGGTGCGGGAGGAGGCCGAGGTGGGCACAACCCACCTGGGCGCGCCTGGGCCTCCAGGCACGCCCTGGTGGGTTGTGCTCCCCTCAGAGCACCCCCTAGGTGCTTCTCCAGCCCACTGGATGTCTTCTGGTCCAAAAAAATCCACAAAAAGTTTCGCTGTGTTTGGACTCCGTTTGGTATTGATTTCCTGCAATGTAAAAAACATGCAGAAAACAACAACTGGCACTAGGCACTATGTCAATAGGTTAGTACCAAAAAATGATATATAGTGATTATAAAATGATTGTAAAACATCCAAGAATGATAATATAACAGCATGGAACAATCAAAAATTATAGATATGTTGGAGACGTATCAGCATCCCCAAGCTTAATTCCTGCTCGTCCTCGAGTATGTAAATGAATAAAACAGAATTTTTGATGTGGAATGCTGCCTAACATGTTCATCACATATTCTTTTCTTAATAGCATGGACATTTGGACTTTTATATGGTTCAAAGCAATAGTCTAGTTTTGACATGATAACTTAAATACTCAAGCATATCAACAAGCAACCATGTCTTTCAAAATATCAACGCTAAAGCAAGTTATCCCTTGCCCATCATGCTCAATCATTGATCTATTAATGAAACACACTCGAATATTAGCTACACCCAATGCTCAAGTACGATCATAGTGCCCCTTAGTTGGTGCTTTATAAGAGAAGATGGAGACTCAAATTAAAAATAAAAATTGCATAAAGTAAAGAAAGGCCCTTTGCGGATGGAAGTAGGGATTTGTAGAGGTGCCAGAGCTCAAAGCTTAAATTGAGAGATAAAAACATTTTGAGAGGCATACTTTTCCCACCAACAAAAATGACTTAGAGCTCCCAACACTTTCCATGCTAGATAAATCATAGGCGGTTCCCAAACAGAAAATAAAGTTTATTCCTTTTTCCACCATTTCTTTCACTTTCCATGGCTAGCCGTATCCACAGGTGCCCTCCATACCAACACTTTCCAAGGAATTTATTATTTGACAACATAAAGTAAATTCATTTTTCATTTCGGGATTGGGCATCCCTAATACCTTTGCCGTACTCTCGTGCAATGACAAGTGGATAAACACTCATCGTGAGAATAACACATCTAGCATGGAAAATATCGGCCACCCCTCACCGCCTCGCGAGCGGTATGAGCACACAAAATAGAAAATTATTTTGAAAATTAGAGATGGCACATACAAATTTGTTTAGAACGGCACGAAAATACCGCATATAGGTAGGTATAGTGGACTCATATGGCAAAACTGGTTTAAAGGGTTTTGGATGCACAAGTAGTGATCATACTTAGTGCAAATGAAGGCTAGCAAAAAGATTGAGAAGCGCCCAACCAAGAAATGAATAATCTCGTAAGCAAGCATTAAGCATAAGTAACACCGAATAATGCACCATAAGTAAGATATAATTCCATTGCATAACTATTGACTTTCGTACTTGCATAGGGAATCACAAACCTTAACACCAATATTCTTACTAAAGCACAATTACTCATCAACGTGGCTCACATATTATATCATCATATCTCAAAACTATTACTAAGAATCAAGTTTATTTTGTCCAATGATCTTCATGAAAGTTTTTATTATATCCTTCTTGGATATCTATCACTTTGGGACTAGTTTCATATGTTGCTTTTAATAAGCTCAAACAAATATAAGTGAAGAACATGAGCATAATATTTCTTTCTCTCAAATTAATCTAAGTGAAGCAAGAGAGAATTTCTTCAAAATTTTAATAACTCTCAAATAAATCTAAGTGAA
Source organism: Thinopyrum elongatum (assembly GCA_011799875.1). NCBI lineage: Eukaryota > Viridiplantae > Streptophyta > Magnoliopsida > Poales > Poaceae > Thinopyrum > Thinopyrum elongatum. The sequence goes on along the minus strand of CM022303.1, from coordinate 475,971,440 downwards.
GCATGAGAGCATTTCTTCAAAAATAACAACGCACACCGTGCTCAAAAAGATATAAGTGAAGCACTAGAGCAATTCCAAGGCTCTAAAAATTTAAGTGAAGCATAGGAGCAAGCATAGCATAACTTTTGGCTCTCTCAAAGAGGTGTGTCCAGCAAGGATTCAAGACTTAAAATAAAAAGCAAAACAAGCAAAGACTCATATCATACAAGACGCTCCAAGCAAAACTCATAATATGTGATGAATAAAAATATAGCTCCAAGTAAAATACCGATGGTCGTTAGAAGAAAGAGGGGATGCCACTCGGGGGCATCCCCAAGCTTAGTTGCTTGATACTTCTTGAATATTACCTTGGGGTGCCTCGGGCATCCCCAAGCTTAGCCTTTTGCTACTCCTTATTCCTTCATCCATCGTGATCTCACCCAAAACTTGAAAACTTCAATCACACAAAACTCAACAAAACCTTCGTGAGATCCGTTAGTATTAGAAAACCAATCTTTACTTTAAGTACTTTAGGAAACCCATTCAAATTTTGTTCTTGCATTATATCTACTGTATTCTAACTTTTCCATGGCAAAAAATCTTCAAAGAAAACCATAGATTCATCAAAATAAGCACACAATGCAAAGAAAACAGAATCTGTCAAAAACAGAACAGTCCGCAAAGATACGCATTGTTCTCATACTTCTATATCTCCAAAAATTCTGAACAATTAGGAAAACAGATACAATTTGTATATCAATCTTGTGTAAAAATTCATAATTTTTCGTCTCTTCTGTGAATTTTCAAAATTGTTTTACTGTACGCAAAAGTTTCTGTTTTCCAAGAAGAGCAGATCAACTATTACCAAAGCTATCCTAAAGGCTTTACTTGGCACAAACACTAATTAAAACACAAAAAACACAATCATAACAGTAGCATAATTGTGCAAACACCCAAGAACAGAAACAAAAAGACAAAAATAACTTTTATTCATTGGGTTGCCTCCCAACAAGCGCTATCGTTTTACGCCCTTAGCTAGGCATAAGATTTCAATTATGCTCACATGAAAGATAGTAATTGAAACACAAAGGGAGCATCATAGAACATGTGACAAACACATTTAAGTCTAACATACTTCCTATGCATAGCAATTTTATAGGAAAACAAATAGGCAAGACAAGCAAGATCTAGCATATGCAAGGGAGAAGAAAGAAACAATAGCAATCTCAACATGAATAGAGGTAATTTAGTAACATGAAAATTTCTACAACCATATTTTCCTCTCTCGTAATAATTACATGTGGGATCATATTCAAATTCAACAATATAGCTATCACATAACATGGTCTCTACATGATCCACATGCATGCAAAGTTGACACTCTTCCAAAATAGTGGGATTATCATCAAATAAAGTCATGACCTCTCCAAGTCCACTTTTATCAAAAATTTCATAAGATTGAACACTCTCCAAATATGTGGGATTATTTTTTCCTAAAGTTGACACTCTTCCAAACCCACTTTTTTTTATTATTGCAAACATTATTATCAATATCAAATTCATCATGAGGCTTAAATATATTTTCAAGATCATAAGAAGAACCACCCCAATCATGATCATTGCAATAAGTAGTGGACATATCAAAATTAGCATCCCCAAGCTTGGGGTTTTGCATATTATTAGAACAATTGACATTAATAGAATTTATAATAACATCATTGCAATCATGCTTTTCATTCAAGGAGCTATCATGAACCACTTTATAAATTCCTTCGTTTAACACTTCATCACAATTTTCAGATTCATAAATCTCAAGCAAACTTCATAAAGATAATCTAGTGATATCAATTCACTAGCAATTGGTTCATCATAATTGGATCTTTTGAAAGGATTAGCAAGTGGATGAGGATCCATAACAAAATATTTTTAGCAAGTGAAGATGCAAGCAAATAGAAGGCACATGGCAACACAAGCAAACATGAGATCTGACGAGAAAAAGGCGAACGAAAAAAGGAGGCTAATAAAACGGCAAATTTTTGTGAATTGGGGGAGAGGAAAACGAGAGGCAAATGGAAAATAATGTAAATTGCAAGGAGATGATATTTGTGATTAGGAACCTGGTTGATGTTGATGATGTCTCCCCGGCAATGGCGCCAGAAACTCCTCTTGATGTCTGCTAGAACTACGTCGGTTTTTCCCCAGAGAGGGAGGGATGATGCAGCACAGCGACGGTAGGTATTTCCCTCAGTGATGAGACCAAGGTTATCGAACCAGTGGGAGAACCATGCAACACCACATAAACAGCTCCTGCACATAAAGAACAAATACTTGCAACCCGACGTGTTAAAGGGGTTGTCAATCCCTTTCGGGTAATGAGATAGATAAAATTGTAGTAGATTGAAAGATGCAAATAAAAGCAAATAAAATTCAGCGAGGTATTTTTGGGTTTTTGGATTAATAGATCTGAAAATAAAAGTTGCAAATAAATAAAAGAGTGAATAGCAAAATAGATCTTGAAGGCAAATATATTAAAGAAGAGACCCGGGGGCCGTAGTTTTCACTAGTGGCTTCTCTCGAGAAAAATAGCAAACGGTGGAAACAAATTACTGTTGGGCAATTGATAGAACTTCAAATACTCATAACGATATCCAGGCAATGATCATTATATATGCATCACGTCCAAGATTAGTAGACCGACTCTTGCCTGCATCTACTACTATTACTCCACACATCGACCGCAATCCAGCATGCATCTAGTGTATTAAGTTCATGGAGAAACGGAGTAATGCAATAAGAATGATGACATGATGTAGACAAGATCTATTTATGTAGAAATAGACCCCATCTTGTTATCCTTAATGGCAACGATACATACATGTCGTTTCCCTTTCTGTCAATGGGATCAAGCACCGTAAGATCGAACCCACCACAAAGCACCTCTTCCCATTGCAAGATAGATAGATCAAGTTGGCCAAACAAAACCCAAATATCGGAGAAGAAATATGAGGCTATAAGCAATCATGCAGATGAGAGATCAAAGAAGACTCAAATAACTTTCATGGATAAAAAGATAGATCTGATCATAAACTCAAAGTTCATCGGATCCCAACAAACACACCGCAAAAAAGAGTTACATCATATGGATCTCCAAGAGACCATTGTATTGAGAATCAAACGAGAGAGAGAAATCCATCTAGCTACTAACTACGGACCCGAAGGTCTACAATGAACAACTCACGCATCATCGGAGAGGCACCAATGAGGATGATGAACCCCTCCATGATGGTGTCTAGATTGGATCTGGTGGTTCTGGAACTTGCGGTGGCTGGAATTGATTTTTGTCGACTCTCCTAGGGTTTCTGGAATATTGGGGTATTTACAGAGCAAAGAGGCGGTGCGGGAGGTGGCCGAGATGGGCACAACCCACCTGGGCGCGCCTGGGCCTCCAGGGCCCAGGCGCGCCCTGGTGGGTTGTGCTTCCCTCGGAGCACCCCCAGGTGCTTCTCCGGCCAACTGGATGTCTTCTGGTCCAAAAAAAATCCACAAAAAGTTTTGCTGCGTTTGGACTCCGTTTGGTATTGATTTCCTGCGATGTAAAAAACATGCAGAAAACAGCAACTGGCAGTGGGCACTATGTCAATAGGTTAGTACCAAAAAATGATATAAAATGATTATAAAATGATTGTAAAACATCCAAGAATGATAATATAACAGCATGGAACAATAAAAAATTATAGATACGTTGGAGACATATCAACGCACCACACCTTAATCTGATCTGGACCCAGGACGAGCAGAGAATCAGGGTCAACCTCGATGGGCTTGCCAATGAGGACCCCGAAGGCCATGAGGAAAGACGTGGAGCGGAGCGCAGGGGGAACATCTTCAACAAGAACCCAGACATCAGACAGAGGGGGAATGGCTTTGGAGCCGTTGGAGGCCGCCTTGACTGAGACGACCAATTGGTTGAGAGGGAGAGTGAAGCTAGTACACGACGAGATCATCTTAAGACTTTCTTTGGATGGGAAGACTGCAGCAAATTCAAACTCCGACAGCTGTCGGATTTGCCAATCCCAGCCGCCGCCGTCCCACAGCTTGAGGTCATCTAGGAGGATTTGAGGAGAGATCTTCTTGTCTTTGACAGAGATGATGCCAGCGTTAGAGAGGGCAGGAGCAGTAACCACTTGGGGGATTTCACTGTCAAGCGCAAAGAAAGAGCAACCTGGGAGCCCAAGGCCATAATGGACAAAAGAGGGAGGCTTTCACCTGTTCTGGCAATCAACAGTGAGGTGGCCGTCCTCCCTACATATGAGGCAGAAGGGCGGTTTTTGCAGCGGGATTGGAAGTGGCCAGGCTGGTGGCAAGCGAAGCAAGTGAGAGTGGGGTTGGCAACTTGGTTGGGGGGCGCGTGCGATGGGAGAGGAGGAGGTGGTACAAGAATGTCGTCCCCGAAGCCAGCAGGAGCAGATCCAGATCCGATCGAGGGGGGACGACGGCCCGACACCCCAGGGCCGCCACGGGGAGCCGGACAGCCGACAAAACCAGCCGCAGGCAGACGACCTGAGGTCCGCATCGGAGCCACCGAACCGCGAGGAGGAGGGGTCGCGAGGAAGGGGCAGCAGGGCCAGCCGCAACCGCCGCCTCCCAGGTGTCCGAAGGCCGCGACGCCGAACCTCCACCCACGACAGAAGGACCAGCGCCGTCAGATCCCATGGCAGAGGAGCCGGCTAGCTCCGTCGCGGCCACCGCCGCACGGGAGCGCTCATCTCACTGAAGCCAATCCAGCCCCGCAGCCCAGGCCTCACGATCCCTGGCGACCTGCTCCCGCGTCGCCAGATCCGCCTGGAGCTTGGAACGCAAGGATGCCTCATATTCCGGATCCGCGGCCCCGTCGTCCGAGCCCTCCCGCCGGCGCTTTTGGCTGGAGATGGCCTTGCTGGAGTAGCCATGTGAGCGATCCATCGCCAGGACCGACGCAAACGAGAGGGTGAGGGGTGGAGGAGGAGTGGATCTGGAGAAGGAGCGGATAGGGAGACGGAAGCGACGCCGATCGGAAGAAGAGGTAAGAAACCCTAGAAATGGGGGGATGAGCCCCTGCGGACCCAAAATACCCCGAACGAGCCAGGCCGGGGCCAAGGGAATGGGCTAGAGGCAGAGCGGACGAATGGGTCGGGGCCACCCGAGGCCCATGATCCAGCACAGGCAAAGGGGGAAAGAGAGAGAGAAGAAAGGGGAGGGGGCCCACAGGCCCATTGGACCCAGCAGAAGCAGGGGCAGCCCGAACCACGGGCCCACAAGCCACCGGATCGTCCGAAGCTAGATCTAGGGTTACGGGCGCCTCCGACGCCGCCGACGCCGGTAGCGGCAAGACTGCGATCGGAGCAGGAGGGAAGGGAGGGGGAGCAGGACACCGGTGAGCCCACGGCGCAACGGCGAGGACCAGGTCCCAGGATGCCGAAGTCCAGCGAGGGCACGGGGAACTTACCAGAGGGACGCCGCCGACGAGAAACGCGCACCCAGCCGCAGTCCCCCGACGGGGAGGAGGCGGGCCGGCCATGACCCCCGGGCGAAACTTGCGGGCGCGCGATGACGAGACCCCGGGCGCGACAGGCAGCGCCGCCTGGGGGGGCGGGGACGGGGGATCCGTATCGGAGTCCGAGGCATCAGAGTCCAGAGCCCAGAACTTGTTGGAGGAGACCCGAGGGCGGGGCGGGTGCCGGAGGGGAAGCAACGGGGAAGACGGCGGGGAGGAGGGAGCCGCCGCAGGCAGGCAGCAGGGGGAGCCGGCCAGGAGGGGCACCGGCGACGCGAGGGGAGGGAGGGCACACGCCATCGCAAGCGCCAGAGCGGGAGGGGGAGAGAGGGGAGGGGGAAGGGGAGCCATCGAAACAATCGATTCGCTTGCTAAAAATCTATTGATATGGATCCTCATCCACTTGCTAATCTTTTCAAAAGATCTAATTATGATGAACCAATTGCTAGTGAGTTAAGTCCACTTGATTATCTCTATGAAGTTTTGCTTGAGATTCATGAATCTGAAAATTGCGATGAAGTGTTGGAAGAAGAAATTGATAAAGTTATTCATGATATCTCTTTCATTGAAAATCATGGTTGCAATGATGTTATTATAAATTCTATTAATGTCAATTGTGTTAGTGATATGCTAAACCCCAAGCTTCGGGATGCTTGTTTTGCTATGTCCACTACTTATTGCAATGATCATGAATAGGGTGATAATGATTCTTATGATCTTGAAAATTTATTTAAACCTCATGTTGAATATGCTTGCGATAATATTAAAAGTGGGTTTGGAAGAGTGTCAACTTTACCTAAAAATAATCCCACATATTTGGAGAGTGTTCAATCTTATGAAATTTTTGATAAAAGTGGGTTCGGAGAGGTCATGACTTTAGTTGATGTTAATCCCACTATCTTGGAAGATTATAAAACTTTTATGCATGTAGATCATGAAGAGAAAAATTTATATGATAGATATATTGTTGAATTTGATTATGATCCTACATGTAACTATTATGAGAGAGGAAATTATGGTTGTAGAAATTTTCATGTTACTAAATTACCTCTCGTTATGTTGAGATTGCTATTGTTTCTTTCTTCTTCCTTGCATATGCTAGTTTTTGCTTGCCTTGATAATTTGTTTACTTATAAAATGCCTATGCATAGGAAGCATGTTAGACTTAAATATGTTTGTCACGTGTTTTATGATGCTCTCTTTATGTTTCAATTATTATCTTTCACGTGAGCATCTATAAAATCTTATGCCTAGCTAGGGGCATAAAATGATAGCGCTTGTTGGGAGGCAACCCAATGAATAAAATTTATTTTTGAATTTTTCTTTTTGTTCTTGTGTGTTAGCATAATTATGCCTCTTTTATGATTGAGATTTTATGTTTTAGTTAGTGTTTGGTCCAAGCAAAACCTTTGGGATCATGTTGGGTGATAGTTGATTTGATCTTGTTGAAAAACAGAAACTTTTGCATCCAGTAAAATAATTTTGAAAAATCACAGAAGCGATGAAAAATTCTGATTTTTTTACACAAGATTGATATGCAAATTGCCTATGTTTTCCTAAGTTTTCAGAATTTTGGAGTTACAGAAGTATATGAAGTTTTCAGATTTCTACAGACTGTTCTGTTTTTTGACAGATTCTGTTTTTGTCGCATTGTGTGCTTATTTTGATGAATTTATGGACTTTATCGGGGGGGTATAAGCCATAGCAAAGTAGTAGATGCAGGCAGGAGTCGGTCTACTTATCTTGGACGTGATGCCTATATAATGATCATTGCGTGGATATCGTCATAATTATTTGAAGTTCTATCAATTGCCCAACAGTAATTTGTTTACCCGCCGTATGCTATTTTTCTCGAAAGAAGCGACTAGTGAAATCTACGGCCCCCGGTTCTATTCTTTATCATATTTGCTTTCTGATCTATTATTTGCCTCTTTTATTTTTAGATCTATTATTCCAAAAACCCAAAAATACCTTGCTTCATTTTTTTGTTATTTATTTTATTTCGCGTTTCCGCGAGATCTATTTATCCAATCTACTACAAATTTATCTATCTTTTACCCGGGAGGGATTGACAACCCCTCTTACGCGTCGAGTTGCAAGTATTTGTTCTTTGAGTGCAGGTACCATTTACATAGTGTTGCGTGGTTCTTCTACTGGTTCGATAACCTTGGTCTCATCACTGAGGGAAATACCTACCGTCGCTGTGCTGCATCATCCCTTCCTCTTCGGAGAAAATACTGACGGGGACACAAGCCATCACCTGCTTCTAGAAGCTTTAATATTTCATTTCTTACCACTTCTTTCATCTTTTGATTTAACCGTCGTTGATGATCAACAACTGGTTTAGCATCAGGTTCCATATTAATTTTATGCTGACATAGAGTGGGACTAATGCCCTTAAGATCATCAAGAGTATATCCAAAAGCGGCACGGTGCTTCCTTAGAGTTTTCAATAATCTCTTTTCTTCATGCTCTGAAAGATTAGCACTAATAATAACAGGATATATCTTCTTTTCATCAAGATAAGCATATTTCAAAGTATCAGGTAATTGTTTAAGCTCAAATACAGGATCACTCTTGGGTGGAAGAGGATCTCCAAGAGTCTCAACAGGCAAATTGTGTTTCAAAACAGGCATTTGTTTAAAGAACTCATCTATTTCATTTCTTTCATTCATGTGCATATCATTTTCATGGTCTAGCAAATATTGTTCTAAAGGGTTAGTAGGAGGCACAATAATAGAAGCAAGACCAATAATTTCATCCTTACTAGGCAATTCTTTATCATGGGGTTGTCTACGGAATTTGGAGAAATTAAACTCATGAGACACATCACCAAAACTTACACTAACAGTTTCTTTCTCACAATCTATCTTAGCATTGACAGTGCTTAAGAAAGGTCTACCAAATATAATGGGACAAAAATCATCTTGTGGGGAACCAAGAACTAGAAAATCAGTAGGATATTTTATTTTCCCACACAAGACTTCAACATCTCTAACAATCCCAAGTGGTGTAATAGTATCTCTATTAGCAAGCTTAATAGTAACATCAATATCTTCTATGTTAGCAGGTGCAATATCATTCATAATTTCTTGATATAAAGTAAATGGGGTTGCACTCACACTAGCACCCAAATCACATAAGCCATGATAACAATGATCTCCTATTTTAATAGAGACAACAGGCATGCCAACAACAGGTCTATGTTTATTTTTTTATTGGGTTTAGCAATTCAAGTGGCTTCATTATAGAAATAAGTAACATGCCCATCAATATTTTCATCCAAGAGATCTTTAACCATAGCAACATTAGGTTCAACTTTAATTTGTTCAGAGGGTGTAGGTGTTCTTGTATAACTCTTGAGAACCACAGGTGAAACTTTAGCATGTTCTTTTATCCTAATAGGAAAAGGTGGTTTCGCAATATAAGCAATAGGAATAATAGGATCAACATTAAGTGGTGGTTTCTTCACTAGCTTCAATGGGTTCTGCTACTTTTACTTCAATGGGAGGATGATATTTAAACCAATTCTCCTTAGGGAGATCAACATGAGTAGGAAATGATTCACAAAAAGAAGCTACTATCTCAGAGTCAAGTCCATATTTAGTGCTAAAATTATGAAAAGCATCGGTATCCATAAAATATTTAACACAACCAAACTCAAGCTTTATACCTGACTCCTTACCTTCGTCGAGCTCCCAATCTTCAGAGTTGCATTTAATTCTTTCCAAAAGATCCCATCTGAGTTCAATAGTCTTCTTCATAAAACAACCAGTACAAGAAGTATCGAGCATGGATTGATCATTACGAGAAAGCCAAGCATAAAAATTCTGAATAATAATTTCTCTTGAGAGCTCATGATTGGAGCATGAATATAACAGTGACTTAAGCCTCCCTCAAGCTTGAGCGATACTTTCTCCTTCATGAGGCCAAAATATATATATATAATTCTGATCACGATGAACCAGATGCATAGGATAAAACTTCTGATTAAATTCCAATTTCAATCGGTTGTAATTCCAAGTTCCAATATCATCACATAGCCTATACCATGTCAATGCCTTTCCCTTCAAAGATAAAGGGAATACCTTCTTCTTGACTTCATCTCCGGGTAAACCTGCAAGCTTAAATAATCCACAAACTTCATCCACATAGATTAGATGCATATCAGGATGTAGTGTTCCATCTCCTGTATAAGGATTAGCTAGCAGTTTCTCTATCATACCCGAAGGAATTTCATAATAAATATTTTTAGTAGGTGCAGTAGGTTGAGGAGCAACTCTTTGTTCTTCCGGTCGGGGTGAAGATACCCCAAACAAGCCCCTTAAAGGATTATTTTCCATAGTGATAAGTGACAATAAATTTCAGCACATAATATAAATGTTTCCTTACCAAATTCCACTCCCCAAAGGCACTTCACTCCCCGACAATAGTGCTAGAAAAGAGTATTGATGACCCACATGTAATGTATAGGGGATCAATCATAGTCCTTTCGATAAGTAAGAGTGTTGAACCCAACGAGGAGCAGAAGGAAATGACAAGCGGTTTTCAACAAGGTATTTTCTGCAGGCACTGAAATTATCAGTAACAGATAGTTTGGTAGTAAGATAATTCATAACGGGTAACAAGTAACTAGTGTAACAAAGGTGCAGCAAGGTGGCCCAATCCTTTTTATAGCAAAGTATAAGCCTAGATGAACACTTATATAAAGCAAAGCGCTCCCGAGGACACATTGGAATTATTGTCAAGCTAGTTTTCATCAAGTCATATGATTCACGTTCGTTACTTTGATAATTTGATATGTGGGTAGACCGGTGCTTGGGTGCTGTCCTTACTTGGATAAGCCATCCACTTGTGATTAACCCATCTTGCAAGCATCCGCAACTACGAAAGAAGAATTAAGATAAATCTAACCATAGCATGAAACATGTGGATCCAAATCAGCCCCTTATGAAGCAACGCATAAACTAGGGTTTAAGCTTCTATCACTCTAGCAACCCATCATCTACTTATTACTTACCAATGCCTTCCCCTAGGCCAAAATCATGGTGAAGTGTCATGTAGTTGATGTTCACATAGCACCACTAGAGGAAGGACAGAATACAACAGTAATCAACACTACTAGCAACCCATAGGTACCAATCTAAGGTTCTGAGGCAAAGATTGAATACAAGAGATGAACTAGGGTTTGAGAGGAGATGGTGCTGGTGAAGATGTTGATGAAGATTGAGCATCCCATGATGAGAGGATCGTTGGTGATGACGATGGCTTCGATTTCCCCCTCCCGGAGGGAAGTTTCCCTGGCAGAATCGCTCTGCTGGGGCCCTAGATTGCTTCTGCCTCGGTTCCGCCTCGAGACGGCGGCGCTTCATCCCGAAAGCTTCCTTCTAATTTTTTCTAGGTCAAAACCCTCCATATAGTTGAAGATGGACACCGGGGGCAGGCCAGGGGGCCCACAAGCTTGGGAGGCGTGCCTTGGGGGGTAGGGCACGTCCCCAGGCTTTTGGTCACCTGGTGGGTCCCCCTCTTTTGTTTCTTCACCCAATATTTTTTATATATTCCAAAATAATTATTCATGAAGTTTCAGGACATTTGGAGTTGTGCAGAATAGGTATCTCTGATTTGCTCCTTTCTGGTCGAGAATTCCAGCTGTCAGCATTCTCCCTCTTCATGTAAACCTTGTAAAATAAGAGAGAAAAGACATACGAATTGTATCTTAAAGTGAAATAATAGCCCCTAATGCAATAAATATCAATATAAAAACATGATGCAAAATGGACGTATCAAGTTTCAGGGAAGAGTAACGAGATAGATCAAGAAAGAATAGAGGTAAAAGAAAATTTACCTTACCCTCAATATATAAAAGGTATGCAAACTTTCATGGGGCACGCTAGTTTTGATAGAAGGTTCATTAAGGATTTTTCTAAACTATCAAAACCATTGACTGATCTTTTGCAAAATTATGTGCCCGATTCTTTTGACAAGAGTTGTGTGCAGGCCTACAAAAAACTAAGAGACACTTGATCACAGCTCCTATCATCCAACCACTGAAGTGTGACGAACCCTTTGAGATCATGTGTGAAGCTAGCAACTACGCCGTCGGAGCTATCTTGGGACAGCGAGGTGATAAAAAACTTAATGTTGTCTTTTATGCTAGGAGGAGTCTAGATGAAGACCAAATACATTTAGCTACCACTGAAAAAGAATTGCTTGCTATCGTCTTTGCTTGTGATAAATTCCAGCCTTATATTATTAGTTCAAAAGTGATAGTCCATATGGATCATCGTGCCTTATGTTATCTTCTTGTAAAGAAGGACGCTAAGCCTCAATTGATTTGATGGATATTACTACTTCAAGAATTTGATTTGCAAATAGTAGACCCCAAAGTAGAGGACAATCCAGTAGCAGACCACCTATCTCGCATGGAAATAATACCGTACAATCCGGTTCCAATAAATGAATCTTTTCCAGGTGAGAGTTTGGCTATGATTAAAAAGATAGAACCTTGGTTTGTAGACTACGCTAACTTTCTTGTACATGCCACCAGATATGAATTATCATCAGCGGGAAAAGTACTTCAGTGAACTAAAGTATTATTTCTAGGATGACCCTTTTCTTTATCGGCATGGACTGGATGACATGATTAGGCGTTATGTTCCAAATCATGAGATGAGTGCTATACTTGAAGGATGTCATAGCAGTCCTTATGCACGACATCATGCAGGTGACAGAACCATCACCAAGGTGCTTCAATCAGGATTTTACTGGCCTAATCTCTTTAGAGACACGCACAGGTTTGTAAAAAATTGTGATGCTTGTCAACACACAGGTAACATAGGTAGGAGACAAGAAATGCCCAAGAATTATAGTCTAGTCTGTGAACCTTTTGATGTTTGGGGATTGGACTATTTGGGACCATTCCCTGTTTCAGATGGGCATACTCATATTCTTGTGGTTGTAGATTATGTTACCAAGTGGATTGAAGCCATCCCAACTCATCATGCAGACACGGCTACTTCATGGAAGATGATAAAGGACATCATATTGCCTAGGTTTGGAGTTCCTAAAGTTCTTATTACTGATGGTGGATCTCATTTTATACATGGAATCTTTGGTAGAGTGCTCTGTAAGTATGGGGTAACTCACTGAATACCTTCACCATACCATCCCCAGACCAGTGGTCAAGTGGAACTCTCGAATCGAGAGATAAAGACAATATTGCAAAAGACAGTGCAGAAGTCTGGAAAGGACTGGGCAGGAAAGCTAAATGAGACTTTATGGGCCTATCGCACCACTTACAAGAATCCCATGGGTATGTCACCATATAAGATGGTTTACGGTAAGACGTGTCATTTACCCTTAGAACTAGAGCATAAAGCTTATTGGGCAATCAAAAATATCAATTTTAATCTCAAGGAAGCAGGAGAGAAAATATTACTAGATATATATGCTCTAGGAGAGCTTCATAACAGTGCTTACGAGAGTGTCAGGTTGTTTAAAGAAAAATTTAAGATGTGGCATGATCGTAAGATACTGAAACGAACCTTTACTACGGGGGACAAGGTCCTACTATTTAACTCTTGTCTCAAGTTGTTTCCAGGGAAGCTCAGGTTTCGCTGGGAAGGACCGTATAAGATAGAAGAAGTTTATAACTCTGGAGTTGTTCAGTTAAAAGGAGGAAAAGATGGACCCTAGATCATGAATGGAAAACGGTTGAAGTTATACCTTGGAGATGAACAAAAGGAAGAAGGGAAGTAGATGAGGTAAGTTTTATCACGATAGAGCAAGCTGAATCCCTCCGGAAGAAACGACAGGTATGAATAAACACCATTGTAACATAGTTGTGAATATCGGTATAATTGTTGTTTTTGTTGAGGTACACCTGATTAGTAATGATTGGAGTTTTCATCTATAGTTGGTAGCTTTGTCATTAACCTTTCAGGGAGATAAAAAATTCTAAGGAAGAAATTGACGAAGTGGCTAATAGAGCAAAAGATGGCGTATCATACGACCACTGGCAGTCGTACGGGCGGTCGACGGACACAAGGCAGAAATGAAAAAGACCATAGGGAGATTGATGGTGTTCCATGCGGACACTCTTGGTCATTTGGGCGGTCGTATGGATCCTCTTTAGCGAAGGGTTCGATGACAGAGCAAATGGCGGCCTATAATGCGACCAGAGGCACCAGCATGAGTGGTCACATGGATAGACCGCTGAAATAGGTAGGGAAAGGTTCTGGCAGCAGACCGTATGACCAGCCATACGAGCGCTGCCGCCCATATGGAAGGTCGTCGATCGATCTATCTTCGCTATTCCTTCTCGATGTTGATTTCTTCTAACTAATTTTTTATCCTTGATCTTGTGATTACCTATATATTTAAGCTTTATAAGGAGGGAAAGGGCATGTCATTAATCCCTAAACCATCTAATCTCACATCTCCTTTGCTTGAAATCTCCACCAAAAATCTTTTAGCTGCAGAAAATAAGCACGGGCACCTCCATGAACAACAAGACCTCATCCACCTGTGCTTGCATCATCCCCTTCCCCAACTTGGATGATGGTGTGCCCCCAGGATGGGAAGATTTGAGGAAGCTAAGCCTCAAGGAAGAGTTGCGCACAAAGAAGAAAGATCTTGATGATAAAGTCGAAGTGGTGGAGATCAAGGAGGAGGAACCAGCGAAGGAAGGGGACGATGACACCACTCTAGATGAGTATCCTCTTAATCCCTACCAATTCAATATTCATGGATCTATTCCGTTATTTCCTCTGGGGGCCCCTCAGAATGAGTGGGGAAAGGAGCCACCAACCCTAGAGGAGATGAAGGAAAAGATCAAGGAATTAGAGAAGGTTTCAAAGGCTTGTGTGAACATGATTGGAGATGGCATTGACTCTTACTGGTTGATGAGCAAGGATCTAGAAGGAAGGGTCGATGGTCTTCTCCACAAGATTGGACTTATGGTTGATACTCTTAATCAAAACACTGCACAACTTGAGTTTTGACCTAGGTTGTAGATGATTAGTAGGCCGTAATCGAGGAGATGAGGAAGTGTTTCAGGAGCATCTTTGCTACCTGCCAGGATACCCAGGAGTGACTATAAAATGCTTAGTGCCTAGATCTCCCCGGCTTGATTGTAAGCTTGAGGGAGATTCACGCGCACTTTGTATCTCTACCTTTCTGCATTACTTTCCCGCAAGTTGAGAATAGGTTATAAGTTTTATTTTCAATAAGGTTGAACTATCAATTGCTCTTCTGAATAAGGGATGATCCTTTCGAATGAATATGTGGATATCTTGATGTGTGTGATCATTATTGCATTCCTGAGAACGTAAAGGATGATAGTTGTGATCGAAATGGTAGCGCATATTTACTTGCATGATGATTATAAGTACTCCACATTATAGTTGTGAAGTTTTTGAAGGGAGAAGAAATAACTATATATGCTAGTTCATCAAAAGTTCAACTTGCATTAGGGCAAGCAGAAAAATATATGAATCTTCTCAAATTAGGAAGTGCTTTTGAAAATTAAGTTCTCCCGAGATTCATGTTTAGCTTATTCATCACATGAAAAGTGAGATGAGCTCTTAAACATATCCCAATGATAGGAGACAAAAATACTTAAAGAATATCAAATCTCTGAAACAAAAGAGGAAAAGGTATCTACATCTGTTTGCCCGGTTGAAATAATGATGAACTAGGGTATGGAGTTGTTACATGTCCACAATAAAATTGATGACAGAGCTTGGATGCCTGCATGATCATTATCATAGTAAGGATGAGCTATCATTTTTCATAAACCATTTTATCCCTATTCGTTTCGATAAGCAATGATGGACTCATGCCTTTTTCATATCCGTATCTCATAAACACAAAGTTGACCTCGTTCTTTACAAGCCACGATACTTGCTCGGGGAGGAGCAAGACTTAAGATTGGGGGAGTTGATGAATCCAATTTATGTGATGATTTTGATAGGTATTCCGTGCCTACATGGTAGCTTTGTGGAATTTTACCGCATTCGCGCAACTCTTTTTGTTGATAATCCATCAAGTAATGTCTTTTGGATCATTTATCATATAATGGAAGAAATCCTCAGAAATGGTAGTGGAATCACATATTTAAAGTGATAATCACCTAGCATAAAAGAATCAAGCAAGAAGGCCAAATAAGCAGTCATCATCGCGCATCCACAGCAAAAGACGACGTTCCATACGATCGCGCCCGCCCATATGGGCGGTCGTATGGAGTGCTTCCGCCACCGCCAGATCAACTATTTCCGCCACGTCGAATCGGATCGTGGATCAGATGCCCAGAGAGACCAGAAACTTGTCCAGAAGGCAGAACCTAGCCTCCAGAGTTCATTTGGAGGAGGGATTAAGGAGAAGAAGGGGATCTTCCTCACCGCGCATGGGGGAGATACAACATCATCACCACTGTCATCATTGTCATCACCCACATCCTTCATCATCATCATCATCCACATCCACATCCTTATCATTTGTAACATCAAGAACCCTAGTGGATCTTCTTGTGTATCATTTGAATCATTCATCCATGTATGCCATCACTTTTGTCATGATGATTGTTGTCTCCATGTGTGAGTAGACCCCTAGTTCTCGGGGGATATGGATGAAGCTTGGTATATGTAGGATCTGAAATGTTATTATGGATATGAGATCCTCTGTTGAATGCTTAGTTTAATAACTTCGTGAATGTAGTGAAAGGGGCCCACTCAGCATTTGTGCCTTTTATGGCCATGAAGTATATCACTGTTGTTGTAACAGGCTAGGATGTGGGGGTAACTAGAGGTGACAACAAAAGCCTACCGCTCCTAACCATTGCAATTAACTGCGGAACCATGGAGAACCCTTAGAGAGGTCGCGTCCATGCGGTAACCCTTAATTATCATCAGTTGTAACCCTCTGGGGGAGACTATGATGGTGGTGTGCATGGCACGAAGTCTACCTTGAGTAGAACATTTACTGTACCCAGCTCCACCCAGCATAATCGTCAACAGTGGCTCAAGTGTCCATCGCATACCATGCCTAAGCATAGGTGCACTAGAAACATGCCAATGGGATTCTGGACTCCCTGAGAACGCCTTACTCCTCTGCTGCTTCGTCGGTCAATTAAGTCACTACTCTTCATTTACTTTTATGTTATTTACTTTAAAAGTTCATTCCAATATTAATTATTAAATCACAATTTATATCTGCCCTCACTTTGCTTTAAGTCTACAACTATCTACAAGCATAAAGATACATAATTCACTATAAGAGGCAAAAGCCTAATTCATGTGCTCACTGTGGGATCGATACTCTTACTTCAGAAATGCTACAACTTAACCCTGTGCACTTGCAAGTCATCAATGCCCTAATAAGGATGCATTTGGTAGGCTGCACCTCCCCTGAACTGGCTCACTATATGCAAGGAAACAAGCTTGGTATCGTACACGGGGGCCTGGCTCACACGCGCACAAACCTTAAAGTAGCCCAAAGCTTGGCTCGCTAAGAACGCTTGAATCAGTCATTTCCAGTGACCCAAGCTGAGTCGAGCACAAAAGAGGGCATGGCGTATGCGGTGGCGCAAGGGAATGGGCACGTGAATAGAGGAATTAGACAAAATTTAGCATCACCCACATTCTTCCTCGCAGTACTCCTCTCCAGCATGGGCGGGTCGTCGGCTCCAAAGGGGGTAAGCAATATACACACCCTCCTCTATTAGGTCATTAGATAGGGTGTAGAGTTGATTTTGCTTGTACTTACCGCAACAATGATCCTCCCATTAGGTCATTCTAGATGAACATATGAAGTTTGTTGTACAGACAGAATCACTCATAGCCATGATTGAGGCAAGGGTCATGTTTGCCCATGATACGTCTTCAATGTATTTATAATTTTTAGTATGTTCATGCTATATTTATATCAATTATACATGCTTCCGGTGGACTTTTATATCATTTTTATTGGACTAACATATTAATCTAGTGCCAAGTGTTTTTGACTTTGCCGAGAAAGGAATTTTTGGAACCAGCAAAATCAGGGAAACTAATGATGATGATTTTTGGAACAAGAGGGAGCCAGAGGACTTGGACCCACCTAGATGGGGTCTCCAGGGTCCCAACATAGCCTCCCCATGTGGGCACTACCTTGGCCGTGTGGTGGACCCTCATGGGGGCTTTGGAGGTCGGATGCAGCTCTCCTTCGCACTACTAGCTAGGAAATGGCTTATAGGTGAACTCAAATTAGTGGCGGGCGCGACATGTCACCCGTCACAGATAAATTCAGAAACATAGCAGTGGAGGGTCCCAAATTTCACATGCCACTGCTACTGACAAAGCAGTGGCGGGCAGGAATACGGGCCCGCCACAGGTAGACCGTTTCAGATCTGGCCGCGTAATGAAACTTAACTATGGCAGGCAGCAACTCGTTCCCGCCACTGCTTATTAATACATCAGTGGTGGGCGTGGTTGTTGCCCGCCATAGCTAAATTGTGGTAAGCAATCTTACCAGACACGGAGAAAGTAGATAGTATACACTCGTAGCAGTGGCAGGTGGTGGGGAGTGCTCGCCACTGCTATCCACTTACGTGTGGCGAGCTACCTCCCGCGCCCGTCGCACGTAGACCCATGACGCTGGCAATTTAGTTTCCCCCACCCGAAAACCAATCCAAAATTTGCCATTTCCCCCACCCTGCCCCACCCCCCGTGCCTCCCCCCGAATCATGCCCTACTCGTCGTCGCGCCTCTTGTTGCCGCCTCTCTTCGCTGCCACCGCGCCCCTCGTTGCCGCCTCTCCTCGCCACCGGCCCATCATCGCCCTGCCACGCGTGCCTATCATCGATGCTGCATCATGGCCCTCCTTGCTGTCGCGGGCACGGACTCCTCCTCCAACATCGGAGGCATCTCGCTGCCGCCACTGCCGAGCTCCTCCGTGATGGCTACCCCTCCGGCGATCGCGCCCTCCTCCGCTGACATCGGAGACCTTGCGCCGCCTTCGAACGCCAAACGAGACACCTCTCTGGTATGGTCAAATTTGTGTTTATGGTAAATAGATGATGAGGACATCCCTAGTCTTTTACCATCCTTTTCCATTGATGATGTTGCAGCACATGACAAGTCCAATGAAATCAGAATTGGACCAATTACAAGAGCATGTGCAAAACTACTAGAACAACAGGTGAATTCACTCTTACTTGAATCTAACATTTGTGTTAATCAGAATTTTATACTGCCTAAGTCTTTGCATATTTGTATGATCAGATTTGAAGAGAAGACAAGCTTGGCACGTGGAGATGAAGAATTGCAGCAAGAAGAACGCCTACTAATGTCTAATATCAGAAAGTGCACGAGGGAGGAGAGGGAGGCAGGTGCACAACATAAAAAGAAGGAAAATCAGAACTAGACTCGGATTGACTGCCAGGAGGCCCGAAATTGATATACGTGCAGAATCCTTGTCCGTGCTCCAAATAAGGTGTATAAATACAATTTGGAAAGCTTGAGTTGTGTGCTTTCCAAACTGTATACCCGCAGCCCACAATTTGCTCTGAGCGAGTCGCGGTCATCAAAACAATACGACGGTTGTTTCTGCCAGTTTCCCAGATAGAGTCATTTAAGTTAGGAAAGTTAGAGATATGGTTGATTTTGACTTCAACACTAGTTTGGACGTCCAGGGGTCTTTATATACCCTTGTAAGTCGTGGATTTTAGGGTTAGACCATGTTTTGATTAAACTCATATCAGACTGAATTGCTTTAAGCATTCCTCTGTACTCATATTCCTCTTTGCATCGATCAGGAATATTTACCTACACCAAATTTGTTTCAATAGGGTGTATTTGCTACTGAAAGTCAAGTGCTATTTGTCGTTCCATTGGGAATTGGGAGATTGCAGAACCGCTTTGTGGTCGGCGGCTACGTGCGCAAGTGTGTGGTGTTGCGAATATCCATAGGATTGAAGATATGTTGCATTGGCAATGGGGGAACAGCCGGAGAGTTCGAGAGCATCTCACAAGTTATCCAGCGAGTTCATCATCGACATCATCCACTCACTGAGAAGATCGGGCCACCCCTTATCATCTTGGTATCAGATTTCCAGCGTTTACTCGGTGAGCATCCACTAATCCCTTAGATTAGTTTTGTTTTCGTCCTATACAGAAAAAGCCATACAAAAATATTAGGGTTTAGAGTTTTTGCCATAGCCTAGATAGCATCGGTTCCAAGTTTTAGTTGCTGATCGTAGTCTTTTATTTGCGTAACTTACATTCTGATCCGAGTCATTGTAGATTGTCTAGGTTTTCCTTTTCTCACGTCGGAGTCGTTTGGTTGCTGTCAAGTCTGTTCGTCTGAGTCAGAATTAGTTTGGTTAGATTAACTATCCGAATCAGATTGTGTTTCCTTTGATAACCATAGTCAGCCTTTCTTCTTTTGTGTAGCACTTTCCTATTGTGACTAGCATATCCTTTGCTCTATGGGCTGCTCATATAGGAATTTGGAGAGTGCATCTTTTGTTTTGGCAAAATCAGATTGGTTACTAATTGATCAGGTTACTGTTAAAAATAAATAAAGAGAGAAAGAAAAAGAAAACAAAAAAAGGAGGAAAAGAAAGCTACACGTGAAAGTTGCATATAATTTTGGAGAGTTTGTTCAGTTTTTCTGCCACGTTCATTGCACTAGTAGATTGAGCAATCTTGTGCCCATATAAATTGAGCGATTTGCTAGCGTCTCTCCTATGCATTTGCATCACGAGCATTACTCCGACATTCCAGAATTTTGAGCTCGGTTTCAGAGTTGCATTTGCCCCACTTATCTCCACCGTGTGTGTTTTCGTGGGTCTTTTTATCATATGATCAGCACTAGGATTTGTGAATTGGTGTTGATAGGTATTCCAACCAAGCACCACCATATACCCTGGTTTGTTGTGTGATAGTTTTCACCCTTGGTATTCGCTACATCACATCCGTGCATGTTCTGCCCATACAAGTTGGTAAGCTTTTCTAATTCACTTTGGAACGGTAAGATACCTTGTTTCTTTCAGTTTTGAGTGAGTTGAGAGTTTTCCACATACACTATATTTTCTGTGAGTACTAATCACCTAATCATGTCCGACGAGTCTTTTGATGTATAGCAGAAAAAGGATCCTAAATCCATGGTGCATTGGAATGAATATGAAGCTCTTCGTGATCATCTTCAGCGACAAATTCAGTGTGCAACCAATCCTATAAATGAGAATGTGCAGAACATGGAGTTGGACCTAAAGGATGCCACAGAAACCATCACAGCAACACAACGGCAAGTTACTGAAATTTAGGGGACTCTAGTTACCTTGCAGCAAGCTTTGGCTGCATTGCAATAGTCCGTTGATCGCCAACAAAATCAGTAGCGTGATGATGATGATGGTGAAGCTAGTGTTCATGGTGGTAATGATGGTGTTGCAGCTACTAATGCAGCCAATGTTCAAGGTGCTATAGCATGTCGTGCACAATTACAGCAAGCTAATCAGGACCGGCAGGCTCCACACAAGCCAGTTGTTGCTGGCCAAGATGGTGGTCGTGGTAATGGAGGCCGTGGTGGTGGCCGTGCTGGTGCCATGCCCGTAGGCCATGGATTTCCTCCTCTTGGTGCGCGCCATCGATTTGATGATGATGCTTTTGCACAACCAGCCAACCATGATGATGATGGGCTGGGAAAACCAAAGTTCACTGTTCCCAAGTTTGTTGGTTCTACTGATGTTGAAGAGTACCTCAATTGGGAGTTGAAGGTGGAAAAATTATGGCGCATGCATGAGTACACCGAGGACAGAAAAATAAAACTTGCATCTTCTGAATTTGATGACTATGCTCTGCTTTGGTGGGATAATATAGTACAGTCCAGAATTGAAGATGGCTTCTTATTGCGTTTCTTATTCTTCTTCTAGCTAGTGGCGTCATCGTCATCGTCTGAGTCGATGTCGATGCCATCCTCTTCACCAGGAAGTCGCCTTCCCACCTCTATGCGAGCACACTTATCCACCAGTGTGTATAACTCGTTCACGGTCCGAGGCAGCCACACATTCATTTTGGAACATATCCGGCGGTTGCGCACGTTGGACTGGAACGCAGCTATCACGGCTGCCGGGTGAATGTCTAGAATATTCCTGTGGACTCGGCTGAACCTCTGCATGTACTTTCGCAGAGTCTCTCCTTCCTTCTGTGGGAGGAGCTGCAAGTCGCTGGGCCGCCCTGGTTCTTGATGGCCGCCTGTGAAGGCGCCAATGAACTCATGGAATAGGTCAGCCCAGGTCGAAATGGAGCTCTCCGGCAAGTACATCAGCCATGACCTCACATTTGGCTTGAGTGCCAAAGGGAAGTAGTTGGCGAACACCTTCTCATCTCTTCCCCCGGTAGCTTGAATAGTGATGGTGTAGATGCTCAAGAACTCTGCCGGGTTCAGTCTTCCATCGTACTTTTCTGGTATCTCCGGCTTGAATGTGCGGGACGATGGCCAACGGGCTTGCCACAGCTCACGAGTGAAAGTGGGCACCCAACCTCAAAAGGTAAGCTCCCACCCTCACCAAGCACAGGTTCGTCGACGTTGGGGCCGTTGTGCCGATCAGACTGGCGGCGGGCGTTGCGGTGTTGCTCGATGGTGACGTGCACACCTTCCCCTCACTTGTCTTCCTGATCTTGCCGCTGGTCCTGACGCGCTCGAGGGCCAGAGGAAGCCATCGAGACATCGTCGGGTTCTTGATTGCGTTGCTCTAGTCGTGGCCTTTACGCAGGCTGCTGGGGAGGGGACTGCATCATGGGGGTGCCCCCCTTGGCCTGGCCAGCGGCGCGGGCTGTTGCCGTCACACTGGGAGGCCACGGTGGGCTAGCTCACTGTAATCCTCCCACTTCGGTGAAACCAATCAGGCTTTGGATGGTGGCTCTCCACTCATCCATCTGATCGGCTGCCGGCGGAAATCTCAACAGCAGTTGGGCTCGCGCCATAGCCTCCGAAGCGGTGCTTGGCATCGAAGATGACGTAGATCGTTGTGTTGCCTGGCTCCTTATGGTGCCAGTAGGAGTTGCGCCATGTACTCGCCGTCATGAGCCCGCGGCCACGCCGACGTGGTCGCAAGGTGGAGGCGCTTGAGGGCCAGCGGCTCCGTTTGGCGCATCGAGTGGGTCAGCTCACTCCAGAGGTGGCACACGTCATGTGGCCGCGCCCGCAGCGGGGATGGTCGGAGGATTGCGATTCGCCCTAGAGTGAGTACCACCGCTACGGCTGTGCCCTTCGGATAGGCAGAGAGGTGCAGACAAAATGATCTCTCTACCCGTACCTCGTAGGGAGTGGCCGCTGGAATGCTATTGGTGTTGTCCTTCTCCGATGCCTCCTGCTCCTGTTTCGGCCACAGGGGAGGTGGTGACGATGCCACCTGCGTCGACCACATCCCCCGTAACATCCACATCCCCAGGTGTCCCCGTAGCCCCCGCAGCGCCGCTGGTCGCGTGCGGCGGGGCCTTCGAAGAGGACGGCTGGGCGGCAGCACCAAGCTTCTTCTTGGGCGCCATGGACGATGGAGCCGTCGATGAAGAAAATGATGACGAAGATGATGCGCTACGTACGCTTCTCGGGTTCGCGCAAGCGCTGCCCCCTACCTG
Organism: Thinopyrum elongatum; assembly: GCA_011799875.1. Classification (NCBI taxonomy): domain Eukaryota; kingdom Viridiplantae; phylum Streptophyta; class Magnoliopsida; order Poales; family Poaceae; genus Thinopyrum; species Thinopyrum elongatum. The sequence goes on along the minus strand of CM022303.1, from coordinate 475,948,310 downwards.
GCGCGCCAAAGATGTCGTGGGAAAACCACGGCCACCTATGGGACCATGAGCCCCTTTTTGGTTCGGCAGGGGGACTGAGCACATTGCACAAAGAGCAGAGAATGGTCGCGCAGCATGACAGAGATCACACAAGCAGTTTTACCTAGGTTCGGGCCGCCGTGAGGCGTAAAACCCTACTCCTGCTTTGGTGGATTGATGGTGGATTGTGGTGGAAACGCAGCGTTCTAGCCCAGCAGGGTTGCCTTGGGGCGAGAGCAGCTACGCGCGTATGAGTGAACAAGGGTCCGAATCCTTTCTATGGTTACCATGGGCCTCCTTTTATAGATCAAGGGGTCACCACAGTGGCAAATCAGTCATTATGTACTGATTAGATAGCAAACAGTGCTATCATATCCACTCTGCAGACAGTGCAGAGCGCATTAAATGTGCCGCTTAGTGTCACGTCATGGTCTGCCCGGCACACCTTGCCGGGCTGTTCGGCCACCTTCTCTCATGTCTGCATGACACGTTGCTGGACGGGTGTCATTTAGAGGTGATTCCTGTAGGAAATGGCTGCCATGTGGCAAAAGACAGCCCCTTACCCACTCTGGGGCTTGACACCGCATCAATTAATGACTTGAGTCACTATGAGGTGGAGCGGTGAAGCCTTGGTGGGGTATTTCATCTTTGTAGGACCCGGCAGGCCTGCTGGGGTGGTCTTGAGGCTTGCTTCCGGGGCAACCTTGGCCTCGCCAGGCTCTCCTGCCCGGCAAGGGAGGTTTTCCCTTAGTGATGTCTTGCTCCTTGGCTTGACTTGGGCTCCTTGATCTACACTCTGGTTCTCCAAAGAGCCGATCTCTTGAGCTTGGTCTTGTTTTGGATGTTGCAATCTTGATCTTAGGCCTATGCACAGTCTAGGCAATAGATCCAGGGTTTCTTGCACCGACACCGTTGGTTCCAGATCGTTCCATCAAGTACTAATCTTACATTCTTAAGAAGTTGATCCCCACTACTAGCATTCTCTCAACATGCACACTATCCACATCATCATTTTGTCAGGTATTTACACAGGGAGCTTAATCTTCAGCAGCCTCCCCTGTGCATCAGTTAATTAGCAGAAAAAAATGCTAGACTCTGCATCTAAGCGTCCATCTCGCTAGGTATGCTTAATAAACCGCAATCAATACGTGCATGCGGTGATTCTGGCATCGCAGAAACTCCTCACATTAAGTTCTTGGAAAGTACTATGTGCATCTCCTTAATTAGAGCAAGTATAATAGGATGATGTAGGCAGGCCGTAAGCCTTTAAATATTATATTTTTGATGAGTTGGAAGAGAGAGAAGAGGGGAGAGAAGAGAAGCGGGCTACTAATTAACAGCCGGCTGCAGCACGCGCTCCTAGACATGTTGTGAGAGAGTAAGGTGGTCCATGTATCAACAAAATAGTACATGTTTATATGTAACTATTGTACTTGTCGGCTATAAGATTGGCTATAGATGATGTGGCAAGATCATATAGCCAGCAGCGGGCTATACTATTAACCATGATCTTCGCATTTGGTATTAATTCAAGGAGGCAGGCAGCTAGGTCAAGGCATGTGGTAGTGTAATTTCTTCTTGCCTGCGCGGGGACGTGGGTGGGTGATTGATCCAATTAATGGCAACACTGATTCCGGTTCAGCCTGAATGATTGATTCCCTCAAAAGAAATCCCACCGGTTCTTCTCATATTCTCTCTCCATACCGCGCTGCCGCCAATGATGCCTTCACGCGTTGTCGCCATCGAATAGATGCTCACAGCTGCCGGCTCGGAGCCTCATGATCATTTCCTCCATCTCTACCGCTCACGGAGCCCTGTGATCCCCGTTGTCGCTGGTTATGATGGCCCAAGACCTACTCTTAGGCATCGACAGGTTGAGTTGTACATGACGCCACTGCTCTCCTCCTCCAACATCACTTGCGCGAGATGTGGGTGCTCTCCTTCCTCTCAATTTTCTCATATATGAACATAATTTTTGAGTTAGCTTGGTTTGACGCTCTGATTTGTGTGTGGTTGGAAATTTCATAGTAGGGATCTCTTTTCCATCCCCAGCGACCTCCTCTACGGCAACAAGTCCGGTCACTCTCTCTCCCCCAAACTCCTTTCTAACTTAACTACTACCTCTGTCCTGGTTTATTAGTCCCCTTCGTATTTCGTGCCAAATTTTGACCTTAAATTTAACTAGCAAAATATTAATGCATGTCATAAAAAATAATATAATTGGAAACTATGTTCAAATACGAATCCAATGATATAATTTTTGGTGACATGCATTAATATTTTGTTAGTTAAATCTCTAGTCAAAATTTGGCACAAAATACAAAGGGGACTTATAAACCAGGATGGAGGTAGTACTGTTGACACATATATCGAGATGCGATGGATCGTTGATGTTTCTCCAATCCGGTTGTTTTTCTAATTGGAGGCGCTAGACGGTGAAATATTCTTCTCCCTTTTGTGTTCTTTAGGGTTCTGGAAAGAACAAACAGATGAAGCTACCATGTATTATTCCCCAACAACTGCATCTCTCTGTCTCCCTCCCTCTCATCTCACACATGTTAATTTAGTACCAGTTGTGTACTTTTATTGCTCTTCTCTGGTTGTTTTGTAGAATCACAACATATGGCATATTGCGGTTCATTTCACGTAATTTGTTCCCTATGAGTACCATTGTGAATTTTATGGTATCTTTCTATTACCTGAGTGATACAATTGTGTGAATAACATTGTTTTTCTTCCCATATTGCAGGGTTCTACTATTGTCCCAACAATCATCTACCTACATAAATGAAAAAAAAATGAAGTGACTCTTATGAACATACTTGCATTCTCTCTCAAATTTAAGATAACTACTCCTATACATTTACTATACATGATTTCTTTAGATAGAATATCAATATTCGATTGTTATGCTTCTAATAACAATCCTCACCACAAAGGTTTTCCCTCGCAGAGAGATCAGGTATGGATTGTTCTCATTGCCCTTCAATTTAATTGCTCTTTGTTTATCTCGCAAAAAACAAATTGTTCTTTGTTTGCTAGTATTGTGTTAAATAATACTCTATGTAGTAAAATGGAGTGCACATGTGTCTACTCAGGAACAATGACATTTTTCATAGTTGGTTATCTTTCGCTCAATAAGTGGATCAAGGTGGAGAAGGCAAGATGATTACTGTTCGGGCAAATTAGTACGAAATAAATTTGTTTCTTGCTCCGATGCACTTCCAATAGACAACCAAATGATATTATCTTGAAATGTTAGGAGAAAAATCCGATTACAATATATGTTACTTCTCTTAATGTTGGTGATGCATTCTTCTAATTTTGCAAATATGGAGATAGTCTACCATATATTAATTTGCATGACTTTTTATACCATTCAAAGCTTCAAATAGACATGTATTTATATTATTGTTTCCATTAATATTTCTCACTCTATAAATCCTCCTATACACTACTAAAAATACCCGCAACAACGCGTGGGGTATCATCTAGTGATGGAAATATGCCCTAGAGGCAATAATAAAATGGTTATTATTATATTTCCTTAATCATGATAAAGGTTTATTATTCATGCTAGAATTGTATTGACTGGAAACTTAAATACATGTGTGGATACATAAACAAATACCATGTCCCTAGTGAGCCTCTACTAGACTAGCTCATTGATGAGTTGTCATTTGATAACGGGATCATTAGGAGAATGATGTGATGGACAAGACCCATCCGTTAGCTTAGCATATGATCGTTCAGTTTATTGCTACTGCTTTCTTAATGTCAAATACATATTCCTTCGACCATGAGATCATGCAACTCCCGGATACCGGAGGAATACCTTGTGTGATATCAAACGTCACAACGTAACTGGGTGATCATAAAGGTGCTCTACAGGTATCTCCGAAGGTGTCTGTTGAGTTCGCGTGAATCGAGATTGGGATTTGTCACTCCGTGTATCGGAGAGGTATCTCTGGGCCCTCTCGATAATACACATCACAAGAAGCTTGCAAGCAAAGTGACAAAGGAGTTAGTGAAAGGATCGAGAAGAGGGGTCTAGAGGGGGGTGATTAGACCCTTCAATAAGTAAAAGTGGCAATTTTTTAGTTCTTCAAGTTAAGGTGGAGTTTCAGCACAAGTTTAAGCACTCACAATACATTTCAAGCAAGCATGACAAGAGTATATGCGGCAGAAGGAGTAAGGCATGCTAATTGCAAGAAAGTAAAGGGATGGGATTGGAGTGTGCAAACACAATGAAGACACGGAGATTTTTGGCGTGGTTCCGATAGGTGGTGCTATCGTACGTCCACAATGATGGAGACTTCAACCCATGAAGGGTAATGGTTGCGCGAGTCCACGGAGGGCTCCAACCACGAAGGGTCCACGAAGAAGCAACCTTGTCTATCCCACCATGGCCATCGCCCAAGAAGGACTTGCCTCACTCGGGTAGATCTTCACGAAGTAGGCGATCTCCTTGCCCTTACAAACTTCTTGGTTCAACTCCACAATCTTGACGGAGGCTCCCAAGCGACACCTAACCAATCTTGGAGACACCACTCTCCAAAAGGTAATAGATGGTGTGTTGATGATGAACTCATTGCTTTTGTGCTTCAAATGATAGTCTCCCCAACACTCAACTCTCTCTCTCACAGATTTGGATATGGTGGAAAGATGATTTGAGTGGAAAGCAACTTGGGGAAGGCTAGAAATCAAGATTCTTGTGGTAGGAATGGTATATCTTGATCTCAACACATGAGTAGGTGGTTCTCTCTCAGAAAATGTATGCTGGAAGTGTAGGCATGTTCTGATGGGTCTCTCACATATGGAGAAGGGGGTGGAGGGGTATATATAGCCTCCACACAAAATCCAACCGTTACACACATTTGACCCAACTCGGTCAGACCGAATAGATGAACTCGGTGAGACCGATTTAGTTCAAAATGTGAACGTTAGGAATCTCGGTGGGACCGACTAGAACAACTCTATGGGACCGATGTGCTAGGGCTTAGGGCAAACATCAACTCAGTGGCACCGATTGCATCAACTCGGTGAGACCGAAGTGAAGCAATAAGGCAACAGAGAGAATGTCAAGCCAACTCGGTGAGACTGATTGCATAACTCGGTGAGACCAAAATAAATGCAACAAGTCACAAAACATCGGCAAGGCCATCTCGGTGAGACTGAGATCCGTATCGGTGTGACCGAACCGTTAGGGTTTCTGGCAGTGGCTATGTCATATGAACTCGGTGGCGCCGGATAGAAAGAATCGGTGGGGCCGAGTTGGAGTTTAGGGTTTTGACATATTTGGAATGAGAATGTGGTTGAGGGATTTGGAGCAATATCACCAAGCATTTGAGCAAGCAAGCCATTAAGCAACACCTCATCCCCTTTTAATAGTATTGGCTTTTCCTATGGACTCAATGTGATCTTGGATCACTAAAATAGAAATGAAGAGTCTTGAGCTTTTGCCAATATGTGTCCTTAGCATTTTGAAGGGGTTCCACATCCTCTTGTCCTTTCCACGCCATTGTTGAACTTGTCTGAAATACACTAGATAAAGGCATTAGTCCAACAAGAGATATGTTGACATTAATTACCAAAATCACCCAGGGAGCACTTGTGCTTTCAATCTCCCCCTTTTTGGTAATTGATGACAACATACATCAAAGCTTTAGGTAAATGATATGAGGATTAACAAGTAAAGCTTTGGAAGGACATGTAACATGCATAAGCTCCCCCTACATGTATGCAATCATGTGAAGGTAGAATATACTAACATTTGAATGCATAATCATGACAGAGCAAGCAGAGAGTTACATGTATCTTGGCTATATGCATCAGAGAAAAATATATGATTAAGAAATGTACCTTCATGTTTATGATTCCCTCTTGCAAACAATATGTGCAACAGCAAGAGATCATCATGCACATGAGTGTGATGCATATACTTACCTTGTGGTCTTGAGCTGACTTTGGAAAGAGTGGGCTTGAGAAAACAGGGTTAGATAACACAAGATCACTCTAAGTAAAGCAGTTTTAAGGAACCACAAGAGTACCAAGACTGGGATGACATGTAATGGGTGAGTACTAAGTACTTCATTTAGATGTAGACATGTCCCCAAAGATTTAAAGATGTGCAATGAATTCCAAAGATTTTTCTCCCCTTAGACAAGAGCTCTTTCGCCCCCTGAATCTGATATTGGATAATGCGAGAAGATAGGGTGAGATAAAATCAGAGCGAGGTAGGGTAATATCAACTAACATCAGAGCAACAAGAATTTTAGCAATAGCTAAGATGAAATATGTTGACATGTCTTTCCCCTCTTAAAGACGTGTGACTTCTCTCCTCTTTGTTAATAGGCATCTGTGGAAGAGCTTAGATGTGCTCATATGATAAGCTTTGATGTGCTCTCTCTCCCCCTTTGACATCAATTTCCAAGAAGGGCACTTATGGATTATGAGCCACATAGGTGTGGTCCTCGAGAGTCACTACAAAGTAGTAGGTAGTTTATGATGCTGATAGAGGAAAGAATCATTGAGTGGAGATGAAGAAAATAGGCAGTAAGAAATGGCAAAAAGTTTTCTCAGAGTTGAAATCGGTGACGCCGATACGGTTTCCGTCGGTGCACCCGGGATGATAGAGTCATAGAAGGTGCTTATCGGTGAGACCGAGCTAGTCCGTGTCGGTTGTACCGATGAACTATATACAAGGTGGCCTTGTATTTCGGTCAAGCCGATGAGTTTGGATCGGAGGGACCGATTTCAACACAGAGTAAAAAAAATTGTCTACTCAGATCACTTGGAAAATGAAATCTCACAAGGGTTTGCAAGGAATTAACAGAAAGATTTGCATTGAATTAAACACAGAATTTACAGAGAAAAACAGAAATAAGAAAGGAGATCTAGATGAAGTTTTTTTTATTTAGAGAGAGAGTTACAAAGACAAGGAAATCATACAAAATGAAAAAGAAATCAACTGAGTAAAAGAACACTAGAGAACTTCATCTAGAAAGGGTCAGCGACGAAGTCACCTATGTTAGAGTATATTGACTAAGGAGTCAAGTGATAGCACTTGATCGTAGGTCATACTCATCGTTTAAGCTCAAAATGGGGTTACCATTTTTCGTTTAAGCATTTTGATGTATTCACACCTTGTTGAGTTGCTTTAGCTCATGACTTGGAACAAAGCGTCTCTAAGGTGGAATGACATACCTTGGGTTGTGGTGTTGATCTTGATCATGTAGTTGAACTTGTGTTGGATGCTCAAGGTTGATGTTGTCCATCAAGAGTTGGGAGCAACTCTAGTAGTTTGAGTTCATCTTCCTACATGGGTTAGTCTTGCAAGGAATAGCACTTGTGTATCCAAAATGACAATCATGAAACTTGACACTAATTGAAATTTGATATATTGAAATAGTCAAAGGATATGTTGAGTGAGTTCATGCTTGCTTGAATTCAACAACCATATCATAGGGACTTGGTGATGTAGAGATTGCTCAAAATGTGAGTGACTTGCAATCTCATAGATTTGGGTTCATCCAAGTACCTACAAGGGCTATATAACATGCAAGGGTACAAATAAAAATCCAAGACATATGATCATCATCATAAGAGAAATATCAAGGATTAGTCATAAGAATGCTCATGCCTTGCATGTATACGAATGGAGTTTCTACTCCAAGTTTGAGGCATCAATGATGTTCAATTCACCTCTCAAACGGCAAAACACTTTCTCATCAAGAGGTTTGGTAAATATATCCGCCAGTTGCTTATCGGTACGAACATGCTTAAGATTGATGTCTCCTTTAGCAACATGATCCCGAATGAAATGATGACGAACTTCAATATGCTTAGTTCGAGAATGTTGCACGGGATTGTGAGCAATCTTAATAGCACTTTCATTATCGCAAAGCAACGGAACATGTTTCACATGTATCCCATAATCCTTAAGGGTTTGGGTCATCCAAAGTAATTGAGCACAACATGATCCGGCGGCAATGTATTCCGCTTCGGCAGTGGATAAGGATACCGAGTTTTGTTTCTTGGAGGACCAAGACACAAGGGATCTACCAAGAAATTGACAAGTACCCGAAGTGGACTTTCTATCAACCTTGTCACCGGCATAGTCCGAATCATAGTAGCCAACAAGATCAAAAGATGACCTCTTAGGATACCAAATGCCAAAGTTTGGTGTATGAATTAAGTATCTCACTATCCTTTTCATGGCCTTAAGATGACACTCTTTAGGGGCCACTTGATATCGTGCACACATGCACACACTTACCATAATATCGGGACGGGAGGCACATAGATATAACAATGAACCAATCATGGAGTGGTAAACCTTTTGGTCAACCGGTTTGCCATCCTTAGTCAAGTCAAGATGTCCACTAGTAGGCATGGGTGTTTTCATACCTTTGCTTTCTTGCATGTTAAACTTCTTGAAAAGATCCTTGGTATACTTTGTTTGAGAGACAAAGGTACCTTCCTTAGTTTGCTTGATTTGCAACCCAAGGAAAATTTTGAGTTCACTCATCATAGACATCTCAAACTTCTCCGACATTAGCCTTCCAAACTTTTCACTAAAATGGGGGTTAGTAGATCAAAATATGATATCATCCACATAAATTTGGCACACAAATAATTCACCATTAACCCTTTTAGTAAAAAGTGTAGAATCAATCTTCCCAATTTCAAAGCCTTTTTCAATAAGAAACTTGGTCAACCATTTATACCATGCCCTAGGAGATTGTTTAAGACCATAAAGAGCTTTGTGAAGTTTGTAGACATGATTAGGTTTCTTAGGATTGACAAAGCCGGGAGGTTGTTTAACATACACCTCCTCCTCAATTTCTCCATTGAGAAAAGCACTTTTAATGTACATTTGGTATAAAGAGATATCATGGTGATTGGCATAAGCAAGTAAGATGCGTATGGACTCCAGTCTAGCAATGGTGGCATATGTCTCACCATAGTCCATACCTTCGACTTGAGTGTAGCCTTGAGCAACGAGACGGGCCTTGTTGTGTACAACTTGTCCATCTTCATCTTGCCTATTCCGAAACACCCATTTGGTTCCAATGACATTGTGATTGTCGTCGGGCTTTTCAACCAATGTCCACACTTGATTCCTCTCGAAGTTGTGTAGCTCTCCGTGCATAGCGTTCACCCAATCCAGATCCTCAAGAGCTTCTTCAACCTTCATAGGTTCAACACTAGAAATGAATGAGTAGTGTTCACAAAAGTTGGCTAAACGAGTTTTAGAGCGAGTGATTCTCCCGGTTTGAATGTCATCGAAGATTTGTTCGACGGGATGGTCTCTTATGACTCTTGCTCTAACTCGTGAGAGCTTTTGTTTGGGTTGGGGTGGAACATCCTCCTCATTGTCTTCTTCTTCTTCTCCTCCTTCATTGTTGTTGGCGTTGTCGTTCTCTTGTGGAGGTGGAGAGGGAGGCCGAGGTGGTTCATCTTGTTGCACTTCCTCATTTCCTCCGTCTTGTCGTGTTCCACTTGTGGATGCCTCCAAGTCAACTTGTGGTTCACCTTGATGTGAAGTTGAGGCTTTCACTTGAACAGACGAAGTACTCTCTTTCACCTCCGTTGGGCAAATCTTGCCAATGGACAAATCTTGGATTGCTTCCGAAGGATCTTTGTCTCCTACATCAATTGGCAATTGCTCTACTTGCGAGCCGTTAGATTCATCAAACTTCACATCTACCGTCTCTTTAACCTTTCGGGTGAAATTGTTGTAGACATGGTATGTGTGAGAGTTTGAGCCATAACCGAGTAGGAAACCTTCATGAGATTTAGGAGCAAAATTCGAACGACGATGCTTATCAAGAATGTAACACTTTGATCCAAATACTCGAAAGTATCCAACTTGGGGTTTGTTACCGGTGAGAAGCTCGTATGCCGTATTGCCGAGAAGCTTGTGAAGATATAGTCGATTCGTAGCATGACAAGCTGTCTCAACCGCTTCCGCCCAAAAGTGTCTTGGCGTCTTGTATTCATCAAGCATTGTTCTTGCCATCTCAATAAGTGTCCGGTTCTTCCTCTCAACAACTCCATTTTGTTGAGGTGTGTACGTAGCCGAGAACTCATGTGAAATCCCTTCTTCGTCAAGAAAGGTATCCACATTGGCGTTCTTGAACTCCGTTCCATTGTCGCTTCGAACCTTCTTGATCTTCACTTCAAATTGGTTTTGGGCATTCTTGGTGAAGTTCTTGAAGATCTTTTGGACCTGCGATTTGCCATCAAGGAAGAACACCCACGTAAATCTTGAACAGTCATCAACAATGACCAAACTGAACGAGTTACCACTGAGACTCTTGTAGGCATTGGGACCAAAAAGATCCATGTGAAGTAGCTCAAGCGGTCTTCTCGTGGTCATGATGTTCTTCACGGGATGACTTCCTCCAATCTGTTTTCCTGCTTGACAAGCACTACAAAGTCTATCCTTGTCAAATATGACATCTTTAACACCAAGGATATGATCACCTTTAATAAGCTTATCAAGATTTTTCATGCCCACATGACCTAACCTTCTATGCCATAACCAACCTTTAGAAGATTTAGCAATTAAGCAAGTACGAGGTTGAGCTCTCTTAGTGAAATCGACAATGTATAGATCACCTCTACTAATACTGGTAAAGACCATATTATGGTTATATCTTCGAAACACTTGGCAATCTACTTCAGTAAATAGAACATTGAAACCGAAGTCAGCTAGTCTAGATACGGAAAGTAAATTGTAGCCAAGAGATTCAACGAGCATAACGTTTTGGATAGAGCTATCATTGGAAATGGCCACCCTACTAAGGCCAAGTACCTTACCCTTGGAGTTATCTCCAAAAGTGACATACTTGCGTGGACCATCATTCTTAGCAAGCTCACGGAACATGTCCTTGTCTCCGGTCATATGATCAGTACATCCACTATCCAGAATCCATTCCTTTCCTCCGGCCATGTAACCACGAAGGTTAGCCATAAGACCAAAGTGTCTCATCGACTCATCAAGATCAAAGTCACTATCATCATCCTCATCATAATATCCATGTTCAACATCATCATGTGAATGATCATCACCTAGAGAGAGTGATTCATTAGATTTATGACCATGACAATGTGCATGTTTATGAATTCTAATAATTTGTGAGATGATGCTACTAATGACTCCAACATCTCCTTTGGCACGCATCAGGTCACGGAGCTCAAATAGACAATCATCAAATTTAGGATCACTAGGATCCATTTTATGAAAAGCAATGGACTTTCAAAGAATCTCATCTAGATTTTTCAAGGAATAGTTTGGAAAGAGCTCCTCAAGATATTTCCATATAGTATAAGCACATTCAAATGTAGGCAAGCATACAAGCAAATTTCTAAGCAATCCTGTAATGATAAGATCAATAGTTCTAAGATTGCGTGTCATGTCAAGATAATCATCGGGGGTAGGACGCAAAGGATCAATGGGGGACACATAAGGGCTAGTAATATACTTGTTCAAATTATGTTCATTGAAAATCTCAAGCATCTCAATCTTCCAAGAATTGTAGAACTCTCTGTCAAGCATAGGCACTCTATGTCTAATACTCCCGATCGTAGACTCGTTCATCTTCCTCCAATGGTGATTAAACCAAAGCAATGGAGACCAATGCTCTGATACCAATTGAAAGGATCGAGAAGATAGGTCTAGAGGGGGGGTGATTAGACCCTAAAAGTGGCAATTTTTAAGTTCTGCCAGTTAAGGTAGAGTTTCAGCACAAGTTTAAGCATTCACAATACATTTCAAGCAAGCATGACAAGAGTATATGCGGCAGAAGGAGTAAGGCATGCTAATTGCAAGAAAGTAAAGGGATGGGATTGGAGTGTGCAAACACAATGAAGACACGGAGATTTTTGGCGTGGTTCCGATAGGTGGTGCTATCGTACGTCCACAATGATGGAGACTTCAACCCATGAAGGGTAATGGTTGCGCGAGTCCACGGAGGGCTCCAACCACGAAGGGTCCACGAAGAAGCAACCTTGTCTATCCCACCATGGCCATCGCCCAAGAAGGACTTGCCTCACTCGGGTAGATCTTCACGAAGTAGGCGATCTCCTTGCCCTTACAAACTTCTTGGTTCAACTCCACAATCTTGACGGAGGCTCCCAAGCGACACCTAACCAATCTTGGAGACACCACTCTCCAAAAGGTAATAGATGGTGTGTTGATGATGAACTCATTGCTTTTGTGCTTCAAATGATAGTCTCCCCAACACTCAACTCTCTCTCTCACAGATTTGGATATGGTGGAAAGATGATTTGAGTGGAAAGCAACTTGGGGAAGGCTAGAAATCAAGATTCTTGTGGTAGGAATGGTATATCTTGATCTCAACACATGAGTAGGTGGTTCTCTCTCAAAAAATGTATGCTGGAAGTGTAGGCACGTTCTGATGGCTCTCTCACATATGGAGAAGGGGGTGGAGGGGTATATATAGCCTCCACACAAAATCCAACCGTTACACACATTTGACCCAACTCGGTCAGACCGAATAGAAGAACTCGGTGAGACCGATTTAGTTCAAAATGTGAACGTTAGGAATCTCGGTGGGACCAACTGGAACAACTCGGTGGGACCGATGTGCTAGGGCTTAGGGCAAACATCAACTTGGTGGCACAGATTGCATCAACTCGGTGAGACCGAAGTGAAGCAATAAGGCAACAGAGAGAATGTCAAGCTGAAAGTGCAACTAATCCCCAGGTGGTTTTGGTAATTCATAACAACATATAGCTCATTGAACAAATATCCATTCAAGTTTAATATTTCAGAAAGTTCAATGAATGGAATGGCATGGACTAGAGATGTGGACCCCTCAAAATGCTAAGGACACATATTGGCAAAAGATCAAGACTCTTCATTTATATTTTAGTGATCCAAGATCACATTGAGTCCATAGGAAAGCCAATACTATTAAAAGGGGATGAGGTGTTGCTTTATGGTCTACTTGCTCAAAATGCTCAGTGATATTGCTCCAAAGCCCTCAACCACTTTCTCATTTCCAAATATGTCCAAAACCCACAGTCAAACTCGGCCCCACCGAAATGATCTATCCGGCGACACCGAGTTCATTTGACATAGCCACTGCCAGAAACCCTAACACTTCGGTCACACCGATACGGATCTCGGTCTCATCGAGATGGCCCTGCAAACTCTCTGTTTCCCTTTGTAACATTTCGGTCTCACCGAAATGAGCGATCGGTCACACCGAGTTTGCTTGACCAACTCTCTGTTTGCTCTTTGCTAAAATTGGTCTCACCGAGTTGCAGCAATCGGCTTCACCGAGATGAGGTTTTGCCCTAGCCCTAGCATATCGGTCCCACCGAGTTGTTCCAGTCGGTCCCACCGAGATTCCTAATGTTCACATTTTGAACTGAATCGGTCTCACCGAGTTCTTCTATTCGGTCTGACCGAGTTGGGTCAAATGTGTGTAACGGTTGGATTTTGTGTGGAGGCTATATATACCCCTCCACCCCCTTCTTCATATGTGAGAGAGCCATCAGAACGTGCCTACACTTCCAGCCTACATTTTCTGAGAGAGAACCACCTACTCATGTGTTGAGATCAAGATATTCCAATCCAACCACAAGAATCTTGATTTCTAGCCTTCCCCAAGTTGCTTTCCACTCAAATCATCTTTCCACCATATCCAAATCTGTGAGAGAGAGTTGAGTGTTGGGGATACTATCATTTGAAGCACAAGAGCAAGGAGTTCATCATCAAAACAACATCTATTACCTTTTGGAGAGTGGTGTCTCCTAGATTGGTTAGGTGTCGATTGGAAGCCTCCGACAAGATTGTGGAGTTGGACCAAGAAGTTTGTAAGGGCAAGGAGATCGCCTACTTCATGAAGATCTACCCGAGTGAGGGAAGTCCTTCATGGGCGATGGCCATGGTGGGATAGACAAGGTTGCTTCTTCGTGGACCCTTCATGGGTGGAGCCCTCCGTGGACTCGCGCAACCGTTACCCTTCGTGGGTTGAAGTATCCGTCAACGTGGATGTACGATAGCACCACCTATCGGAACCACGCCAAAAATCTCCGTGTCATCATTGCATTTGCACTCTCCAAACCCTTCCCTTTACCTTCATATGCAATGTTTTACTTTCCGCTGCTACACTCTTAGAATTGCATGTGTTGGTTGATTGCTTGACTTGTGTTAATTGCCAAAATCTGCCCACAACTAAAATTGGGAAAGATTAGATTTTTATTTGGTCAAGTAGTCTAATCACGCCCCCCCTCTAGACCTACTTTCGATCCTACAAGTGGTATCAGAGCTTTGGTCTCCATTTGCCTTGATTTCCATAGCTTTGGTGATCATAGCCTTGGTTTCACAACCTAGGAGAGTATGGTGTCTAGCGAGGGAAATTACCACCGTAGAGGTCCTTACTTTTACGGTACTAATTTTGCTAGTTGGAAGCATAAGATGAAAATGCATATTCTTGGTCATAACCGCGCCGTTTGGGCTATTGTGTGCATTGGCTTGCAAGGTGATTTCTTCGAGGATAGAAATGAACTGGATCGTGAAGCGTCCGCGGAAGAAATGAAGATGTTGCAATACAATGCTCAAGCTTGCGATATTTTCTTTAACGGATTGTGCCCCGAAGAATTCAACAAAATCAGCCGCCTTGAGAATGCAAAGGAAATTTGGGATACTTTGGTTGATATGCATGAAGGTACCGAGTCCGTCAAGGAATCCAAATTGGATGTGCTTCAAAGTCAACTTGACAAGTTCAAGATGAAGGATGGTGAAGGAGTTGTTGAGATGTACTCTAGGCTTGCTCTCATCACAAATGAGATTGCCGACTTAGTAAGCGAAGAGATGACCGATAAATTCATCATCAAGAAGATCCTAAGAGCCTTGGATGGAAAATATGATACGGTGTGCACCTTGATCCAAATGATGCCCAACTACAAAGATCTCAAACCAACAGAAGTCATTGGTAGAATTGTTGCTCATGAGATGTCACTCAAGGATAAGGAAGAGCTCCACAACAAGTCAAGTGGTGCTTACAAAGCTTCATGTGATGCTCCTACAACATCAAGTGAGAAACAAGTTTTCAATGAAGAATTGATCTTAATGGTGAAGAACTTCAACAAGTTCTACAAGAATAGAAGCAAAGAGAGAAGCTCCAAGTCAAGATCCTACAATGACAAAAGATCTTCTAGTCACGATTGTAATTGCTACAATTGTGGAAGACCCGGACACTACTCCAATGGGTGCACGGCTACTTACAAGAAAAGAGAAGATTCACCAAAGAGGAGCAGTAAAAGAGATGAATCACCACCAAGAGAGAGAAGGAGTAGAGATGATCGTTATGAACGAAGACCCTCTCGTGGAAGCAAGGATTCGGAAAGGAAGGACAAGTCATCAAAGAGCTACACAAGACGGAGACATCAAGCTCACGTTGGTGAATGGGTATCTGGTTCCGACTCCGACAACTACTCCGAGAGAAGCTATCACTTTGACTCCGGATATACTCAAGATGAAGGTGTTGCCGGACTTGCGCTTGTGTCATCCAACTCCTATGACATATTTGACTCACCAAATGAAGGAATTGGAAGATGCTTCATGGCTAAAGGCCCTAAGGTATCACACCCCGAGTATGTTGATTTCAATAGTGATGAAGATGATTTGCTAGGTGATGATGATTTACTTGTTGACAACACTAGTGATGAAAACTATGATGAAATTGCTATTAATCATGCTAATCAAGATGAAACGAATGACAATGATAAGAAGGTGATTGAGCGTCTAACTAAAGAACTAAACACTCTTAAGTTAGCTCATAAAACAACTCTAGAGGATCATAGAGATCTCCTAAGGACTCATGAGAAGCTACGCTTCGAGAAGCTAAATTTAGAGCACGAGCATGGGTTCCTAAAAGCAATCAATGATGATCTTTGAAAGAAGAGTTCCTCTTACATTGCCAAGCGTTTACTCTTGTCTACTTATATGCCACAAGTAAAATCTAGCAATAAGAACAAGAAAGATTCTTCCTCTAGTAGTAAGAATAATCATGTTAAATCCAATATTGTTGCTTCTAGTAGTTCTCTTGATTCCACTAATGATTCTCTTAGCCAAAAGTTACACTTGAGCAAGAAAATAGCTTATTGAAGGGAATTATAGAGAAAGGTGTTTACAAGAGCCTTGCCGGAAGTAAGCAATTTGAGGAAATTGTACGCAAGCAAGGAAGGCACCGGAAGAATCAAGGTGTTGGTTTTGAACGAAAGTTCAATGCCAATGGAGTTGAGTGGGAAGAAGATCAATATCCCAAGACGAAGTTTGTTCCTCAACAAGAGAAGTATGACCCCACTTCTTTCAAAGGAACACAAGCTCAAGATGATCTTCCACCACAAGACCACAAGCTAAAAGGCAAGGATAAGCTTCAAGAAGAGATTGATTCATTTGAAGAAGCTCCTAAGGCCATGGTCAAGTGGGTTCTCAAGACTACATCAAGCTCTACTTCATCAAGTACGACTACAACTCCAAGGATTCCCATCAAGTTGATGTGGATCCCAAATAAGAAGAACTAGAGAGTTCTTGAGGGTGACTCTGCCAACATACTTCACTCACATTCATTTTGGCAAGGACAAGTGCAATCAACTTTCATATCTTGCACTAGTTCATGGAGTCACAAACCCTCTTGTTGGTAAGACAAGGGACAAGGTAACCTAATGCTTTCATGGACATCATCATATGTGTATTTCACTCTATGTCTATGGATATCCTTGTATGTTCCTTGTGGGACTAACCCATGTAGGTATTGAAAGTGCAACACTCCAATGGATTGCTCCAAAAGATCTACATCAACATTGAGCATCCACATCTTCAACATCTACATGAAGTCATCATCGACAAAACCCAAGGTTAGTTCATCCCTCTTAGGGGGGATATCACATCTAGGGGGAGCTTTGCTCTAAAAATTGAGCTAAAGCAACTCTAATGATGTGAACACAACAATGCTTTATGTAAAAGTGGTAACCCCACTTGTGCTTAAACGATGAGTATGTCCTATGATCAAATGTTCTCATTTGACTCCTAAGTCAATATACTCATATATAGATGACCTAGTCATCGCCAATTGCTTGATAGATGCTAGAGTGTATGTGCATGCTTTGCCACATATTTTATTTGCTATCTTATTGTATGAGCATGTTGGTTGCATAATTTTCCCCATTCGAGGACATCCATTTGTTGTTTTGATTGTTTCGTTTTTCTTTTACCAAATTGATGGACAAGAATGCCTAAGTACTCCCTCTAGCTATCTATGTTTTTTCTCGTCTCAAACTCTATTCATGCTACATCACAAAGTTTGAACAAGTCACTTTCGGACCCTCCGGGTGAGGAGCACTCGGAGCCACCAATCCGTCAAGGGCTTAACTTCCAAAACCTCTTAATGATTTTCGGTCAAACCAACTTATCCAACTCGGTCTCACCAAAATCAGTAAGTTGATCTAGGCTTTCATCTCGGTGCCATCGATTAGAATGATTCGGTCACACTGAGTTGCAGCAACTGCTAGCAGTTTTGCATCTCGGTACCACCGAGACGTTCCACTCAGCACCACCGATAGTGCCTGGGTATATATATCTCATCTCGCGTACCCGTACGGTTGAAAATTACTTCAAACCGTACGAGCTCGCGCCCCAGCACTGCCGCCCCCTTGGTCTCCGGATCATCGCCGTCTTCGCCAGTGACCCTCCGCCGCCGTCAACGGGATTCTTCACCGCCGTTGCTGCCGTAGCAATCCATCACCAAGTTAGGGTACGGATTTGACCCTTTGTGCTTTCCATTGCTCCGATTCTTGCACAAAGTATAATGCCTTTGTTCTTCCCACATATGAGATCAATCTATCCAGCAAACAAATTCCTTAGAATAGATTTGATGCAAAAACTTAGGGTTAGGTTTCCGCCGAACCCATCTCGGACCGACCGATCTGAGGATTTCGGTCACACCGATTGGCCCTGGCCATTGCACAAGTACAACTCGGTCTGACCGAAGTGTACTGATCGATGAGACCGAAATCACTTTCTCTGTGAAACCCTAGCATCTCGGAGTCACCGAACTGCATTTCGGTCTGACCGAAACTGCATGTTTAGACTCTGTTAGTGCTTCGGTGTCATCGAGTTTGTCAAATCGGTAGCTCTGAAATGCTTTCTACAGAAAACTAAAGTTAAGTTTTTTCTCAATTTTTGCAAAAACAAGCTGTACCTTGTGATGCTCATCTACTCTATCCACACCCTACTATTCACAGGGACAGTTGCAGCAATGTCAGAGGCCAGTGATAGTCAGAACAAGTCTGAAGAGCAGCTCAATCTCAGTGAGGGCACTAGTCCCAATAGCAGCTATGATGATGGGAGCAGAAGCACTCCCAGCAACTTGCCTAAGGCAGCAACTAGGCAAAGGAAGAAAAGAACATCTGAACCTGAAGATGAAGATTTTGTGATTGAGGAGGAAGTGACCTCCAAGAAGAAGGTACTCAAGAAAGAGTATGCTGCTGCTGCCACAAAGCCAGGCCTTTCCAAGAAGGCTCCTGCAAAGAGGACTCCAATGTCCAAGGCCAGAGCCTCAACTCAAGAAACAATGCAGTTTACACTTGAGCCCAGAGAAGAAGAAGTTGTTGGTGGAAAGAAGAGGAAGGAAAGGGTCAGGAAGACCATTGCTAGAGTGATTAGTAGATCATCGATGATGAGGGATGAAGAAGAAGAAGAGGAGGAGGAAGAGCCTGTTGCACCTCCTGCCAAGACACAGAAGCTGATGGGGGATGCCATCAGGACTGGGGCTGCTACTTCTAAGCCCAAGTCTGCCCCCAAGCCTTCAGCTCCAGCTCAAGCCCCCAAGACAACAACTCCCAAGAGATCAACAAGAAATATATCAGCTGCTGAAAAGAACAAGGCCCCAGTGCCTGAAGCTCAGGAAGACGATGAGCCACTAGTGCTCAGGAAACTCAAGCCCAAGATTCCAGAACATAATGATGATCATCCTGTGGCAGAGAACATGAAGTTGAGAAAGGATGCAGGTCTAAGACAATGGAGGAAGACTGATCCTTATGCCACAAGAAGGACTGCTGTGGACTATCGCTTTCACACCATAGAGCAGCAGGACTTCTATGAGACTGTCCTATTCGACAAGAAACCCATTGTTTGTGACATGAAATGGGTGGACTGGGAATATATTGATGAGAATGAAGATCACTTTCCTCATGTGCATGAGAGTTTCAGAATGAATGGTGTTGACAAGTTTGTTGGTCAGAAACTGGCAAAGTGGAACGATGAAATGATTATGCAGTTCTACTCCACTGCCCACTTCTACCCTGATGGTAAGATAGTGTGGATGATAGAAGGAACCAGATATCAGTCAATAATCTCAGAATGGGCCAAGATGATCAATGCCCCCGAGGAAGAAAGGAATGACATTGATGTATACAGTAAGCCTAAGAAGGATCACAACTCCATGGCTAACATGTACAAGCCAATCCCTGATGCAGCATTGGAGACACACAAGTTTGGTTCTATTTACTATCTGCTTGCTGGCTTGACCACCATGAACACCATCTTGAGGCACACTCTATTGCCCAAGCCAGGAGATCATAGGATGATTCGTGGTCACTCCATCAACCTGTTTCACTTGTTTGATGTCCCACGGAAATTCAAGGTGATGAGCTTGATAGTAGAGACAGTGAAGAGGACAGCAGCAGACCAGAAGAGGTCTTGTGGATATGCCCCTCGCATTCAGACTTTAATCAACTCTAAGATGGGGACTGGGACATATCTACTGGACAAAGAGCATCTTCCCCTGAGACCAGACTTTGAGGACAACGAGGTTGTCATGGATGCTTCATCCTACCTGTGCACATGCCCAGGAGAAGATAGAGAAAACAAAGGCTGCAAAAGCAGCAAAGGCAGCAAGTGCCCCAGATGCTTCAGTTGTGAATCTCAAGACCAAGCAAGATCAACTCAGTTATCTGCTTGAGGCCACCATGAGAATTGAGAAGAGCTTGGCCACCTTGTCTCAAAATCAGGAGAGTCTTGAGAGGATTGTTGAGACTAAGTTCCATGACCTAGATGTGAAGGTCACTGAGATTCAGACCATTGTGGAGAAGCTTCAAGAGGATGCTGAGGACAGGGATGATAGACCCACAACATACACATTCCAGAGAGTGCCAATGGCACAAAGATCATCAGTTGTGCCAGTTGCCATAGACTCTAGGATGACCACTTCAGCACCTGCAGCCACTGCCATAGTTGTACCTCTAGTGTCAACTCCTCCAGCTCCACAGACTTTTGCCGAGGCATTTGCAGATGCCCTCCTCTCCATGCCGTCTATGCACACCGGAGCAGCAAGCCAGAAGACCCCTTCAGGATCTCCTGGAGATCGTGCTTAGAGTGTCGTATAGCACTATACATTTTTGAACTTTTTGGTAACTTGTTGCCAAAGGGTGAGGAAGTGTATAGATCATAGGCTTCGAGAGAGAGAGAGAGTGCCTCTTGCTTTTTCTTGGTTTTATTTGCCACTCTTGCTACCTTGGTTACTTTGGTTGTCTTCCTATGCTACAATTTGTGTTATGCTCATGAGATACTTATGTGATCATGTGTTTGATCATATTATGCTTAATGTATGCTTGCATGATTATTTCCATGAATGTTTGTGTATGATCAATCACTTGTTTTCCTGGTGATGAGTGCATGTTATGTAATTCTTATCATTTTGAGCACTCCACCAATATGTATGTGACATGGAAGAGTGACCCATGATCCTAATCGACTGTGCATTTGCATTCAAAAGCAAATTTTAAATAATGCACAAATTTAGGGGGAGCTCTTGCTTATCACATACTTCTCAAAGCGACGATGTATTTCATTCATATTATCATTTGTCGAAGCTTTGATCTATATGTTATCATCAATTACCAAAAGGGGGGAGATTGAAAGTGCAACTAATCCCCGGGAGGTTTTGGTAATTCATAACAACATATAGCTCATTGAACTAATATACATTCAAGTTTAATATTTCAGAAAGTTCAATGAATGGCATGGCATGGACTAGAGATGTGGACCCCTTATTGGGGTATCACACGGCCACCTATGGGGCCATCGGCCCCTTGTGGTTCGGCAAGGGGGACGAGCACATTGCACAAAGAGCGGAAAGCATAGAGCAGCACGGCAGCAATGACATAGGCAGTTTTACCCAGGTTCGGGCCACCGCGAGGCATAAAACCCTACTCCTGCTTTGGTTGATTGATCATGGGCTGTGGTGGAGATGCAGTGCTCTAGCCCGGCAAGGTCGCCTCGGGGACGAGAGCAGCTACGCGCGTATGAGTGTACAAGGGTCCGAATCCTTTCTAAGGTAGCCATGGTCCTCCTTTTATAGATCAAGGGGTTACCATAATGGCAAAACAGTCATTATGCATTGATTAGATAGCCACAGTGCTATCAAACCTAACTCTGCAGATAGGTCAGGGCGCATTAAATACGCCGCTTAGTGTCACATCGTGGTGTGGCCCGGCAAGCCTTATCGTGCCGTTCAGCCATCTTTTCGCCTGTCTGCGTGACACGTCGCCTGGACGGGTGTCATTTGGGGGTCTTCTTCCTCAGAGATGGCCTGCCACGTACCAAATAACAGCCACTTAGTCACTTGGGGGCTCGACACCGCACTGATGGGTGACTTGCGTTGCTGCGAGGTGGAGCGGTGGAGCTTTGGTGGGGTGATCCGCCCTTGGCGTCCCTGGCAAGCCTGCCGGGGGAGTCTTGAGGCTTGTCTTGGGGTAACCTCGACCCCGCTAGGCTCGCCTGCCCAGCAAGGGAGGTTTTTCCTTAGTGATATCTTGCTCACTAGGTTGGTCTTGGTCTTCTTGATCCGCCCTTTGATTTCTCAAAGAGTTGTCTCTTCTGCTTGATCTTGTCTTGGATGTTGTAACCTTGCTCTTGAGCCTATGTACAGTCTGGGCAACATATACCAAGGTTTGTTGCACCAACAGGAGCCCCCGGGCCTGGCCCGAACGCATTGCAAAGCGTCGTCGGGGTAGTCCCTTCCAAGTACACAGGCAGAGGCCTTGTGGTTGATCATCCTTTGATATCTTCTTTGCTTCTTCATTAACCTGTGCTTGAGTCAGTTTCTGGTTTTCCCGTGCGTCGCGTGATGCCAATTGCAGTGGGGCCTCCTTTGTAATGGCCCGTGAATGACTTTAACGCACGGGGGAGTAACTGCCAATTCACTTTTCCCAACACGCCCTTATCCTTGGCCACGTATGCTGCATGCATTGAGTGGGGTAGGTAACGGAGGCGCGTGGTGCGGGAGAGAGTGTCATGGCAGGGGCCCGGTCTTCTCGGGTTGGTGCAGGAGGACGGCAATTAGATCTGGCCATCGGTGGTTGTTCAGATGAGCCGGATCAGGAGGAACCCCACTGAAAAGGGGGGGGCGAAGGATCAGCCCCCAGCTCCAATCCCGCCTATAAAAAGGGGGTGAGAAGCAGCAGGGGTGCTCATCCTCACACCTTTCCTCTTCCTCGTCTTGCCTCCTCCTCTGTTATGTCGAGGGGGAGAGACCGGGGCCGGGCCCCGGATTCTAGCTTGGGGTCGATAATGCCGAACGCTCATGCTGACGCTCGGGGAGTGAGTCTGGTCCGGGGCAGCAGGGGATATGGCGGTCAAAGGCGTGGGCGTCAACCGAAGCTTGTCATCCCGACGGCGAGGCTCCCGGGGCTTCCGGCATCTGCCTGGGGTGCAGTGCTCGAGATTCTGGGCAATCCCAGCACTGCCCCATCCAGCGGAGTCGGGGTGAACGTTGAAGACGACGGCGCCTTCCTGCCCTCCAAGGTGGGGAGCGATGCTCCCCGCGCGGCTCGGACGTTGCCGCCGCTTGCTGCTTCTCCGGGGGAGGTGACGGCCCAAGGGGTTGGGGTCCTCCTGGAGCGGTGGTGATGAAGAAGGAACGAGGGAAGACAGAGAAGGCGGGTGGCAGGCCGTTAGGTCGGAATACGATGGCACCGACGCCTTCGTCTCGTACTGCCGGCCCGGTGCCTTGGTTTTTCGCTCTTCCCCTCCCTCCCCGGCACCATCATCACCGGCCTCTTTAGGGTGGTTGCCAGGGAGGGGGTTGCTCTCTTGGTGCCTTTGCCTCCTCCAGCAGTCTTCCAGCTAAGCTCCGCCGGTGCTTGTGCTGGGGCTTCTTGCTGACCCTGGAGGTGGTGACCAGGGCACCGCCGAGCTGCTCCCTCCGCCCCTCTCCTTCGCAGCCTCACCACTCTCAATCTTGTCAGGCTGCGCCCGGCAAGCCCTGACGGGATTGGGCTGGGCTTCTGCTCAGGCACTCCTTTTGCCCTCTCCACCTCCCACTGTAGTTCCTAGGAGGAGAGGGACAAGAAAAGGATTATGGGGCACTTATCTTTTTTCAGTCTAAAATATGTAGGCACTTGCCAAACTTTAGTCTAAATTATGTAATCTTCTTTATCCATGTTTGTGTTCTGTAAGATCTGTACTTGCTTATCAGCATATTAATGAAAAAGACAAGCCTTGCCGGGTACTTGTGCATGTATCATGTCCATGCAGAGGTGAGGTGCCTCTATACGTTCAAGTAAACAAGTTTCCCCCGGCAAACTATCCTGTCGAGACCCTTAGTTTGCTGCCACGGGGCAAGGCCTGCCGGGCATAAAACTATAAAAAAGGGACCAGCCCCTCGTCAAACCCTCTCCATCAAAGGCCACTATGACCACCTTGACCGAAGCAATGTTCAAGACAAAGGATGGGAGCACCTATGTGTCGAAGGTGACGAGGTTTTCATATGCACAAGTTTCTCTTTACAGAACAGGTATGGATAAGAAGGAACTTATCTGTCGGCTTGCCAGGGATTGCTGTGTAGGCTTGTCTTCAATTCTTCTCTTCGGGACCAAGCCCACGGCAAGAACCCTGCAACTTAGTGCAGATGAAAACAATGCTACACGCGACCTCACCCATATAATCATGCTATGCTCATGATATGCTTATGCATGCAAGCAAGTTTTGGGGGCCCCCCAGCGCTTCGTTTATTTATCTGGTGCTCAGGGTCTGCGCCTGGCTTTGTACACAGGGTTACATGCAACATCGGCAATGCTTGTACAAAAGGGTGGCTGCTGGGCAGGGCCTGACAGCCACGCCTTACGGGTAGAACTTACGGAGATGCTCAATGTTCCATGAGTTTTGCAACTGAATGCCATCTCCGGTCTCCAGATGAACTGCGCCAGGTCTGGTGACTCGTACTACCCGGTAAGGGCCTTCCCACTTTGGCGTCAACTTGTTTGTACCCTTGGTGGACTAAACATGCCTAAGGACAAGTTCGCCTTCCTCAAGGCTCCGGGCATGAACCCTGCGGCTGTGATAGAAACGCAGGGCTTGCTGGTAGCGTGCAGCACGCGTAGCAGCCCGAAGACGGTTCTCCTCGAGTAGCATAGCATCGTCACGCCAGTGTTGTTCCTGCGCTACTTCATCATAGGAAAGCACTCGAGGTGATCCGTATATGAGTTCCGTGGGGATCACTGCTTCTACCCCATAGACTAGGGAGAAGGGAGTCTACCCGGTAGCTCGATTTGGTGTCGTACGGAGGGACCACAGAACCACCGACAGATCGTCGATCCATCGCCTGCTGCACTTCTGCAGCCTATCAAATGTTCTTGTCTTAAGTCCTCGCAGCACTTCAGCGTTCGCCCTCTCAGCTTGTCAGTTGCTTCTAGGATGGGCAACAGAGGCAAATGAGATTTTTCTTCCGAGGGAATGAACGTATTGCATGAAGGCGCGGCTTGTGAACTGGGTGCCATTGTCAGTGATGATTCTGGTGGTACTCCGAAACGGCACACCAATACTTTCAAGAACTTGATAGCTGACTGTGCAGTCACCTTTCTCACGGGCTCCACCTTTGGCCACTTTGTGAACTTGTTGATAGCGACAAACAAGAACTCAAAGCCCCCGGTAGCACGGGGGAAAGGGCCCAAGATGTCAAGCCCCAAAACTGAGAAGGGCCATGACAAAGGGATTGTCTGGAGAGCTTGAGCAGGCTGATGGATATTCTTGGAATGGAACTGGCAGGCTTCACACTTGGTAACTAGCTCAATTGCATCTTGGAGGGTCGTGGGCTAGTAAAAACCTTGCCGCAAGGCTTTTCCAACCAGGGCCCTTGATCCAATGTGGGAGCCGCACATACCCTTGTGTATCTCTGCCAACAGTTCCTTTCCTTCTTCCAGGCAAATGCACTTCAATTTCACACCGTTGGGCCTTCTTCTGTATAGCATGTCATCAACGAACTGATACATACTGGCCCTCCGGGCTACTCTTTAAGCTTCTTCTTGCTCTTCGGGAAATTCTTCTGTTTGCAGGAAATGGACTATGTGCCATGCCCAAGTCAGAGCCTGTGGCCCAGCAACGAGGACTAGCGGCACCTCCTCATTCGTGGGAGCGCACTCCTCGACCGCAGAGATTGGTAGTTTGGCGGGAGGGTGCAGCTCATCGATCAAAGGGGGGTTGTTCCCGCCAAGCCCTCTACCGGGGGCTTCGAGAAGCTCTGCCCGGGAAGGCTTGCCGGAGTCCAGTTTCCTCCTCTTTCTCGCCATTGTTGCCGGGGCTACGGAGGGTTGAGTCAGATGGAGAACAAAAGCCCCTGGTTCCACAGGGAGTTTTTGCGCAGCGCACTTTGACAGATGATCAGCAATGCTATTTTCCGCACGTGGTACGTGCTCTGTTTGCAATCCATCAAAGCGCTCCTCCAACTTTCTCACTTCCTTGACGTATGCCACCATCAATGGGCTTTGATAATCCTTGTTCACTTGCCTCACCACAAGTTGCGAATCTCCACGAATGATCAACTTCTTGATTCCCAGTTCTGTTGCGATCCTGAGCCCGGCAAGGAGTCCTTCATACTCTGCAGTATTGTTGGTAGCCTTCTCCCGGGGGAAATGCATTTTCAACCACGTACTTGAGGTTCTCCCCTGAGGGAGCAACGAGAAGCACGCCAGCTCCTGCCCCTTGTAGGGAGAAGGCACCATCAAAATACATGATCCATTCTTGGGGCGCTTCCTTGCCGGGGATAACTGTCTCCAACACTTCTTCATCAGGGGTAGGTGTCCATTCCGCAATAAACTCTGTCGGTGCTCTGCTCTGGATGGTTGACGTGCTCTCAAACTTCAAACCAAAGCTGGATAGCTCCAAAGCCCATTCCACTATCCTGCCAGTGGCCTCAGGGTTCCTTAGTATACGTTGCAAGGGGAAGCGAGTGACAACCGTGATCTCGTGGGCTTGGAAGTAGTGGCGTAGTTTCCTTGAGGCCATGATGAGGCCAAAAATCAATTTTTGCACGCCAGAGTACCTCGACCTAGCCCCCTGCAACAGGGAGCTAACAAAGTACACTAGCCGCTGCACCACTTTCCTCCTTGTCGTGACCTTTGAACTGTCCTCATTGCATCGCTCCTCCTTGCCTTGATCTGCATCTGACCTTGCCGGGGCAAGTTAGCTTTCTTCTCTGGAGGGGACGGCAGTTGTAGCTGCTCCTTCATCCACTTCCCTCTGTGCCACCAGTGTTGCACTAACCACTTGATTGGTTGCCGCTAGGTATAGCAGCAACGGTTCTTGTGGTTTCGGAGCGACTAAGGTGGGAACAGAGGAAAGATAGGTCTTCAAATCTTGCAGCGCATCGTCCGCCTCCGGGGTCCACTCCACGGGCCCAGCCTTCTTCAAGATTTTGAAGAACCATAGGGCACATTCGGTGGACTTGGAAATGAACCTGCTCAGCGCGGCAACACATCCAGTCAAACGCCTCATGTCCTTAACTGTCTTGGGTGCTTGAATCTGCTCGATCACCTTGATCTTATTGGGGTTGGCCTCTATCCCCCGGTGGGACACAAAGAAGCCAAGTAGCTTGCCGGAAGGAACACCAAACACACATTTCTCTGGGTTCAGCTTCAAGTTGATCTTGCGCAGACTTGCAAAGGTCTCTTCCAAGTCATGAATGAGAGTCGATGTGTCCTTGGTTTTGACCACTATATCATCCATGTACGCTTCAATATTCCTGTGCAACTGGGACTCAAAGCCAATCTGTACTGCTCTTGCGAAAGTGGATCCAGCACTTTTTAACCCAAAGGGCATACGTACAAAGTAGTACGTGCCGCATGGGGTTATAAACGCGGTCTTCTTTCATCCTCCTTGGACATGTAAACCTGGTGGTACCCGGAGTAGGCATCCAAGAAGGAAAGTAGGTCATATCCAGAGGTGGAATCCATGATCTGATCGATGCGCGGCAAGGGGAACGGGTCCTTCGGGCATGCTTTATTTAGATCTGTGAAATCTATGCAAAGCCTCCATTTCCCATTCGCCTTACGCACCACCACTGGATTCGCCAACCAAGTTGGATGCAATACTCCTCTGACCAAACCACTAGCTTCGAGTTTCTTGATCTCCTTGGCAATAAACTGCTGCTGCTCCAAAGCTTTCTTTCGGACTTTCTGCTTGACGGGCCGGGCATGTGGGCAGACAACAAGGTGGTGCTCGATTACCTCTCTGGGAAAACCGGGGATGTCAGATGGTTGCCAAGCAAACACATCGACATTCGCCCGCAGGAAGGCAACGAGCGCGCTTTCCTATTTGTCATCAAGAGTGGAGTTGATGGTGAATGTACCATCCGCGCCAACCAGCCCTGCCGGGACCTTCTTCACAGTAGGTGCAGCAGCCTTTGATCTCTTGCTATTGGAACTTTTCGGCAAGTCATCGACATGCACAGCGCACTCCGGAGAGGCGCGCTTCCCGGATTCCTTGTCAGCATCCTTGCTAGCTTTCTTCCCTTTCTTGCTTTGCTTGGCGGGAGCGGTAGCTTCCGCAGCCTCTGTAGCAACTGCTTCTCGGTACATCTTATCCACGCATATGACTGCGTCCTTCTAGTCTGACGGAATGGAAATGATGCCCACCGGTCCTGGCATCTTCAGAATGTTGTAGGCATAGTGGGATGCCGCCATGAATTTTGCCAGGGCTGGGTGACCAAGGATTCCATTGTACGGCAGAGGGAGGTCAACCACATCAAACATGATCTTCTCAGTCCGGTAGTTCAACTCCCCTCCGAAAGTTACCGGCAGCGTGATCTTCCCCTTAGGACGACTCCTACCGGGGTTGATTCCTTGGAAAGTACCAGTAACCTTGAGTTCTTCATCTGCTATCTGGAGCTTGCTGATGACTTTGGGAGAGATCAGATTCAACCCGGCCCCGCCGTCAACCAACATCTTTGTGACCTTGAGGTTGCGGATCGTTGGTGAAACCAACAACGGCAAACACCCTACCGCGGTGATGCGGTCAGGGTGATCCTCTTCATCAAAGATGATGGGCGTGCGGGACCATTTGAGTGGCTTCCATGAATCCGCCGCTGGCTCCACATCATTGATCTCACGCGCCCACTGTTTAAGTTGGCGGTGAGAGGTGTGCAAGGATGCACCCCCATTAATGCATAGGGCGTCAGTGGCCTTCTGGAACTCCTGATCACTGGTTTCCTCTTCATCTCCCTCATCACTCCCGTCGTCACATTCCTTCTTCTCACGGCCTCTGGCCGGCTTTCCTTGATACTGAGGGGCCTTACCGGGGCGACCTCCTCTGCCACCTCGGCCCTTCCCGCCAGCACCATCTTGGTCTCTCTCTTTGTCACGCTTCTTGTACTCCGCCTTCTGCTTCTTGACGAGTTTCTCAACCTGATGACACTCTTGAAGATCATGGCCCTTGGTCCGATGGATGTTGTAGTACAGCCCGTCAGCCTTCCCAGCCTTATCGGCAGCCGCAGCTTCCCGGCAGTCAGCGCACGCAGCAACTTCCTTGCTGGGAGCCTTGGTCTTAGCCTTCTTGCCGGTACTAGGGGTTCTCAATCCTTCAATAGCCAGCACTGCCTTATCCTTGCAATTCTTGTTGTGTTTCTTGTTCTTCTTCTTCTGACTGGTGGCATCGTCGTCCTCTGAGTCAACGTCGACGCCATCCTCCTCACCGGGGAGTCGCCTCCCCTCCTCTGTTCGGGCACACTTATCCGCCAGAGTGTATAGCTCATTCACAGTCTTGGGCAATCGGATGTTCATCTTGGAGCGTATCCTGTGGTTGCGCACGTTGGACTGGAATGCAGCTATCACAGCTGCTGGGTGGATGTCTGGAATGTTCCTGTGTACCCGGCTGAATCTCTGCATGTACTTCCGCAAACTTTCTCCTTCCTTCTGCGGGAGGAGCTGCAGGTCGTTGGGCCCTCCTGGTTCTTGATGACCACCCGTGAAGGCACCAACAAACTCATGGCACAGGTCAGCCCAGGTCGAGATGGAATCCTCCGGCAAGTGCATCAGCCACAACCTCATGTTTGGCTTGAGTGCCAAAGGGAAGTAGTTGGCAAACACCTTCTCATCTCTTCCCCCGGCAGCTTGAACAGTGATGGTGTAGATGCTCAAGAACTCTGCCGGGTTCAATCTTCCATCGTACTTTTCCGGTATCTCTGGCTTGAACGTACGGGCAGATGGCCAACGGACTCGCCGCAGCTCACGAGTGAAGGCGGGGCACCCAACCTCGAAAGGCAGGTACCCGTCTCCACCGGGCATGGGCTCGTCGACGTCGGGTCCATTGCGCCTATCAGACTGGCGGTGGGTTTCGCGGCGTCGTTCGATGGTGATGCGCGCGTCTTCCCTCCGCCTGTCTCCCAGGACCCATCGCTGGTCTCGACGTGCCTGAGGATCAGACGAAGCCATTGATACACCGTCAGGCTCTTGGTGGCGTGGCGCTGGCTGTGGCCCCTACGCTGGCTGTCGTGGAGGGGACTACACCGTCGGAACGGCTCCCTCGGTGCGGCCAGTGGCTTGGGCCGTTGCCACCGTTGGTGGAGGCCGTGGCGGGTCTGCGTGCTATGATCTTCCCGCCTCAGCAAAACTAATCAAGCTCTGGATGGTGGCTCTCCACTCATCCATCTGATCGGCTGCCGGCGGAAATCTCAACAGAAGTTGGGCCCGTGCTATGGCTTCCAAAGCGGTGCTTGGCATGGACGACGATGCAGAACGCGACGTCGCCCGACTTCTGATGGTGCCTGCCGTGATGGCGTCGTGTTCTCGCTGCCGCGAGCCGGTCGCTGGGGCAGTGTGATGTTGAGGCGGATGCGCTTGGGGATTGACGACCCCATTCAGTGCACCTTCTTGGTTAGCTTGCCCTGGGGGTGGCACGGGCCCCGTAGCCGCGCCCATGGCGGGGGCAGCTAGGAGGTTGCAACCCACAACAGAGCGAGCGCCACCACTACGACTGTGCCCCTCAGTGACGTGGGGTGGCGGGGACGGGATGTTCTCCCCACCTGCACCCTGGGGAGCATGGTCGCTAGGGTGCTGTTGGAGTCGCCTTCCTCCGGTGCCTCCTGCTTCCGCTTCGGCCGCAGGGGGAACGGTGATGGCGCCGCCTGCGCTGGTCACGTTCCCCGCGGCGTCCGCGTCCCTATGTTCCCCCGCAGCCCCCACGGCATCAGTGGCTGTATGCGAGGGGGCCTTCGAGGTGGACGGGTGAGCTGAAGCACCGGATTTCTTCTTGGGCGCCATGGATGACGACATCATCGATGAAGATGACAATGATGAAGATGACGTGCTGCTTATACTCTCGGGTTCGCGCAAGCGTGCCCCCTACCTGGCGCGCCAAAGATGTCGTGGTATCACACGGCCACCTATGGGGCCGTCGGCCCCTTGTGGTTCGGCAAGGAGGACAAGCACATTGCACAAAGAGCGGAAAGCATAGAGCAGCACGACAGTAATGACACAGGCAGTTTTACCCAGGTTCGGGCCGCCGCGAGGCGTAAAACCCTACTCCTGCTTTGGTGGATTGATCATGGACTGTGGTGGAGATGCAGCGCTCTAGCCCGACAAGGTCGCCTCGGGGACGAGAGTAGCTACGCGCGTATGAGTGTACGAGGGCCTGAATCCTTTCTAAGGTAGCCATGGTCCTCCTTTTATAGATCAAGGGGTTACCACAATGGCAAAACAGTCATTATGCACTGATTAGATAGCCACAGTGCTATCATACCTAACTCTGCAGACAGGTCAGGGCGCATTAAATGCGCCGCTTAGTGTCACATCATGGTGTGGCCCGGCAAGCCTTGCCATGCTGTTCAGCCACCTTTTCGCCTGTCTGCATGACACGTCGCCTGGATGGGTGTCATTTGGGGGTGTTCTTCCTCAGAGATGGCCTGCCACATACCAAATAACAGCCCCTTAGTCACTTAGAGGCTCGACACCACACCGATGGGTGACTTGCGTTGCTGTGAGGTGGAGCGGTGGAGCTTTGGCGGGGTGATCCGCCCTTGGCGTCCTCGGCAAGCCTGCTGGGGGACTCTTGAGGCTTGTCTTGGGGTAACCTCGACCCCGCCAGGCTCGCCTGCCTGGCAAGGGAGGTTTTTCCTTAGTAATATCTTGCTCACTAGGTTGGTCTTGGTCTTCATGATCCGCCCCTTGATTTCTCAAAGAGCTGTCTGTTCTGCTTGATCTTGTCTTGAATGTTGTAACCTTGCTCTTGAGCCTGTGTACAGTTCGGGCAACATATACCAAGGTTTGTTGCACCGACACCCCTCAAAATGCTAAGGACACATATTGGCAAAAGCTCAAGATTCTTCATTTATATTTTAGTGATCCAAGATCACATTGAGTCCATAGGAAAGCCAATACTATTAAAAGGGGATGAGGTGTTGCTTTATGGTCTACTTGCTCAAAATGCTCAGTGATATTGCTCCAAAGCCCTCAACCACTTTCTCATTTCCAAATATGTCCAAAACTCAAAGTCAAACTCGGCCCCACCGAAATGATCTATCCGGCGCCACCGAGTTCATTTGACACAGCCACTGCCAGAAACCCTAACACTTCAGTCACACCGATACGGATCTCGGTCTCACCGAGATGGCCTTGCAAACTCTCTGTTTCCCTTTGTAACATTTCGGTCTCACCGAAATGAGCGATCGGTCACACCGAGTTTGCTTGACCAACTCTCTGTTTGCTCTTTGCTAAAATTGGTCTCACCGAGTTGCAGCAATCGGCTTCACCGAGATGAGGTTTTGCCCTAGCCCTAGCATATCGGTCCCACCGAGTTGTTCCAGTCGGTCCCACCGAGATTCCTAATGTTCACATTTTGAACTGAATCGGTCTCACCGAGTTCTTCTATTCGGTCTGACCGAGTTGGGTCAAATGTGTGTAACGGTTGGATTTTGTGTGGAGGCTATATATACCCCTCCACCCCCTTCTCCATATGTGAGAGAGCCATCAGAACGTGCCTACACTTCCAGCCTACATTTTCTGAGAGAGAACCACCTACTCATGTGTTGAGATCAAGATATTCCAATCCAACCACAAGAATCTTGATTCCTAGCCTTCCCCAAGTTGCTTTCCACTCAAATCATCTTTCCACCATATCCAAATCTGCGAGAGAGAGTTGAGTGTTGGGGAGACTATCATTTGAAGCACAAGAGCAAGGAGATCATCATCAACACAACATCTATTACCTTTTGGAGAGTGGTGTCTCCTAGATTGGTGAGGTGTCATTTGGGAGCCTCCGACAAGATTGTGGAGTTGAACCAAGAAGTTTGTAAGGGCAAGGAGATCGCCTACTTCGTGAAGATCTACCTGAGTGAGGCAAGTCCTTCATGGGCGATGGACATGGTGGGATAGACAAGGTTGCTTCTTTGTGGACCCTTCGTGGGTGGAGCCCTCCGTGGACTCACGCAACCGTTACCCTTCGTGGGTTGAAGTCTCCATCAACGTGGATGTATGATAGTGATAACCCACAAGTATAGGGGATCAGTTGTAGCCTCTTTCGATAAGTAAGAGTGTCGAACCCAACGAGGAGCTAAAGGTAGAACAAATATTCCCTCAAGTTCTATCGACCACCGATACAACTCTACGCACGCTTAACGTTCGCTTTACCTAGAACAAGTATGAAACTAGAAGTACTTTGTAGGTGTTGTAGGATAGGTTTGCAAGATAATAAAGAATACGTAAATAAAAACTAGGGGCTGTTTAGATAAAGAAACAATTATGTTAGTTTAACGAGTGTGGAAAAGTGGTGGTAGGAGTTGCGGAATTGCCCCTAAGCAATTGACTACGTTACTAGACCGATAGCAAGTTTTATGTGGGAGAGGCCACTGCTAGCATGTCATCCCTTACTTGGAATTCTATGCACTTATGATTGGAACTATTAGCAAGCATTCACAACTACTAACGTTCATTAAGGTAAAACACAACCATAGCATTAAGAGATATTGGCCCCCCTTCAATCCTGTATGCATCAATTTCTTTGCTTGGCTGGAGCTGCTACCACCCTTGCCCTCCAATACATAGTCCTATCAACATACAACTAACCCTATGGTGTGATCCACACGCGCGCTCATATGATGGGCACCGAAGGACCGCAACATAACCACAAGCAAA
This sequence comes from Thinopyrum elongatum, assembly GCA_011799875.1. Classification (NCBI taxonomy): domain Eukaryota; kingdom Viridiplantae; phylum Streptophyta; class Magnoliopsida; order Poales; family Poaceae; genus Thinopyrum; species Thinopyrum elongatum. Next base: position 475,914,848 of record CM022303.1, on the reverse strand, counting down.
TTAAACCAATCATAGCAATTCACCAATCACCGATAGGACAACATAAATCTATTCAGACATCATAGGATGGCAACACATCATTGGATAATAATATGAAGCATAAAGCACCATGTTCAAGTAGAGGGTACAGCGGGTTGCGGGAGAGTGGACCACTGAATATAGATGGGGGAAGGTGATGAAGATGTTGGGGAAGATGACGGAGGTGTTGGTGTAGATCGCCGTCACACGATGATTGCCCCGACGGCGTTCCGGCGCCACTGGGAGAGAGGGGGAGAGAGCCCCCCTCCTTCTTCTTCTTCCTTGGCCTCCCCCCTAGATGGGAGGAGGGTTTCCCCTCTGGCCCTTGGCCTCCATGGCGGCGGAGGGGCGGGAGCCCCTCCGAGATTGGATCTCTCTCTGTTTCCTTCTGTTTCTGCGTTCCCAGATTCTGGCCTTTCACCGTTTCTTAAATTCCCGGTGATCCATAACTCCGACTGGTCTGAAATTTTAACATGATTTTCACCTGGATATTATCTTTCTTTCGGCGAAAGAAGGGCACCAACCGCCTTACGGGGTGGCCACAAGCCTCCCAGGCGCACCCAGGGTAGGGGCGCGCCCCTAGGGCTTGTGGGCCCCTCGTGCATCGTCTCGCGTTGATTCTTTTTCCCAAAAATCACATATATTCCAAAAAAAATCTCCGTAAGTTTTTATCACGTTTGGACTCCGTTTGGTATGGATATTCTGCAAAACAAAAAATATTCAACAAACAGGAACTGGCATTGGGCACTGTATCAACATGTTAGTCCCAAAAATAATGTAAAAAGTTGCCAAAAGTATATAAAATTTGTAGCATATTGGCATGAAACAATCAAAAATTATAGATACGACGGAGACATATCAGCATCCCCAAGCTTAATTCCTGCTCGTCCTCGAGTAGGTAAATGATAAAAAAGATAATTTTTGATGTGGAATGCTACCTAGCATAATCTTGATCATATAATCTAATCATGGCATGAATATTAAGACACGAGTGATTCAAAGCAATAGTCTATCATTTGACATTAAGACAATAATACTTCAAGCATACTAATAAAGCAATCATGTCTTCTCAAAATAACATGGCCAAAGAAAGTTATCCCTACAAAATCATATAGTCTGGCTATGCTCCATCTTCATCACACAAAGTATGTCATCATGCACAACCCCGATGACAAGCCAAGCAATTGTTTCATACTTTTAATGTTCTCAAGCCTTTTCAACTTTCACGCAATACATGAGTGTGAGCCATGGATATAGCACTATAGGTGGAATAGAATATGATGGTGGAGGTTGTGTGGAGAAGACAAAAAAGGATGAAGTCTCACACCAACTAGGCAAATTAATGGGCTATGGAGATGCCCATCAATTGATATCGATGCATGTGAGTAGGGATTGCCATGCAATGGATGCGCTAGAGCTATAAGTGTATGAAAGCTCAAACTAAAAACTAAGTGGGTGTGCATCCAACTTGCTTGATCATGAAGACCTCGGGCATTTGAGGAAGCCCATCATCGAAATATACAAGCCAAGTTCTATAATGAAAATTCCCACTAGTATATGAAAGAGATAACTCAAGAAACTCTCTATATGAAGAACATGGTGCTACTCTGAAGCACAAGTGTGGTAAAAGGATAGTAGCATTGCCCCTTCTCTCTTTTTTTTGTTTTTTTTGGGGCCCTCTCTTTTTTTTGGCCTCTTATTTTATTTTATTTTTATTTTTCGTCCAGAGTCTCATCCCAACTTGTGGGGGAATCATAGTCTCCATCATCCTTTCCTCATTGGGACAACGCTCTAATAATTATGATCATCACACTTTTATTTACTTACAACTCGATATCTAGAACAATATGACTCTATATGAATGCCTCTGGCAGTGTACCAGGATGTGCAATGATCTAGCATAGCAAAGATATCAAAAAATGGACAAGCCATGAAAATATCATGCTAGCTATCTTACGATCATGCAAAGCAATATGACAATGGATGCTCAAGTCATGTATATGATGATGATGGAAGTTGCATGGCAATATATCTCGGAATGGCTATGGAAATGCCATAATAGGTAGGTATGGTGGCTGTTTTGAGGAAGATATAGGGAGGCTTATGTGTGATAGAGCGTATCATATCACGGGGTTTGGATGCACCGGCAAAGTTTAAACCAACTCTTGAGGTGAGAAAGGGCAATGCACGGTACCGAAGAGGCTAGCAGTGATGGAAGGGTGAGAGTGCGTATAATCCATGGACTCAACATTAGTCATAAAGAACTCACATACTTATTGCAAAAGTTTATTAGCCATCAAAACAAAGTACTAATACACATGCTCCTAGGGGGATAGATTGGTAGGGAAAGACCATCGCTCATCCCCGACCGCCACTCATAAGGAAGACAATCAAAAATAAATCATGCTCCGACTTCATCACATAACGGTTCACCATACGTGCATGCTTCGGGAATCACAAACCTTAACACAAGTATTTCTACCAATCCACAATTACTCACTAGCATGACTCTAATATCACCATCTTTATATCGCAAAACTATTGCAAGGAATCAAACATATCATATTCAGTGATCTACAAGTTTTATGTAGGATTTTATGACTAACCATGTGAATGACCAATTCCTGTCAACTCTCTAAATAGATATAAGTGAAGCATGAGAGTTTAATTCTTTCTAAAAAATATATTCCCACGCTCTAATAAATATAAGTGAAGCAAAAGAGCATTCTACAAATGGTGGTTTTTTATGTGTAGAGAAACAGGCAATCCAAACTTCAAATGATATAAGTGAAGCACATGAAGCATTCTATAAAGCCATACTCAAAAGATATAAGTGAAGTGCATGAAGCATTCTATAAATCAACCAAGGACTATCTCATACCAGCATGGTGCATAAAAGGAAAAGGAAAAATAAAAACAAAAGACGCTCCAAGAATTTGCACATATCATGTGACGAATAAAAATATAGCTCCAAGTAAAATTATCGATGGTCGTTAGAAGAAAGAGGGGATGCCTTCCGGGGCATCCCCAAGCTTAGTTGCTTGGGAGTCCTTGAATATTACCTTGGGGTGCCTCGGGCATCCCCAAGCTTAGGCTCTTGCCACTCCTTATTCCTTCATCCATTGTGATCTCACCCAAAACTTGAAAACTTCAATCACACAAAACTTAACAAAACCCTAGTGAGACCCGTTAGTATAATAAAGTAAATCACCACTTTAAGTGCTGTTGTGAACTCATTCCAAATTCATATTAGCATTATATCTACTGTAGTCCAACTTAACCATGGTTCATACCCCCCCGATACTACCCATAGATTCATCAAAATAAGAGAACAATGCACAGAAAACAGAATCTGCCAAAAACAGAACAGTCTGTAGTAATCTGAACATCTACCATACTTCTGTAATTCCAAAAATTCTGACAAATTAGGAAAAAATAAACAATTTGTATAGAAGTACTGTACAAATTTTAGAAACTTTTGACATTCCAGTAAAAAATATAAATTCACACGCTACAGCCAAAGTTTCTGTTTTTCCATTGCACATACCAAACAAGCAATCTAATCATCCTAAAGGAAAATCTTGGCACATTATTTTTATAATACAATGGATTTGTACAAGGGGATAATTATTTTTGTTGAAAAGTTTCTGTAATTCAAGATTTGCAAAGTTTCCATGGGCATGAACAAAGTTCAAGGAGCTCCCCCACTTCAACGGTGCTCGTCTTTCTTACTTTCACTTTCCTTTTTGAAAAGTTTTAGGTTCCCCTCTATATTTTTTTGTTTTTAAACTTTATAAAAGAACTCAATAGAATAAAATGACTCTCTAAAACTTTCGGGTTGTCTCCCTGGCAGCGCTTTCTTTAAAGCCATTAAGCTAGGCATAAAGTGCTCAAGTAATTGATCCACCCAGATCCCAAGGTATATCAAAGCCAATTTTAATTAACAATTATTTGTAATTTAGTAGTGAGCACAAAGCAACATATATCATGCAACAACGAAGTCTAACTCTCTTCCTATGCATCGGCATGTCATAAAAGAACAATTCATGCACACATAGTAAAGGCCGATACATAGCATAAACAGTTACTTGCAATTTTATCGTATTGGAAACATAGAGAGGCGGAGATGTAGTTCCTCTCTCATAATAATTGCAAGTAGGAGCAGCAAGCACATGCATATTATATTCATCAAAATCATCATGTGTAGTAGTAAGACGCAACCCATCAATATAATCCTTAATAAGTGCAAACTTCTATGATATAGTGTAGTTGGGAGAATTCAAAAAGATAATAGGACTATCATGCGAGGGTGCAATAGCAACAATTTCATTCTTAACATAAGGAACTATAGAAAGTTCATCTCCATAAGCATAATTCATATTGGCATCATGGCCACAAGCATAGCAAGCATCAATTTCATCAAAAAGGGATATTTCAACTGAATCAATGGGATCATAGCAATTATCATCGCAATCATCCTTCGGTAAGCACGAAGGGAAATTAAACAATGTATGATTTGAAGAGTTGCTCTCATTAGAAGGTGGGCACGGGTAGCTAATCCGCTCTTCCTCCTTTTGTTCTTCACTCTCCTCCTCATCTTTTCATCTAATGAGCTCACAGTGTCAGCAATTTCTTCTTCCATAGTTTCCTGCAAAATATTAGTCTCTTCTTGGACAGCGGAGACTTTCTCAATAAATGCATCAATATCGGCATTGTATTCATAATTCTCATAGCAATATTTAAGTATAGCATAATTTTCAAGTCTGTAAACAGCATCATCATAATTTTCACACTTTTCAAACAAAGATTCAATTTCATAAGCACCCTTAAAAGCAACGAATTTTCTATTTGTTCCACATCATAGTAATCATATATACCATTAGCATAAGAAGCCAAGGTTTTATTATCATTAAATTTACATGAAAAGGGAAGGTGTGGAGCCTTCATCCTAGAGCAACAAGTATAATCATATCTCAAGCATAAATTCCGAGCATACCAATGCAACATATGAATTTGATCCCATAAGAGTTTCCCTTTTTGAGTCAAGCGATAATCCCTAAAGTATTCACGTTGATCCAAAGTGTCTCCCATTATCAATTTGAATGGGGTTTTCTCAGGATTATCAAAGTAGTGTTTAATATTTTTCACATAACGAGCATCGAGGGTTTTAGGAGGTTCCCCATCTCCATGAGTAGCAAGTACACCTAATTTTTTTGGTATTTCATGTTCCATATCCATAACTAAAGATAGAGAACAACTTAGAACAGCAAATAAAATCTACTTAGTGATAAAGCAAACAAGCACACACGAGAATATTAACCCCACGCTATTGCTCCCCGGCAACGGCGCCAGAAAAAGGTCTTGATAACCCACAAGTATAGGGGATCAGTTATAGCCTCTTTCGATAAGTAAGAGTGTCGAACCCAACGAGGAGCTAAAGGTAGAACAAATATTCCCTCAAGTTCTATCGACCACCGATACAACTCTACGCACGCTTAACGTTCACTTTACCTAGAACAAATATGAAACTAGAAGTACTTTGTAGGTGTTGTAGGATAGGTTTGCAAGATAATAAAGAACACGTAAATAAAAACTAGGGGCTGTTTAGATAAAGAAACAATTACGTTGGTTTAACGAGTGTGGAGAAGTGGTGGCAGGAGTTGCGGAATTGCCCCTAAGCAATTAACTATGTTACTAGACCGATAGCAAGTTTTATGTGGGAGAGGCCACTGCTAGCATGTCATCCCTTACTTGGAATTCTATGCACTTAAGATTGGAACTATTAGCAAGCATCCGCAACTACTAACGTTCATTAAGGTAAAACCCAACCATAGCATTAAGAGATATTGGTCCCCCTACAATCCCGTATGCATCAATTTCTATGTTAGGCTGAAGCTGCTATCACCCTTGCCCTCCAATACATAGTCCTATCAACATACAACTAACCCTATGGTGTGATCCACACGCGCGCTCATATGATGGGCACCAAAGGACAGCAACATAACCACAATCAAATTAAACCAATCAGATGATATGCATGAGTAGAACACAAAGAAGTTGTGGGCGGTGATGGTCATACTGCTTACCACCAACGTCTTACTTTGATTCGGCGGTGTTGTGGGATGAAGCGGCCCAGACCAACCTTACATGTCCATGCACATGAGACCGGTTCCACCGGCTGACATGCAACTTGTTTGCATAAAGGTGGCTGGCGGGTGTCTGTTTCTCCTACTTTAGTTGAATCGAATTTGACTACGGCCGGTCCTTGAAGAAGGTTAAAACAGCAAACTTGATAATCACCGTTGTGGTTTTTGCATAGGTAAGAATGGTTCTTGCTAGTTGCCCATAGCAGCCACGTAAAACTTGCAACAACAAAGTAGAGGACATCTAACTTGTTTTTGCAGGGCATGTTGTGATGTGATATGGTCAATACGTGATGTGATATACGTTGTTGCATGAGATGATCATGTTTTGTAATATCGACAACTGGCAGGAGCCTTAGGGTTGTCTCTTAATTATTGTATGAAGTGCAAGCGCCATGTAATTGCTTTACTTTATCGCTATGCGTTAGCAATAGTTATAGAAGCAATAGTTGGCGAGATGACCCCGACGCAACGATGGACATCAAGGTGTCGAGCCGGTGACGATGGAGATCATGATGATGCTTTGGAGATGGAGATCAAAAGCACAAGATGATGATGGCCATATCATGTCACTTATTTTGATTGCATGTGATGTTTATCCTTTATGCATCTTATTTTGCTTAGAACGGCGGTAGCATTATAAGATGATCCCTTCACTAAATTTGAAGATAAAAGTGTTCTCCCCGAGTATGCACCGTTGCCAAAGTTTGTCATTTCGAAGCACCTCGTGATGATCGGGTGTGATAGACTCTACGTTCACATACAACGGGTGTAAGACAGTTTTGCACATGCAGAATACTTGGGTTAAACTTGACGAGCCTAGCATGTACAGACATGGTCTCGGAACACTGGAGACCGAAAGGTCGAACGTGAGTCATATAGTAGATATGATCAACATAGAGATGTTCACCATTGATGACTACCCCATCTCACGTGATGATCGGACATGGGTTAGTTGATTTGGATCATGTATCACTTTGATAACTTGAGGGATGTTAATTTAAGTGGGAGTTCATTAGTAATTTGATTAATTGAACTTAATTTATCATGAACTTAGTCTTAATAGTTTTTGCATATCTATGTTGTAGATTAATGGCCCGTGCTACCCTTCCCCTGAATTTTAATGTGTTCCTAGAGAAAGCTAAGTTGAAAGATGATGGTAGCAACTACACGGACTAGGTCCGTAACTTGAGGATTATCCTCATTGCTGCATAGAAGAATTATGTCCTTGATGCACCGCTAGGTGACAAACCCGCTCCCGCTAATCTAGACGTTGTGAACGCCTGGCAAACGCAGTCTGATGACTACTCAATAGTTCAGTGTGCCATGCTTTACAACTTAGAACCGGGACTTCAAAGACGTTTTGAACGTCATGGAGCATATGAGATGTTCCAAGAGCTGAAGTTGATATTTCAAGCTAATGTCCAGGTTGAGAGATATGAAGTCTCCAACAAGTTCTATAGCTGCAAGATGGAGGAGAACAGTTCTGTCAGTGAACACATACTCAAAATGTCTAGGTATCATAACCACTTGACTCAGCTAGGAGTTGATCTTCCAGTTGATAGTGTTATTGACAGAGTTCTTCAGTCACTGCCACCAAGCTACAAAGGCTTCGTGATGAACTATAATATGCAAGGGATGACGAAAATGATTCCCGAGCTCTTCGCAATGCTTAAGGCCACGGAGGTAGAAATCAAGAAGGAGCATCAAGTGTTGATGATTAACAAGACCACTAGTTTCAAGAAAAAGGGCAAGGGAAAGAAAGGGAACTTCAAGAAGAATGGCAAGCAAGTTGCCGCTCCCGTGAAGAAGCCCAAAGCTGGACCCAATCCTGAAACTGAGTGCTTCTACTGCAAAGGGAATGGTCACTGGAAGCGGAACTGCCCCAAATACTTGGCGGATAAGAAGGATGGAAAAGTGAACAAAGGTATATTTGATATACATGTTATTGATGTGTACCTTACTAATGCTCATAGTAGCGCCTGGGTATTTGATACTGGTTCGGTTGCTCATATTTGTAACTCAAAACAGGAGCTGCGGAATAAACAAATATTGGCTAAGGACGAGGTGACGATGCGCGTCGGGAATGGTTCCAAGGTCGATGTGATCACCGTCGGCACGCTACCTCTACATCTACCTTCGGGATTAGTTTTAGACCTCAATAATTGTTATTTGGTGCCAGTGTTGAGCATGAACATTATATCTGGATCTTGTTTATTGCGAGACGGCTATTCATTTAAGTCAGAGAATAATGGTTGTTCTATTTATATTAGTAATATCTTTTATGGTCATGCACCTTTGATGAATGGTCTATTCTTGTTGAATCTTGATCGTACTGATACACATATTCATAATATTGATGCCAAAAGATGCAAAGTTGATAATGATAGTGCAACATACTTGTGGCATTGCTGTTTAGGTCATATTGGTGTAAAGCGCATGAAGAAACTCCATGTGGATGGACTTTTGGAATCACTTGATTATGAATCTTTTGATACTTGCGAACCATGCCTCATGGGCAAGATGACTAAAACTCCGTTCTCCGGAACAATGGAGCGAGCTAATGAGTTATTGGAAATAATACATACCGATGTATGCAGTCCGATGAGTGTTGAGGCATGCGGCGGATATCGTTATTTTCTAACTTTACAAATGATTTGAGTAGGTATGGGTATATCTACTTAATGAAACACAAATCTAAAACATTTGAAAAGTTCAAAGAATTTCAGAGTGAAGTAGAGAATCATCGTAACAAGAAAAATAAAATTTCTACGATCTGATCGTGGAGGTGAATATTTGAGTTACGAGTTTGGCCTTCATTTAAAACAATGTGTAATTGTTTCACAACTCACGCCACCTGGAACACCACGGCGTAATGGTGTGTCCGAACATCGTAACCATACTTTATTAGATATGGTGCGTTCTATGATGTCTCTTACCGATTTACCACTATCGTTTTGGGGTTATGCATTAGAGACAGACGCATTCACGTTAAATAGGGCACCGTCTAAATCCGTTGAGACGACACCGTATGAACTATGGTTTGGCAAGAAACCTAAGATGTCGTTTCTTAAAGTTTGGGGATGCGACGCTCATGTCAAAAGGCTTCAGCCTGATAAGCTTGAACCTAAATCGGAGAAGTGCGTCTTCATAGGATACCCTAAGGAAACTATTGGGTACACCTTCTACCACAGATCCGAAGGCAAGATCTTTGTTGCCAAGAATGGGTCCTTTCTAGAGAAGGAGTTTCTCACGAAAGAAGTGAGTGGGAGGAAAGTAGAACTTGATGAGGTAATTGTACCTTCTCTCGAATTGGAAAGTAACACATCACAGAAAACTGTTCCCGTGATACCTACACCAACTAGAGAGGAAGAGAATGATGATGATCATGAAACTTCAGATCAAGTTACTACTGAACCTCGTAGGTAGACCAGAACACGTTCTGCACCAGAGTGGTACAGTAATCTGTTGGAAATATGCCCTAGAGGCAATAATAAAGTGGTTATTATTATATTTCCTTGTTCATGATAATTGTCTATTGTTCATGCTATAATTGTGTTATCCGGAAATCATAATACATGTGTGAATACATAGACCACAACATGTCCCTAGTGAGCCTCTAGTTGACTAGCTCGTTGATCAATAGATGGTTACGATTTCCTGACCATGGACATTGGATGTCGTTGATAACGGGATCACATCATTAGGAGAATGATGTGATGGACAAGACCCAATCCTAAGCATAGCACTAGATCGTGTAGTTCGTTTGCTAGAGCTTTTCTAATGTCAAGTATCATTTCCTTAGACCATGAGATTGTGCAACTCCCGGATACCGTAGGAATGCTTTGGGTGTATCAAACATCACAACGTAACTGGGTGACCATAAAGGTGCACTACAGGTATCTCCGAAAGTGTCTGTTGGGTTGGCACGAATCGAGACTGGGATTTGTCACTCCGTATGACGGAGAGGTATCTCTGGGCCCACTCGGTAATGCATCATCATAATGAGCTCAATGTGACTAAAGAGTTAGCCACGGGATCATGCGTTACGGAACGAGTAAAGAGACTTGCCGGTAACGAGATTGAACAAGGTATAGGGATACCGACGATCGAATCTCGGGCAAGTATCATACCGGTAGACAAAGGGAATTGTATACGGGATTGATTGAATCCTCGACATCGTGGTTCATCTGATGAGATCATCGTGGAACATGTGGGAGCCAACATGGGTATCCAGATCCCGCTGTGGGTTATTGGCCGGAGAGATGTCTCGGTCATGTCTGCATGGTTCCCGAACCCATAGGGTCTGCACACTTAAGGTTTGGTGATGCTAGGGTTGTTATGGGAAATAGTATGTGGATACCGAATGTTGTTCAGAGTCCCGAATGAGATCCCGGATGTCACGAGGAGTTCCGGAGTGGTCCGGAGGTGAAGATTTATATATGGGAAGTCATCATACGGTCACCGGAAGTGTTCGGGGGTTTTCCGGTATTGTACCGGGACCACCGAAGGGGTTCCGGGGGTCCACCGGGAGGGTCCACCTGCCCCGGAGGGCCCTATGGGCTGTATGGGGGAGGGAACCAGCCCCTAAGTGGGCTGGGCGCCATCCCCCCCTAGGGCCCATGCGCCTAGGGTTGGGGGAAACCCTAAAGGGGGGCGCCCCCCTTGGCTTGGGGGGCAAGCCCCCTCCCCCTGGCCGCCGCCCCCCCTCGAGATCTGATCTAGAGGGGCCGGCCCCCTTCCCCCTTGGCCCTATAAATAGAGGGGAGGAGGGAGGGCAGCAGGACCTCATCCAAGGCGCAGCCCTCCCCCTCTCCAACACCCCCTCCTCCTCCGTTGAGCTTGGCGAAGCCCTGCCGGAGAACTGCCAACTCCACCACCACGCCGTCGTGCTGCCGGAGTAGTCTTCCCCAACCTCTCCCTCCTCCTTGCTGGATCAAGGCACGGGAGACGTCATCGGGCTGCATGTGTGTTGAACGCGGAGGCGCCGTTGTTTCGGTGCTTAGATCGGAATCGACCGCGATCTGAATCGCTGCGTGTACGACTCCTCCAACCACGTTCTTGCAACGCTTCCGCATCGCGATCTTCAAGGGTATGAAGATGCACTCCTCTCTCTCTCGTTGCTAGTCTCTCCATAGATTGATCTTGGTGATGCGTAGAAAAAATTTTGATTTACTACTACGATTCCCAACATAATCCTGTCCTGGAAGTCATGTTATTAGACCATGGCGAACCTACGAACTATGAAGAAGCTATGATGAGCCCAGATTCCGACGAATGGCTTGAGGCCATGAAATCTGAGATAGGATCAATGTATGAGAACAAAGTGTGGACTTTGGTGGACTTGCCCAATGATCGGCAGGCCATTGAAAATAAATGGATCTTCAAGAGGAAGACGAACTCTGATGGTAATATCACTGTCTACAATGCTCGACTTGTCACAAAAGGTTTTCGACAAGTTCAAGGGGTTGACTATGATGAGACTTTCTCACCTGTAGTGATGCTTAAGTCTATCCGAATCATGTTAGAAATTGCCACATTTTATGATTATGAAAACTGGCAAATGGATGTCAAAACTGCATTCCTTAACGGTTTTCTTAAAGAAGAATTGTATATGATGCAACCAGAAGGTTTTGTCGATCCTAAAGGTGCTAACAAAGTGTGCAAACTCCAGCGATCCATCTATGGACTGGTGCAAGCATCTCGGAGTTGGAATATACGCTTTGATGAGGTGATTAAAGCATATGGTTTTATACAGACTTATGGTGAAGCCTGTATTTACAAGAAAGTCAGTGGGAGCTCTATAGCATTTCTGATATTGTATGTGGATGACATATTGTTGATTGGAAATGATATAGAATTTCTGGATAGCATAAAAGGATACTTGAATAAGAATTTTTCAATGAAAGACCTCGGTGAAGCTACTTACATATTGGGCATCAAGATCTATAGGGATAGATCGAGACGCTTAATAGGACTTTCACAAAGCAAATACCTTGGCAAAGTTTTGAAGAAGTTCAAAATGGATCAGTCAAAGAAAGGGTTCTTGCCTGTGTAGCAAGGTGTGAAGTTGAGTAAGACTCAAAGGCCGACCACGGGAGAAGATAGAGAGAGAATGAAAGTCATTCCCTATGCCTCAACCATAGGTTCTATAAAGTATGCCATGTTGTGTACCAGACCTATTGTGTGCCTTGCCATGAGTTTGGCAAGGGGGTACAATAGTCATCCAGGAGTGGATCACTGGACAGCGGTCAAAATTATCCTTAGTTACCTAAGAGGACTAAAGAAATGTTTCTCGGTTATGGAGGTGATAAAGAGTTCATCGTAAAGGGTTACGTCGATGCAAGCTTTGACACCGATCTGGATGACTCTGAGTCTCAATATGGATACATATTGAACGTGGGAGCAATTAGCTAGAATAGCTCCATGTAGAGCATTGTAGACATAAAAAATTGCAAAATACTTACGGATCTGAATATGGCAGACCCATTGACTAAAAACCTCTCTCACAAGAAAAACATGATCACACCTTAGTGAACTCTTTGGGTGTTAATCACATGGTGATGTGAACTAGATTATTGACTCTAGTGAACTCTTTGGGTGTTAATCACATGGCGATGTGAACTAGATTATTGACTCTAGTCCAAGTGGGAGACTGATAGAAATATGCCCTAGAGGCAATAATAAAATGGTTATTATTATATTTCCTTAACATTATAAAGGTTTATTATTCATGCTAGAATTGTATTGACAGGAAACTTAAATACATGTGTGGATACATAAACAAATACCGTGTCCCTAGTGAGCCTCTACTAGACTAGCTCGTTGATCAAAGATGGTTAAGGTTTCCTGACCATAGACATGAGTTGTCATTTGATATCAGGATCACGTCATTAGGAGAATGATGTGATGGACAAGACCCATCCGTTAGCTTAGCATATGATCGTTCAGTTTATTGCTACTGCTTTCTTAATGTCAAATACATATTCCTTCGACCATGAGATCATGCAACTCCCGGATACCGGAGGAATACCTTGTGTGCTATCAAACATCACAACGTAACTGGGTGATCATAAAGATGCTCTACAGGTATCTCCGAAGGTGTCTGTTGAGTTGGCGTGAATCGAGATTGGGATTTGCCACTCCGTGTGTTGGAGAGGTATCTCTGGGCCCTCTTGGTAATACACATCACAAGCTTGCAAGCAAAGTGACTAAGGAGTTAGTTATGAGATGATGTATTATGGAACGAGTAAAGAGACTTTCCGGTAACAAGATTGAACTAGGTATGAAGATACCAACGACCAAATCTCGGGCAAGTAACATACCGACAGACAAAGGGAATTACGTATGTTGTCATAAAGGTTCAACCGATAAAGATCTTCGTAGAATATGTAGGAACCAATATGGGCATCCAGGTCTAGCTATTGGTTATTGACTGGAGAGTTGTCTCGGTCATGTCTACATCATTCTCGAACCCGTAGGGTCCACACGCTTAACGTTCGTTGACGATATAGTATTATATGAGTTATGTGAGTTGATGACCGAATGTTGTTCAGAGTCCCGGATGAGATCACGGACATGATGAGGAGCTCTAGAATGGTCCGGAGGTAAAGATTGATATATATATATAGGACGATGCTATTTGGTCACCGGAAAGGTTTCGGAATGTATCGGCTAGTCATCGGATCACCGGAAGGGGTTCCGGGAAGCCCTGGGAGGTTATTGGGCCACATGGGCCAAAAGAGGGGAGCACACCAGCCCACAAGGGGCTGGCACGCCCCACCTCTAGGCTGCAGGACCTAGGAAAGGAAAGGGGGAGGGCTATCCCCTCCTGCCTTCCCTCCACCTAAGAGGAAGGAAAGGGGGGTGCCACCCCCTCCTGCCTTCCCCCGCGCACCAAAGAAGGAAGTGGGGGCACGGCCAGGGCAGGCGCCCAAGGTGGCCGCCGGCCCCTTGAGGGAACCCTAGGCTGCCTCCCCTCCTCCCCCCCACCTATATATATGTGTGGAGGGAGAGGGGCAACACACACCACGATTCCCTAGCCGTGTGCGGCGCCCCTCTCCCTCTAGTTCATCCTCGGTCATATTTTCATAGCGCTCGGCGAAGCCCTGCAGAGATAGTTGCATCACCACCGTCACCATGCCGTCGTGCTACCGGAACTCATCTCCTACTTCGCCCGTCTTGCTGGATCAAGAAGGCGAGGACGTCATCGAGCTGAACGTGTGCTAAACGCGGAGGTGCCGTACGTTCGGTACTTGATCGGGCGGATCATGAAGGTGTATGACTACATCAACCGCGTTGATAAACGCTTCCGCTTAACGGTCTATGAGGGTACGTAGACACACTCTCCCCTCTCGTAGCTATGCATCTCCATGGATAGATCTTGCGTGTGTGTAGAATTTTTTTTGTTTTTCATGCAACGTTCCCCAACATCTAGTTCATGTAGTATGTGCGGCTTCTACAAGTGGTCTACGTGTTGAACATCGGTCGACACTCATTTCACTCCAAAACAACTCGTCAAACCATTAATTATGTGATGAGCGACATATATATATATGCTTATTAATTATTATAATGCACTTGTTATATTTTTTATAACTACTACTTTTCATTAATCTGACATCATTGTAATGTGGTGCGTGTATGTGGATCAAGGTTCAAACCAGAATTTATGTATCAAATGCAATCTAATGATATGATCCAGGTGCAATATTTTGCAACTCAATCAATTCGGCATGCAACAATAGCAGTGGCGGGCGGTACAAAATGACCACCACTACTGCGTGAAATTCCTGTGGCGAGCAGCCTGGAACTCTGTGGCAGGCATGAACTACTGCTCGCCACTGTTCATGGGCTACCACTGGCGGGCGGGCGCCCGCCACTGATGGCGTATTAGCAGTGGCGGAAGGTCAATGACGGGCGCCCCTAAGAGCCTTGCCTGCCACTAATGGGATTTTCCCACCCGCCACTGCTAACCATTCCTGCAGTAGTGTCGGTCGTAAGAAAGATCCGGAAGTTTTCAAACCTCCCTTAAGATTTCAGATTTTTCTGACTTACGGATCTCCAGAGATCTACAAAATGGTGAAATGACACAAATTTGAACATAGAGGGAAAATCAGAAAATAGAGAGATCCAATCTCGGATGGGGATCTTGACTTTTGGGGTCCAAAAAACAATTAACCAGAGAGGGATACCTCTCCCCACCTTGGAGAGAGGCGAAGAAAGAAGAATAACGAGGGGGCCTCTCACCCTCTTTGTTCCAGTGGCGTCGGAGTGACGTCGGGGGAACCATCATCACCGCCAACATCTCCATCGACTCCATCGCCTTCACCATCGTCTTCATCACCTTCCTTCCTCTCTACAAATTGGTCCACTCTCCCATAAATCTCTTAATCACCTACTTGACCATGGTGTTTGATGCTACAAATTATTATCCAATGATTTCTTGCATTACCATTATGTGTGAGTATATTCTTTTTGTCCTATGGTTAATTGATGATGTACTATGGTTGCTTGGAGTTGTATTTTGATATGTTGTTGTCCTTTGGTGCCCATCATATGAGCACGCGCGTATGTGGATCACACTTTAGGTTTAGTAGTATGGTGAGATAACTATGCATGGGGCGGCCAGGGTGACAGATATTACCGAGCCTGAGTGTTGAAGTCGATGCATATATATGAGATAAAGACGACCCATTGATCTTGATGCTATGGTTGAGTTGTACCTTAATGAATCTTTAGTATTTATAGATCCACACTAGGGGTTTCAATCGTAAGTACATGTTATCAATGGTTCTTTATTTTTTTTTACAAGTTATCCCCTTTTACTCGCAAAGTAGTTGTATTTCTCATTTCCTAGGTAAAGCTTTACATAGGGTTGTATCAGTGGTTGATAGAACCTTAGAGAATACAAATCCTACATTTAGCTCCTCATTGGGTTCCACATTCTTACTTAGAGAAAAGTCTACAATAGATCTGCTACACTTGTGGGTTAACGATCCACAAGGGAGAGGTTCATCAGAGTGATAAGCATGTGATTTGTTATGGTAAACTGTTAACTTGAGATAGGGAAAGGATGGCGAATATGAAATATATCTACAAGTACAAGGATGTATAGGTTGTGAACATGATTCAAATGTGAAGAGCAACTTTTGCCAAGCTTGTGGAGACGTTTAGGAGCAGGGGTCTGCTAGAAGATAGCATACATACCTCTGTGGAAGAGAAAGTTAGTCATGTTCCTTCATGTTGTAGGTCATAATCAGAGGTTCAGATTTATTCGCAACACATTCAAGAGATCCAATTAGACCATTTTTAGTTTTTCCAAGAAATTCTTGTATGCTATTGGAGAACTCAGAGGAGAGATGATCAAGCCACCAACTGGGCAAACTCCTACCAAGATTTAAAAGATCCCTAGATGGTATCCATATTTCAAGATGAGCACTACCCGTAGTTCATGACATGACATGCTTGTATTGTTCTGACAGAGCCATACCATATGTTTCCATGCCATCACAGGATTGTATTGGCGCAATATGTGACGCCCCCGGCTTAATCGTGCACTAATCATACACGCAAATGCACACGATCAAGCCTAAGGACTCACTTGAAGATATCACAACACAACTCTAAAACATAAATAAAGTCATACAAGCTTTATATTACAAGCCAGGGGCCTCGAGGGCTCGAATACATAAGCTCGCTTACAAGCGTTAGCGGAAGCATCAGATATCTGAGTACAGATATAAAAGACAAAACAGATAGGCCTTTAAAAGGCGGGGCAAAAGAAAGCTACGATCGAAAAGGCGCGGGCCTCCAGCCTGGGACCCTCCGATCCTACTCCTGGTCGTCGGCCAGCTCGTAATAGTAGCCATCCTCGGGGTAGTAGTAGCAGTCGTCGACGGGGGCAGCTGTCTCAGGGGCTCCGTCATCTGGTTGCATCAAACGGATATGGGGAAAAAGAGGAAGCAAAGCAACCATGAGTACTCATCCGAAGTACTCAGCAAGCAAGGATCTACACTACATATGCAACATTATCAAAGAAAGGCTGTATATATGGACTAGGCTGCAGAAATGCCAGAATAGAGAGAAGGCCTAGTCCTATCGAAGACTAGCATCTTCAGCGGTCTTGCAGCATTAGAAGAGTGTAGATTAGCACAGCATAAAGTAGTAGCAATATTAAGTATCAACCTCACCCAGAGATCCTTCCTCGACTCCCTGCGAGAAAGCGATCCCAGAGCCCTAATATCCAAGTATCAACCTCGGCCAGAGATCCTTTCTCGACTCCCTGCAAGAAAGCAATCCCAGAGCCCTACTATCCATATCTCATCACAAGTATCCAGTTCTAGTTGTATCGATCGGGATACAACTCCGAGCGTCCGTTACCGAGGATCCGGCTATGCATAGATGTTTTCTTCCCTACAGGGGTGCACCAACTTACCCACCACGCTCGCTTAACTCCGGCCGGACACACTTTTCTGGGTCATGCCCGGCCTCGGCCAAACGACACACCGCAGCCCTACCTAGAGCTCAGCAGTGAGGTCCCCGCCGGTCTACATCCTAAGCACTCAGGGGTCTTGGGCCATCGCCGTGTGCACTCTGGGTCGTTGCGTGTAGGGCGATCCAGGCCACCTCCACTGGGGCGCCAACCAGGCCGTGCCGCAATGCTGAACTGGACGTCTGACAGAGCTTTCGGCTGATGCATATGATGCAGAGTGCCCATAACTTTCCCGCGTGATGGTTAGTGCTATCGGGCCAGAGGCCCACTCGGATCAAATATCCAAATCGTTAGTGTTTTGGTAGTGCGGTAACGAGCAGAGACTCACGATCGATGTGACCCCGTCGCCTCGTCTCGAGGACTTGCGGCAAGGGCTAAGAATGCCCGGCCATGCCTCGTAATTATCTCACGGGTACCCTCCAGGTCAACCCGACTTCCCATCACTCGTGGGTACCCCTCAGGGTCGACCCGCCTTTCCAAGTAACAGTTGTAAAGTCCAAGTATCCGTGTGTCCATAACATCAGGGGAATCCGAGGTATCACCCTCGTTGGATTCCTACTCGATGTATCCGTCAAGGTGAACTCGGAGGAATCACCCTCGATGGGTTCACACTTGAGGTGTTGCACGACAGCGTCGTTAACGGAAGTGGTGAAGGAGGAATCACCCTTGAGGACCACAACTGAGTAACTACTCCACAGAGTTAACATTGGAAGTGCTTACGAGGTATCACCCTCGGCACTCGATAGTAACACTGCAGTGTCGTACAGATAAAGGGGGTGTGATGTGCGGTGTCGGGGCCTGGTTGTCGAGTCTTTCGATAATCCAGCGGGGCAACTGGGACAAGTGGGGTCACTGGGGTACACTAACCAGCCTATACTAAGCAGTTTAGGATAAGCAGGTAAGGTATCAATAGCAGGTTACAATAAACAGGCTATGCATCAGAATAGGATAACTCAAAGCAGTAGCAAATTCTAATACAAGCAGGAGGGAGAAAGAATAGGCGATATAGGCATGTTCAAAGGGGGGTGCTTGCCTGGTTGCTCTGCGGCAAAGGCAGGGTCATAAGCTCTCATACAAGCGTCAGCGGAAGCATCAGATATCTAAGTACAGATATAAAAGATAAAACAGATAGGCCTTTAAAAGGTGGGGCAAAAGAAAGCTATGATCGATAAGGCGCAGGCCTCCTGCCTGGGACCCTCCGATCCTACTCCTGGTCGTCGGCCAGCTCGTAATAGTAACCACCCTTGGGGTGGTAGTAGTAGTCGTCGGCGGGGGCAGCTGGCTTCGGGGCTCCGTCATCTGATTGCATCAAACGGATATGGGAAAAAAAAGAGGAAGCAAAGCAACCGTGAGTACTCATCCGAAGTACTCAGCAAGCAAGGACCTGCACAACATATGCAACATTATCATAGAAAAGCTGTATATGTGGACTGGGCTGTAGAAACGCCAAAATAGAGAGAAGGCCTAGTCCTATCGAAGACTAGCATCTTCAGCGGTCTTGCAGCATTAGAAGAGTGTAGATTAGAACAGCATAAAGTAGTAGCAACATTAAGTATCAACCTCGGCCAGAGATCCTTTCTTGACTCCCTGCGAGAAAGCAATCCCAGAGCCCTACTATCCATTTCTCATCATTATGTTCTAGTTGTATCGATCGGGATACAACTCCGAGCGTCCGTTACCGAGGATCCGGCTATGCATAGATTAGTTCTTCCCTGTAGGGGTGCACCAACTTACCCACCACGCTTGCTTAACTCCGGCCAGACACACTTTTCTGGGTCATGCCCGGCCTCGGCCAAATGCACACCGCAGCCCTACCTAGAGCTCAGCAGAGAGGTCCCCGCCGGTCTACATCCTAAGCACTCAGGGGTCTTGGGCCATCGCCGTGTGCACTCCGGGTCGTTGCGTGTAGGGCGATCCAGGCCACCTCCATTGGGGCGCTGACCAGGCCGTGCCGCAATGCTGAACTGGACGTCCGACAGAGCTTTCGGCTGATGCATACAATGCAGAGTGCCCATAACTTTCCCGCGTGATGGTTAGTGCTATCTGGCCAGAGGCCCACTCGGATCAAATATCCAAATCGTTAGTGTTTTGGTAGTGCGGTAACGAGCAGAGACTCACGATCGATGTGACCCCGTCGCCCCGTCTCGAGGACTTGCTGCAAGGGCTAAGAATGCCCGGCCACGCCTTGTAATTATCTCACGGGTACCCTCCAGGTCAACCCGACTTCCCATCACTTGCGGGTACCCCTCAGGGTCGACCCGCCTTTCCAAGTAACAGTTGTAAAGTCCAAGTATCCGTGTGTCCATAACATCAGGGAATCCGAGGTATCACCCTCATTGGATTCCTACTCGATGTATCCGTCAAGGTGAACTGAGGAGGAATCACCCTCGAGGTTCACACTTGAGGTGTTGCACGACGGCGTCGTTATCGAAAGTGGTGAAGGAGGAATCACCCTCAATGACCACAACCGAATAGCTACTCTACAGAGTTAACATCAGAAGTGCTAAACGAGGTATCACCCTCGGCACTCGATGGTAACGCTGCAGTGTCGTACAACTAAGGGGGTGATGTGCGGTGCTGGGGCCTGGTTGTCGATCACGTTGATCGAGTCATCTGATAATCCAGCGGGGGCAACTGGGTCAAAGTGGTGTCTCTGGTGGGTCTCTATCCAGCCTATACTAAGCAGTTTTGGATAAACAGGGTAGGTATCAACAGCAGTTACAAAAATAGGCTATGCATCTGAAATAGGATAAACAGTAGCAACAACAATTTCTAATGCAAGCATAAGAGAGAAAGAATAGGTGATATCGGCATGTTCAAAGGGGGGTGCTTGCCTGGAAGCTCTGCGGCAAGGATCTGGTCGTCAGGGGCGTAGTCAACCTTCGGAGCTGCGTCAGTCTCGGGGACTATCTCGGTACTGGGATCTACCGAGAGAGAAGAGGGGGGAGGAAACAGATAAATACACAGCAAACAAATGCAATCACAGGTGCATGGCATGGTAGCACGTTATTCGAGGAGTGCCCTAAGGCAGTACTACGCAAGTTAGTGGGAGCGGGAACTATCCGGGAGTGTTCTCCCAGCTCCGGGTGATTATCGGACAGATGAAACGGAGGGGGAAGTTCCATGTTCATCATGCTAGTGGCATGTGACAGGTATGGGGAGGACATATTCGGATCCGTCTCGTTTTTCTGATCGTTTTTCATATATAAATTATTTTCATCGGAGTTACGGTTAATTTTCTATTGAATTTCAAAGCTTAAAAGAATTTCTGGAATTTATTTGTTTATTTAAATTTGCATTATCCAAAACAGTAAAGGGTGATGTCAGCATGATGCAATGATGATGTCAGCAGTCAAGTCTGGTTGACCAGAGTTAAACCTGACTAGTGGGACCCACATGTCATACACAGCGGCCTTAACAGAGGGGTTAAAATTAACTATTTGGGTTAATTAGTTAGTGGGGCCTACTGTCAGTGTCATATTAGTTAACTAATTAACTTAATTAGGATTAATAGATTAGTTAGTGTTTTTTTAAGTTTAAATTAGCGGGGCCCGCATGTCGGTGACAGTAGCCGGCCCAGTCAGCGGGTTGACTTGGTCAACCGGCCAACGTGGCCATGGGGCCCAACGGTCAGCGGCCCAGGGGGTCCCACCTGGTGGGCCAGGTCAGCACCGGCGACAGGAGTGGCTCCGGCGACCCGTATCAGTGGCGGAGCTCACCGGACTTGGCCGGAAAAAGCGCACGGGGCATGGATGAGGGCGTTCTTGGGCTCTACGGGCGCGGCTCGTTGTCGCGCGTGCAATGGCGCCATCGGTTAGCGCCGAGGGCAGCCGGAATGTCGCCGGAGACGAGCAGGGGCGGCGCCGGCGTTCGGCCATCAACAGATCCGTGGCTACGGGGCTCGAGGGGGGCATGCGTGTGCGCGTTCGACTCCTGGGAGCACCAGGAACCCGATGCGAGGCTCAGGCACACGCATCAGCGACCCTAGCTACGACAGCGACTACATGCGGCGGCGGAAGCACTCGGTCGCGGCGGGATCAGGCGGCAGGGCTCGCCAACGAGCATACGGGGTGAGGGGAAAGGGAGGTGGCCTCACAACGATGCTTGGGGTAGGCTCGGGGAGGCCGAAGGGGGTCGAGGCAGTGCGAAACGACGGTGATGGCGACATGATGCAGAGAATTGGATCGGCTCGATGCCGTGGTTGTGCTGCTCCTCGAGACGAAGTAGTGCGCCAGGAGGAAGGAGTCGACGTCCCTGGAGCTCCTGGACAGGTCGCAGCGAAGAGGGAACGCCGGTGACCGCGTCGGCTATGGAGGTCCGGCCATGGCTGCGCCGGTGAGCTCGAATGCGAGCGAGGGAGAGGACGAGGGGGAAATGAGGAGGCTCTGGGGATCTAGGGTTAGCAGGGAGGGTGCGGGGAGGCCCTATATCCTCTCCAGGGCGCCGTTGGATGCTCGACGCATCGGCAATCGCCAGCTATGGCGGCTGTGGCGTCGACACGAGGGGGACGACGACTGTAGCAGTGGGTTGGGTTGCGGTGCTGTTGCTAGTTGGGCCATCAGTGCACAGTGAGGTCCTTCTCTTTTTCTGCCTTTTCTCTTTTCTGCTTTACTTTTAGTCTCTGTTTGTATTACTTCAAGCTATTATTTGGCTTTTGCAAAATGTAGCACTTGTCCCAATAAATGCTATGTAATATTCTGAGCTACCACAAAAAGTTTGGAGGCCAGAGGTTTTCATTTGAACTTGTATTAAATGAAATGGATTTAATCATTACTGTTTTGGTATTGTTTTAGGATGTTAGAGTCATTTAACTAATTCAATTAATATTGATCTTATTTTTATAATTACTTTGAGAATATTTGCAACATTATGAACATTTTAGTTCTTGGATTTGAACAACTTTTATTTCACTATAAGTTAGAAAATCCATTTGAATTTGGAATTGAAATGAGATATGATGCTATAGATGATCAAGCACTGCTAAGCATGGTGACTAGGCATTGTCAAGAGGGTGATCACTGTGGTGTGAAGATGGGGATGCTACACAATATATGGTACTCATGCGACTGCTGGAGTGTCGAGGTCATAGGCTGCAGCATACAGGGGTAGAAAACACTACACAAGCAAGAATGTGCTTGCTCTTGTTGACTTCGATCTGAAGTTAACATATGTGTTCGCTTGCTCAGAAGGATTAGCCCATGAAGCTAACATTCTTGCTGACAGCATGTCCAGACCTGATGGGATAAATATCCCCGATGGTAAGTTTTACCTAGGAGATATTAGATATGCATGTCGGCTTGGTGTTCTTCCACCCTTCAGAAAAAACCAGGTACCATTTGAACGAGTTCTCTTCTAGCAACAATCCTAGGACTGTTATAGATTTTTTCGATCTTAATACACTCTAGCCTTAGAGTTACGCCTGAGAGGGCATTTGGAGCTCTGAAGATAGATTTATGATTCTCAAATAGAAGAAATTTCACCCTTTCCCCACCCAAGTTAGGCTTGTTCTTGCATGTTGGATTCTCTACAACTAGATCCTAGAATTGGGTTGTGATGAGCTTGTGCTGGAGGATGAAGATGTGACATCTACTGATGTTGATGACTCTGACCATGGTGTGGACGCACATGACAATGAAGCTTGGAAGAGCAAAAGATTAAAATGGGTTGAGGCAATATGGACAAACAAAGGTAACACAAGGATCTAAACAAAATGAAGCAACAATAGAGGAAGAAATAGGAGAACAAGAAGAAGACGAGGATGGACTTTCTCCTAGTTCGACATCATGAACTTTCCCTTGTTGAGCCATATGACTGTTAATTTGTACAATTTGTTAGTAGTTAGGATGGACCGGCATTTGCTTACTAGCTAGGACCAAAATAATTTTATTCCGTATAACATATGTAGTGTAATGTGTAGTAAGGTCACCACTAATGAGAAGGGGTCACCACAACATAGGTTGTGCAGAGCCAAACGTCATGTTTTGCACATTTACAGTCGTAACCCAGAACTGTTGCCAACCAAATGCCAGGTATCAAATTGTCTAGTTGCGCAGTACATGCTACTAAACTACGAGGAGAATGTGAACAGAAGACATTTCACCCTTTCCCCACCCAAGTTAAGCTTGTTCTTGCATGTTGGATTCTCTACAACTAGATCCTAGAATGGGATTGTGATGAGCTTGTGCTGGAGGATGAAGATGTGACAGTTGTTGATGTTTTTTAGAGCGGCAATTCTGCACCCAGGCTCATCTACACCCCGGGCATGAACAGTAAATTCAAAAAATAGTAAAAAATTCAAATGAAATTTGTAGGCACCCAAGATGCTTATGTGCGCAAGGTGCATGCAAATTTCGGTGGTGTCTGAACATATGAGGAGTTTGTACGAGTTCCTCAAATGTTCAAATGCCACAAAAATTTGCACGCACCTTGCACATGTGAGCATCTTGGATGCCTAAATATTTTTTATTTTTTTACTATTTTTAAAAAAATTGCTGCTCTCTAGGTGTAGATGAGCCTGGTCACCATTTTGAATTATTATTATTATTTTGTATATATTTACTCGGTCAGGCCCAACTCAGCCACAAATACAAATAGGGCAAAGAATCCACAACTCAAAACGCCTCCAAGCGAATAGGCGGCTAGGGTTTCTGCCTCTCATCGGCGGCACCGCTGATCTACCTCGTCTCATGTGGCCTTAGGGCAATGGGGCGTGGTGGATCCTGGCCCTTGCCAAGGGAGGGCTTCATTTTTATATGTTTCTTTGAGTTTTGCTGAGGTTTGTGTCCTGCTTAGGAAGAAGAGACGACGACGGCTTCTCGAAGATGAATATGGTTCTCCATGCCTAGCCCTGTCACGGTGGTGCCTCTAGCATTATCGGAGGGTGTGTGGAGGTGTGTCCCGATAGATGTCGCAGGATTCAGTCGGTTGTTGTCTTTGGTGGATCCCCTAGGATACAGTCTACGTTAGTGTGTGTTCAGGTTGGATCCTTTCGATGTACGCTTCTTTTCATCGGCGGCGATTGTTGTTCTGGTGCGTTGATCCTATGGGGCCTTAGCACGACGACTTTCTAACTGTCTACTACAACAAGTTTTGTCCGGCTCCGGAGTGGGAGGGATGATGACGGCGGCGCGTCTTCGGCTCGCTTCAGTGATTGTAGTCGTCGTTAGGTGATCTACAGATTTAGATGTAATTTTTATTATTTTTGGTGTTCGTTGTACCGGCATGTTTGATGATAAATAGATTGAAATTTTCTCCATAAAATAAATAAATATATTTATACCACGTGTCACAGTAACTTTGAATATTAGCCATTGTATATGCTCCATCCAACAGTCGAGAGACGGCAAATCCGAATAATATCATCCGTTGGATAAAGTTTTCATTTCACAAGATTCTGCCACGTGCCCTTTGACTTGAATACTCACTATCGTCTCACATTATTCTAGAATCTTTTTTCCCATGTCAAGAATCTGATTCTCTAATAAAAAGGCAATAGAACAATCTAATTTCTATAGAGTTGGGCCCTGTGATGATTCGTACAGATGGAAATAAAATGTCAAGAATGCATTTTCCCCTGCTATTATATATTTTCTGTCGTGCAAAGCACGTATAATTTACTAGTACAAATAGTGCGAAAGATGATGCTACCTATCAAATGCATTCTAAATTCTTACGAAGGATTTGAGTTGTGTGTAGAGGGCGGATGTGACATGTGGATACGTGATTCTCGTTGTAGAAGGACACTTTGGCAATACAATAATCGTTGTATTGATTGGGTGCAGGTGCACGTATATATAGAGTACAAGCAGGCTTCAACCTCAACTATACACAACTAGAAGGTGGGTCAGGATATACATAAATACATGCAACACATATATATTCAACACCCCCCTGCAATCAAAGCGTCGCCGGAGACACAAAGACTGGACCGAAACTCCTCGAAGACGAGAGTAGGCAATCCCTTAGTCATCACGTCTGCAAACTGTTGCATCATCGGAACATGGAGAACCCGAACATGGCCAAGTGCAACCTGCTCACGCACAAAGTGAATATCAAGCTCAATATGCTTCGTACGATGATGGTGCACCGGGTTGGCGGAGAGGTAGACCGCGCTGACGTTATCGCAGTAGACAAGAGTGGCCTTGTGAACATCACAAAGCAACTCCTGGAGCAGCTGACGGATCCAAGAGCATTCGGCCACGGCATTAACCACGGCCCGATACTCGGCCTCGGCGTTGGAGCGGGAGACCGTGGGCTGTCGTTTGGATGACCAAGAGATCAGCGAGGGCCCAAGGTATACGCAGTAGCCGGACGTAGAGCGCCGGGTGTCGGGGCAGCCGGCCCAGTCGGCGTCCGAGTAGGCGACGAGGTCGGTGGAGGCGGAGGCCGTCAGGGTGAGTCCCGAGGACATAGTGTCGCGTATGTAATGAAGAATACGCTTCACCAAGGTCCAATGGGAGTCACACGGGGAGTGCATATGGAGGCACACCTGCTGAACAGCATACTGCAGGTCCGGGCGTGTCAGCGTCAGGTACTGTAAAGCACCAACAATGGAGCGATAGAACGCTGCATCGGAGATGAGAGACCCCTCCAGGGCAGAGACCTTCGCCTTTGTGTCAATAGGAGTGGGCGCCGGCTTGCAGTTAAGCATACCAGCACGCTCCAGAAGCTCGTGGGCGTACTTCTGCTGATGCAGAAAGAAGCCGTCAGCCCGACAGACCACCTCGATGCCGAGGAAGTAGTGCAGGGGCCCCAAGTCCTTGAGGGCAAACTCATCATGAAGACGAGCCATGAGCCGCTGAAGGAGCTCGGGGGCGGACGCTGTGAGGATGATGTCATCGACGTAGAACAGCAGATATGCAGTATCAGCTCCCTGATGATACACAAAGAGTGAGGCATCGGAGCGAGTGGACCGAAAGCCCAGAGACTGCAGGAAGGCGGCGATACGCTGGTACCAAGCCCGTGGCGCCTGCTTCAACCCGTAAAGAGAACGGGAGAGCAAGCACACGAAGTTCGGATGCTCGACATCGACAAAACCAGTGGGCTGCTCACAGAACACCTGCTCGGCAAGATGACCGTGCAAGAAGGCGTTGGAGACATCCAATTGATGCACATGCCAGGCTCGCGAGAACGCCAACTGAAGCACGGTGTGGATCGTGCCCGGTTTCACAACCGGAGCGAAGTTGTCGGTGAAGTCCACGCCCGCGCGCTGCCGAAAACCGCGAACCACCCACCGAGCCTTGTAGCGCTCAAGAGAACCATCCGGGCGGGTCTTGTGGCGGAACACCCACTTGCCAGTGATGACATTGGCACGAGGGGGTCGCGAAACAAGATGCCATGTGCGATTGTGCTGCAAAGTGTCGAACTCCTCCTGCATCGCTGCGAGCCAGTGGGGATCCCGAAGGGCAGCGCGAGCGGAGGTGGGGATGGGTGACGGCGTCGATGTCAAGGCAGCGCACACATACTCGTCGGAGGAGTAGCGCGTGCTTGGCCGATGAACACCAGCCCGAGTGCGGGTCGTCACGCCGAGAGCCGGCCCGACGGAGGCGGCCGGGCCCACGACAGTGACCGGGCCTGCAGCGGGGACCGAGGCGGCAGCCGGTTCCGCGGCGGCGGATGGACCAGCGACGGGGCCAGGGGCGGCGGCGACGACGGGGCCAGAGGCGTCAGCAGCCGCGAGGCCAGAGACCGCTGCAGCTGGGCGGGCCGCAGCAGGAGCGATGGCGGGCGAGGAGGGTGTCGAGCCCGCCGACGGAGAGGGGGCACCGTCCAGGGTGCCGGCCGCGGCGCCGGGGTGGGGGGTCCGGTCGGACTCAACCTCGGAAGAGGGAGTCGGGGACCCAGGGGCCCGGTCCGACTCAACCTCGGGGAAGGGAGTCGGGAACCCGGGCGGCGGTAGAAGGCGCCGAGCAGGCGGGACCGCCTCAGGTCGCCGCCGCGCATCGCTCCAAGTAGGGGGCGCGGGGTTCGGCGCCATCGGAGCCGGAGCCGGAGGTACCGAAAAAAAGGGAACACCGTCTCGACAAAATACACGTGCCTCGAGGTGTACACACGATGAGTGACAGTATCATAGCACCGGTAACCTTTGGTGTTAGAGGGATAGCCAAGGAAGACGCATGGGAGTGAACGTGGTGCGAGTTTGTGTGGAGTGGTGGACGCGGTGCTAGGATAGCAAAGACACCCAAAAATGCGAAGACCGTCATAGGACGGCGGTGCACCGAAGAGAAGGTGGTGGGGGCGTAGTTCCACCGAGGACGACACAGATGGATGTTAACTAGAAGGGTAGCAGTGGCGAGAGCATCAGGCCAAAACCGAGCGGGCACGTTAGAGTGAAAGAGTAATGTGCGAACGCAGTCATTAAGAGTGCGAAGAATACGCTCGGCTCGGCCGTTCTGTTGTGAGGTGTATGGGCAAGTTAGACGGAAGATGGTGCCGTGAGAGGTGAGAAGGGTGCAGAGAGCGACGTTGTCAAACTCTTTTCCGTTATTGATTTGGAGTGCAAGAATGGGGCGACCGAACTGGGTGGTGACATAGGAATAAAAGGATGTGAGTGTGGCTAAAGCATCGGATTTGCGACGAAGAGAAAAAGTCTACACATAATGAGAATAATCATCTAAAATCACCAAGTAGTATAGGTAGCCTGTGTTACTTGCAATGGGAGACGTCCAAACATCACTATGAAGTAATTGAAACGAAAAAGTGGAAACATTTGTAGACGCACTAAAGGGAAGACGAACGTGCTTGCCCAAACGACAAGCCTCACAAGTATGCTCGTCGAGCTTATTACATGAGAAAGAAAAACTCCTAAGAATCTGACGCAAAACGGTGGGGTTGGGGTGGCCCAAGCGAGCATGCCAAAGGTCGACGCCGGCGGCGAGGGCGACGGGTGTGGAGGTGGAAGCGCCGGCGTGCACGGGATAAAGCTCATCGGGGCTGTCACATCGGTGAAGTACCATCCGGGTATGGGCGTCCTTCACAGAAAAACCAACACCGTCAAATTCAACAGTAAGTGGGTTCTCACGAGTAAGACGACGAATGAAAACTAAGCTCGTGACTAAATCAGGTGAAACAAGAACATTAGACATAGTGATAGGTGTGGAACTAGAAGGAAAACTAGTGCTACCGTTATGAGTGATAGGTAAAGAAGAGCCGTTGCCAACGGTGATACGAGTGAGTGTGTTAACGGGAGTGGAGGAGGTTAGGTTACCGGGAAGAGCTGTCATGTGCGCAGTAGCACCTGAGTCCATGTACCAGTCGCTTCCACCGCCATAGTTACTCAGCGACAGCGCAGAGTGCAGGGCGGCCAGGAGGGCGGGATCCCATGGCGCAGGGACCGGCGGCGCCTGGAGGCCCCCGTAGGGCGACGCCTGGGCGGGCGGGCCATAACCACCGAGAGGCGGCGGCGCGAGGTGGGCTCCATAGCCGGCGCCAGCTGGCTGGTAGGGGGCGCCAAGGAACGCCTGGTGGCTCGCGGGGCGAGGGCCGAGAAGACCCGGCGTAGGAGCCCGTGGGACGGGCATATGATAGGCATGCACGACGCCCGTCCACGGGTTCTGCCCGACTGCCCACGGCGGAGGGGGCTGCTGGTAGCGTGGCGCCCCCCCGGCGCCCTGGGCCTGCGGCTGCTGCTGCTGCTGACGGCGGCCGCCCTGCCGGTTGTGCCGACCCCCGCCACCTTGCAGCTGCTGGGGAGGCGTGGGGGCGCGGGTGGCTCGGGCGGCAACGGGTAGTACCCGGCGGGCGTAGGAGGGCGCGGCTGAGGTGGCGCGGCCGGTGGAACGGGGCCGCTGCGGGTGGTGCTGGCGGCGAGGGCGGTGTGCTGGACCCGCTGCTTCAGCTTCGTCATCCAGCGCTCCTCAAGCTTGAGGTACGCGACGACACGCTGAAAGGTGGGCTGCGGCAGCAAGGTGAGGTTAGACGCCGCGTTGCCGAAATCCTCGTTGAGGCCGGCGGTGAGGGTGCTCAGCATGAGGTCGTCGGAGACTTCGGCCCTGATGTCACGAAGCTCATCGGCGAGCATCTTAAGCCGCATGCAGTACTCATCGGTGGTGGAGTTATCCTGGTGACAGCCGAAGGACTCCTGCTGCAAGAAAACAAGGCGCTGAAGTTTGTTGTCGGTGAAGAGCGCGTTGATCTTGGTCCACACGGCGCAAGCATCGTCGTCCTCAGCGACAACCGTGTGGAAGCTGTCCTTCGAGACGGTTTGATAAAACCATCGGATGAGCGTGGCCTCGATGGCGGACCACTCCGGGTCGCCCTTCATGTAGTTGTCGTCCACGGAGCCATCGATGTGCTCGGTGAGGTAGTACTCATGGAAGATGAGGTTGAAGTAGGTCTTCCACGCGTAGTACAAGGTGCTGGAGCTGTCGAGGCGGATGGGGACCCGGGCCTCGATGTTGAGATCACGGATGGCGGCGGCGGAGGGCTCGGGGCCAGCGAAGGGGTTCGACGAGCAGGTGGTGGAGGAGCCCGGGGAGTCCATGGCGCGGCTAGGATTAGGGTTTTTGGGGAGAAAGAGGGAAGTGGCAGCGGCGGTAAGGAGCGGCTGCTGCAGGGCGCGGCTGCGACGAGTGAGAGGGCGGCAACGGCGACGAGTGGGAGGAGGCGGCGCGGCGGGTGGGCAGCGGCAGCGCGGCAGAGGAGAAGTGGGTAGGCGGCTGCAGCGGTTCGGCGCGACAGGGAGGTGGTGGAAGCGAGGGCGGCACGGGGCGGCGGCGGCGCGGTAGGAGGAGAGCGCGGCGGCGGCGGGGTGCGTCAGGGGTGGGGAGCGGCGGCGGCGGCAGCGGCGCGCGCGAGAGGGGCGCGGCGGCGGCTTCGCCCTAGGTCAAGACCTTCAGAGATGATACCATGTAGAAGGACACTTTGGCAATACAATAATCGTTGTATTGATTGGGTGCAGATGCACGTATATATAAAATACAAGCAGACCTCAACCTCAACTATACAGAATCAGAAGGTGGGTATACATAAATACATGAAACATATATATTCAACGCTCGGGTTGGTGGGCTGCTCCGGTACTTCCACTGCCTGTGAGAGACTTTGTTGTTCAACCAAGGGACCCACGCACCTTGACAATGTGAGTGGAGAAACTAATGGACATGGGACCGCGGTCACTCACAAACTCCCATCAACAAATCCTTTTTATTTCAGCTAAAAAAACACATCTTTCTTATTTTGAGTTGGTCAACACATCTTTTAACGTAAAGAAACATCTTTTTCTAAGACTGAAAACAAATCGACATTGTCTCTATTACATTACAGTAGCCACCTACCACAGGTACTTTACAAAACGAGCTTCCAGTCTCAGGGCCAGTTCTTTTGGCGGGTTAAAAAATAAACCTTCCCATAAGCCATCAACGTCATTCATTGAGGCTTTTGAACTAGTTATGGGATAACTAATTTAGAAGCCTCCAATTTTTTTAGATCGGCTTATTTTTTAAGCTGAGGAGAGGCAGCTTATTTGTTAAGCCGCCCAAAAGAACTGGCCTCACTCGTGCACCATGCATAGAGGAAACGTTTTGGTCCTGGATTTCTTTCATAGAACAAACATTAAAAGAAATATCATTATTATTACAAATTGAGCAAACCTCATATGGTTAGATTTCTTGTAGTGGAACCAACCCACCGGGGTTTAAATTCGAGACTTAGCATTGTCGGTCGCATTTTTCTGGATTTATTTCAGACCTTTTGACGATGTTCGTTCAGACTAATTAAATATCATTATTTTTATGATAAAAATATATCATTATTAACCCTGAAAACCATATATTATTAAATATGGCTATCTTTTCTCTACTCTCTAATCTCTATGTTCATAGTGCATACTAGTAAGCAACATGTTTTCTCGGTACCCGTCGTATGTCGAACATTTTTCATGCACACAAATAACCGTTTTCAGTCCACTTATTATTGGCACGCCGACTTTGATGTCTTCATTCATTTTTGTTCTACAGTAATATCCAGTTTATATAAATATTTGGATTGGTGGTGAAACATTGCAAGCCTGTGTTGCGTAGGTTCTTGTCCCAACTGATGTTCCTTCAACGACTACTAGATCTCATAGTTAGCGGCGAGTGGCTATTGTGGTCGTCAAAACCTTGTATGGCAAGCGTGTTCGTAGGTGTTCATATTCTTACTGCATGTTCAGTGTATTTTCCAAGCTCCGACGGGCGCAAATAAGCGAAGGAAGAAGACGGTTATTATGGTTTTCGATGCAATTTTATATTTTATTTGTCACTTTGTTTCATCTTGTCCTTCATTGTACTGTCCACTTCTTTACTTGATAAATATTAGATATCATATGCTCTTTTAAAAAAAAATCAAACAAGGCAAAAGATTTACCATTTCATTAATTAAGAAGAGAGTTTGGTTACAGACACCGCCTTAGCGGTACAACATAAGAGACTACTCTCGCGGCATCACATTACTCAAATGCTTGGCACCCGCCAGGACCCAAAGCGACGCCTCCTCTTGAATAGTCCTCAACACCATCGCCACCGTCGATGCTTTATTTCTGAAAACCCGAGCGTTTCTTTCCTTCCAGATTTCCCAAACTACAAGATGGATCAGGGAGGAACAAGCCTTCTTTTGATGAGCTAGAGTAATGACCCCTTCCCACCATTCTCGGACTGTTTGGAAGCCATTTCAGGCTGCCATGTTGGCATTGAGATCCAGCCAAGCAAAAATTCCGTGCCAAATTCTCAGAGAAAATCGACACTTGAAAAGGATGTGGGTCGTCGTTTCCTGCACTTGGCTACAAAGGGGGCATCGATCACAGTTGGGCAACCCTCGTCGTTGTAGTCTGTCCGCCGTCCAGATTCTGTTTTGGGTGACAAGCCAGGCAAAGAATTTGCATTTTGGGGGTACCAAACCTTCCAAACCAAGTCTTGTAAGTTCGAGCGCACAAGACCTGCAAACTGGGCTTTGTAAGCCGACGATGCACTGTATTCCCCTCCATTCGTGAGCTTCCACAAAATAGTATCTTGAGTCCCAGTTTGCAAGGTGACATTGGCCAGCTTACCCCAGAGAGTGGCGAATTGTTGAATGTGCTCTAGTGCCATCCCTTGGTGGGTGTTGATGTTATTAACCCAAGCATTGCCCCCCATCGCCTTGCTAACTGTCGACCCTTTTTTTCTAGATATCTCGAAGATTTTTGGCGCTATGTCCTTGGGCCTTATTCCTTCCAACCATGAGGATTCCCGGGATTTTGCAACTGTTCCATCTCCAATTGTGACCTTAGTAGCCGCCGCGAAAAGATTGCGGTCGTGCTTGTTGCACGGCGTCCCCAAGCCAAACCAAGATCTCGAGGGGGTGTCCCATTCCATCCATAGCCATCTCAGCCGGAGTGCAGATGCAAACTTCTCGAGGTTTAAAATTCCTAGGCCTCCGAACTCTTTAGGCCGGCACACTTTCTCCCAATTTATCTTGCACTTCCCGCCGGTCACTATGTCTGAGCCAGCCCAAAGATAGGCGCGCCGCAAACGATCAATTTTCCTAAGCACCTCAGCTGGGAGGTCGAGTGGTGTGAGATGATATATGGCCACCGCCGTGAGGACCGCCATGACAAGAGTCATACGTCCCGCAATGGCCACATGCCTCCCCCGCCACGGTGCAAGCTTCCCCGTTGTTTTGTCCTCCAAATGTTGAAGGTGAACCCTTCGCAGCCTCTTGATCGCGAGCGGAAGGCCCAGGTATCGGATGGGGAAGGAGGACCGACAGGCTGGAAAAGATTGTAGAGTGTCATCGAGGTCAATATTCCCACATCTGATAGGAGCAACCAGACTCTTGGCGCAGTTTGTGACTAGGTCTGTAGCTTCCCCAAAGGAGGCGATTGTGGCGACGAGGAATTGAACATCCTCCTTGATAGGGGCGCAGAAAACAACTGCGTCGTCGGCATAGAGAGAAGCTCTAATGGTCGTCTGTCGTCCTCCCAGCGGGTGAAGTTTCCCCTGATCAGCAGCCTTGCTAAGAATGTGGTGCAGCAGGTCGATGGCCAGGACGAATAGAAGCGGGGATAGCGGGTCTCCCTACCTAAGGCCACATCCATGTTTAATTGGGTCCCCCACAATCCCATTTAGCAACACCCAAGAGGATGCCGATGAGAGAAGGGCCGATATTCATCCGCGGAAGCGAGCAGGGAAGCCGTGGTGATTGAGCATGTCCATGAGGTAGTCCCACCTAACGGAGTCGAAGGATTTTTTGATGTCAAGCTTGAGAAGGAGCATTGGCTTTTTAAAAAATGATGCAGAGATGGATTGGTGGGGGGGGGGGGGGGGGGGGAGATCGCCCCTAAGACGTTGTTTCCTCTTGATAGCTATTATACTTCATGACCACTCTTGGACTTGCCAAGAAAATGCAAAACCCAACGTATAAGACAAGGGGGTCTCCTAGTAGTTCAGGGATGCACACCCCCATTGGTTAGGTCATGGCTACCTTTCATGGTTGCACGAGACCCTCCCGAGTCCCGTGCTCAACCCATTTACAAAAGATTATAGGGAAAGCCCAAATTCCAGCAAAAAAAATGCAAAGCCCAACTTAGAAGACAAAGGGGTCAGTCAGGTAGTTCAGGGATGCACGGACCTAAAGGTCAGATCATGGCTACCTTTCATTGTTTCCATAGCCTTTCTCGGGGGTGAACCCTACGCGCTGATTATATACCTGTTAGAGTTGTGTCGAATATTATTGTACAAGGTAGGTTACAGTTGGACTTGGTTTTGGACTGTGTGTAGATAGGGTAGGAGTTGTGTCCTAATAGGACACTTGTATCCTAGGCCTCTCATATATATCGAGGGTAGACACACGATGTAACCTATGCCAACATAATAGCACGGGCACGCGGGTGTGCCGGCGCCCGGGCGGTCGGGGTGCGGTATTGTAGCGGTGTCATGGGGAGGAGCGCCCGTAGTCATGCCCCGGGGACGTAGCCATATCGGTGAACCTCGTTAACAAATCTCGATGATGTGCTTGTGTGATTGCTTGATTCTCGGTAGATCGACGGAGCGTCTCGGATTTATTCTAACAAGTGGTATCAGAGTTAGATGTGAGACGTTGATCCAGAGGAGGAGGAAGATTCGATGTCATGATCATCGTTAGCGTGGAGTCGCAGCAGACGGAAGTGATCTGGAGACGTCGTCAGATCCAAGAAAGCGTATCACATGGCAGCAGCGTACAGCTTGGTGCTAAAGCCGGTTCGGCGAGATCGGAGGGCAAAGCGGCGGCGTATCGCGTAACGCCGCTCGGTATAGGCGGAAGTACGCGGAGGCGCGCTGTGGCTCGGATGGTGGTACGTGCTGCAGGAGCTGAACGAGATTTTGTTAAAGAAAAAATCGATCTCGACAAGGTCGGACAGAGACGTGCAGCAGCAGGAGTCTTCGGGGGTGGCCGCCGAGTGCGGCAGGAGGCCAGGCGGTGCATCGCGTGAATCGCGGTCGTGCGTGAGACGTCTGGCGCACATGTGCAGACGCTACGCGGTGTGCAGCGGCGCAAGGCGGGACGCGCGTGTGGCCCAGCTTAAGCCCAATGGCGGGGCGCAGGGCAGTGGAACGCGACGGCCCGGATGTTGCCTAACGCTGGCGTGGCAGGTGTAGCCACGAGGCTGATGCGGTGCGGGATGCAGCGATGTGTGCACACGACCAGGCTCTGTGGGCGTGTGGCCTAATCTTTCATCAATCTGAGCATGGACAGAAAAGAAAAGGTTCAGTCTAGTAACGTGTTATGTAGTGGACGGAGTGCAGTTTTTTTTTTTTTTTGAACAGGGAAGGGCCCCAAAGGGCCCAAAAGTTTTATTAGATAAACTGAAGGACTACATAGAAACATTCAACAGGCCCCTGAAGGAAACCTGTATTACAAACACGTCCCTGACATATGCAAAGAAGACCCCAAATCTCAGATGAAAACTGCAATCGGGTCCATATCATCTCCAGGGCGGCGGCTATCTCGCCGGCGCCGGGGACTAGGCCACTTGGCCCGCCAAGACCTCCATAGCTGGCCGCCATGGACGCCGCTCTGAAGACGCGCTGCCTCCCATCGGGCGCTCTGGCCGGGAGGAAGAAGAATGGTTGCCTTTCAACCAGAAGAATCGACGGCTCGATGAAGAAGGCCGGCCTTCGACCGCCGTAGCAGGCGCCAGCACCTTCCTGAGACCACCATCGATGATGTGCTCTATTCCCCTCAGCAACATCTGGATTCCTGCCTCCCCTTAGCTTGCCATCCGACTCCACTGCGGCTTGACGAACCAAGAACGAGACCGGGCCTCTCCAGCAGATCAGGGAATCACCTGGGAGCTTATTGAACGAAGAGCTGACGCTGCATCCATCCACCCTCAACTCCGTCCGCCGGAGCTCCATGGCCAGATGGATCAATGCCATAAGCCACCTGACGCAGCTCCCCTGCGTCAGCGACACTCTCCTCGCCGACAAAGCGGCAGCAGCAGACCTACCTATACACATACGAGGGCCAGGCCCCCTCCCTCTCCCTACCGGTGGCCGGAGCAGCCGGAGGAGGGAAGAAGGAGGCCGGCAACGCACGCGACGGGAGGCTTCGAGAGAGGATAAGACGTGCGCATAAGGCTCGGAGGAGTCTGGAGTGCGCCGTGATGAGATCATGCAAACACAAGGCGTCAAGCAGTGCACGGAGTTGTGCAGACAGACAAGATGCAGGGTGAAGCATGGTTGCAGTCGGATAATTTCGGCTGGGTCGGGCTGGACAATCTGATGGATCGACATGGATGTTGGTCAAAAGCAGAAGATGGCGGTGATTTCAGCGACGACGACATAGGAGCGTGATGCTGATGGTTGCCAACTTCTGGGGCATGGAAACACGTGGCGTAGGCCTGAGGGCTTGTGCGGCTTCGACAAGACTATGACGCGGGGTTGATTCAAGGCAGTGTACACATGAGAGCTTGAAGTCGACAGGACGCGGGGGTGGCATGTACAACCACCATGGAGTCATGTTGAAGGTGGAGCTGGAGTCTGATAGACGACTTCACTCGGTGCTGATGGAGGGGCTACGACGTAAGTTAACGGAGAGTCGAAGCCTATTTCAGCGGGAAAGCGAGAGACACATGGATCGGACTGGGTACCAGTGGTTTGATGGAGACGTGATACTCGGCATCGGTCGGTGATGATCGGTGGTTCTCTGCAGTAGGGGTTTGAGTGGTGTGGGTCCGCGGCCCTAGAGACTCGACCAGGACAACAGATGATCGACGCGGTGATAGCGGCGAGGCGTGCGGTAAGCACGGGACACAGCGACAGACTAAGGCACTAATGGTCAGACATGTGGTCAGACAAAGTGTGCAGGGGTGCTGAAGCAGTGTTGATGAGTACCAGATTCAAGTTGGTGACTGGGTCTATCGGTGCTAGTTGATGGACAAGAGTTGACCGTGGAGAATCTGAGAAAGTGACGGAAAGTCTTAAATTGTCAGGAGCTGAGAGAGTACACGGTCGTATATTCTGTGGTGTTATAGATGTGGGACATGTCAGAGACTATCCGGGAAAAGGATGAGGCAACTGTGAATTTGACTCAGGATGACACAGGGCGACGATGAAATTCTTTCAAGTTTCAGACAGACGGTCAAGAAAGAGCGGTGATGTTGAGTTCGGGTAACTCTTATATGTGACATCCAATATGTGAGTTGTTCACTTTCACGCAGGTCAGTGATTGGTGTGTGATGACATTGAACGGATACTTCAGAAGTTTGAGAGCACAAAGTAGGGTAATGAGGAACTTGATTTTGCTCGAGTGTTGACTGTGAAGAAGACGAGAAGGGACTACAGTTGCAGGTGGAGTCACGTGGAGTCTGGGAGTAGCAGCGGTGCTCATGGCGTATCTCAAGTCCAATGTACATGGAGGTTCGACGCATGAATGAATCCAAGGTGGTGGAGAATATTCGTCAATGTGGAGTTTGTTAGAGTTGTGTCGAATATTATTGTACAAGGTATGTTACAGTTGGACTTGGTTTTGGACTGTGTGTAGATAGGGTAGGAGTTGTGTCCTAATAGAACACTTGTATCCTAAGCCTCTCATATATATCGGAGGTAGACACACGATATAACTTATGCCAACATAATAGCACGGGCATGCGAGGGAGCCGGTGGGTGTGCCGGCGCCCGGGCGGCCGGGGTGCGGTATTGTAGCGGTGTCATGGGAAGGAGCGCCCATAATCATGCCCCGAGGACGTAGCCATATCGATGAACCTCGTTAACAAATCTCGGTGATGTGCTTGTATGATTGCTTGATTCTTGGTAGATCGACTTGGATTTATTCTAGCAATACCGCTCCCCCGATCGTCCTCCTCCCACCGTCCTCGGTGCCCGCCGTCGAGCAAGCCTCCGCGGTTGTAGGATGTGACGAGTTAGATTTTGGTTTTGTGGTGGCGCCGTTCAGATGATGGTGGAGGCGTTGCGTCAAGTAGTGGTGTCGTGCTTGACAACGTCGAGGAACCTGCGTCGATCTTGTGCTTCGGTGTTGTGTAGGTCGTCGGCTTGTTGTCGGTGTTGGCGTCTTATGTGCAGGTTGTTCCCACCGCGGGAGATCGCGGGCCAGGCCACCGCTTCCCGTCAGTGACACTAGCCTAACCCTTGACAGAGATTGGGGCGCGACCCCTGCCAATATAGCTTCTTCCCCTATGTCATGTCATACGCGGGGTGTGGCTACTTAGGCGACATGAACGAGGACTTTTCCAATACAGGTTTGTGTGGGTGACACAGTCGATGGCCTTCTCATTTTCGTTCTCTCCTACGGCGATGCCACACGACCAAGCGCAGTTCCGAAGTATTTTCTTGGGAGCTTAGGCGTACTTGTAAGGTTTTTCCAGTTCTATTCTGTAAAAGTGGGGACAACGGCCATAGATATGGATATTTCGTCTGTACTCGTTTCTCTGAAGTATAATCCAGATTTACTTTTTATTTGGGAAAAGCATAATCCAGATACATCAGGCTAAAAGAAAAGGGAGCAGGTGAGATCTTGGACGGTCGGACGGAAGCATGACGTGCAGATGACGTAAAATTTCTGGAAATAATACGTGTATTTATCAAGAGGTAGCTAGCTAGCGTAGTTATATAGTGGATCACATGCTCTCGCAAAAAAGAAAACATAGTGGATCATATGGAACAACCACTCAGGATATCTGGGCCCCCTGGGAACACTTTATATCATCGGCGTGCATGCAGATCAATCGAGCATATATACGGCGACATGCGAACCAACGAACTGACATACAAACCTAAACCTAAAGCCAGCAGGACTAGCTTCACTAATCTCATGTTGTTGCTCAATCGTACTACCTGTTAGCTACCCAATCACGATCTCTAGGTAGGTTGCCCATCTCCGTCCATGCATCGATCGCCGTGTACGTCGGATGTTTGAAATTACGAGAAATCATCTCAAAAATAGTACTCCCTCCGTCCCGAAATTATTGTCGCGCGCGCTATAGAATGATAATTTTGCAAAAACCTCCTTGCACGTTGGAATCTTCTCCGTCGTGGTCCTCGCTGTGCCGTGGGTTCGGAGCTCCGTCAACATCAGGTCCTTCGCCGTCCGGCGCCGCTCCGACGTACTCCCCCGCCGTACGCAGATCCCTCGCCGTCCGGCGCCGCTCCGACGTACTCCCTCCGCCGTACGCAGATCCCTCGCCATCCGCAGCAGCTCCGCCACAGCGGCTCCCTCACCGTCAAGAGCACGAGGTCCGCCGCAGCTCCGCCGTACGCCTCCGTTCCGGCATGCACCCCCGCCGTCCGCTCCAATTGAGAGCAGAAGGTCCACTGCCCTCCGCTCCAATCGAGGTCGAATTGAACTGCTCCTCTTCTCGAATTGAACTCCAATTGGGCGTGTGTCGTTCTTTGATCCTCTGTAGGTCATGTGTTCTTCTTTGATCCTCTGCTCCCCTGCTCGAATTGGACAGCGAACTGCTCCTTTGCTCCGTGAGCTCCTCTGCTGGTTCTCTTCCTCTTTGACTGTTCCTCTCAATTTGTTCCTATGCTGGTTCTCTTCTTCTTTGACTGTTCCTCACAATTTGTTCTGACCACATCACTATGGATAAATTTTGTCACTGAACAAGCAGTGACCATCAATTTGTTGTGTTCCACTCAATTTATTTAGGTCCTAATTCCTCTCAATTTCTACTTTGAATAAAGATCAGGAGCAGATCACTCCTGCAAGCCACAAATTCTGCAGATCACAACAAGAGCAGCCATAGGAGCATGCAAAAAACATCATCCATCTGCAAGCCACTGTCATTGTGTCATCTGCAATCAGGAGTATTAGCAAGTCACAGCAAAGAACACTTGCAGGCAAGCAAGCAAAGAACACTTGTTTATTTGAATTATTGACAGGCAAGTAGAGAACACTCCTTGAATAGGCTGATTGTGTTTTAATTTAATTTACACTAAATCATGGATTAATTGACTGTATCCATGATTTTCAAGTGTGTTACTCCATGATTTATCAAAACAAAGTTGAATCTGTAGTGTTACTGCGTATGGTGTTACTGCTATAGTAGCAAGTTGTGTTACTGTGTCATTCTCAAGCAACTAAAGGTTACTGCCAGCATCATCAATGGAGTTAACTGCCAGCTTCATCAGTTACTGTTACTGAAATCTAGGAGTGCAAATCATTTTAAACTTGCAAACAATCTGAACTTGTTCTCCACATTCTTCGGCCATCTTAGCATAGACAAGAAATGACTGAATATTTCCAGAGTAAACAGAAAATTTACAAATACTCCATTTATAAATATAAAGAGACAAGGAGTAATCCATTTGATTGTAAATAGTCCATATATGCAGACTGAATA
Organism: Thinopyrum elongatum; assembly: GCA_011799875.1. Taxonomy (NCBI): domain Eukaryota; kingdom Viridiplantae; phylum Streptophyta; class Magnoliopsida; order Poales; family Poaceae; genus Thinopyrum; species Thinopyrum elongatum. Next base: position 475,874,401 of record CM022303.1, on the reverse strand, counting down.
TAAAGAGAAAAACCTGAATCAACCATTTAAATGAACTTGAATCTGCTATAGCTTGGGCTTCCTGAATCAAGACTACGACAATCGCAAGATTAATAATACAACACTGATGTTATTTAAACGGACCACATGAACGAATTCATATGCTCATGTGCACGACGAGAGAGGCCCAAAAAAATTCTGTCTCTCAGAAAACAAAGATGATTATGGCATAGATAAAGATAAGGACGGAGCAGCTGGTTGGACACCTGAAATTTACTGTCATACTTGATGGACAACTGAAATTGACACAAAGCAAGATTCTCATATTTCATCTCACACAATCCATCCATCCATCCATCCATCTCAGCACTATTTTAGCCAATCCTGCAACAAAAAATGCTAAAACATCCATCAGTTTTAGTTCAAGTTCAGTGCAGGTTCATGCAAGAGGACATCTTTTAAGTGAAATTCTTTCGTGTAATTTCAGTTAACTGAAAACAACAACTCTGCAAGTTGAGGTTTAACATGGCGCAGGCCCTCCTAGAGAATAGAGATACTCTCAACCTGATGGCTTGTCCCTCACCTCGAAGCCACCATGCAACTCTAGATTGCTCTGTTTAGCTCTGTTCTGTTTCCAGTAGACCAATCGAAGAAGATGAAGAAGAAATTGCAAGAGATCGAAGGAAGCAGAAGGGGGAAAAGGAGACCTTTGAACTGCGGCGGGTTCCTTGGTGCAGCCGCGTAGTGCTACGGCGAGATGAAATCGGTGTTGGTGAAGCCGCGTAGTCCACCTTGGGAGTGGAAAAGGGGCACCTGTGCTTCCCAGTGCTCAGGTCGACGGCGTCCATGGATGGGTCAAGCTTCGTGGTCGACGGCGAGGAGGTGGTCGACGACGGGCACAGGCGGAAGGAGAGCGGGCGTTGGGTGGTCGTCTCCAAAAAACTGAACCTTCAGGTTCCTCTGCGGGCGGCGGGCAGAGGGGAACAAGGCGGCGGCGTGGTGCGGCAGGGCGGAAGCAAGGCGGCGGCGAGTGGACGGCGGGGGCGGGGGGAGCAAGGCGGCGGGGGCGCGGGGGAGGGCGGGGGCGAGCAAATCTGCCGGCGTCAGAGGAGAATGAGGAGAACGACGAGGACCGCGGGTTTGGTCGGGAAAATGATGAGGACTCAATTGCAAAAACGCCGGTGCGACAAGAATTACGGGACGGAGGGAGTACTACTACTACCTGTCCTAGTGTACAGTTTTAGAAAAATACTGCTGCATATCCCTTTTCAGTCAAACGGCCATGTCGTGCCACTTATATACTGCTAAAAAGAAGGGCACAGTAAAAACGGAAGAAAAAGAACCTCACCTGGGCAAAGGAGACATATCAGTAAAAGCTCTACGAACATTTCTACTTAATTCTGAACCACTCTCAAGATATGTGGCTAAAAAAAAACAATACTTTTCAATATCTGAAGACCTATCTATGAGGCTATATTTCCTTCCGTTTTCTCCAGTCAAAAGGAGGAGGTGAATAAAATCATATGGTGGCAAGTGAATGGTTGGAGCAACATCACCTTCAGCTGTCTGCTCAAGTGTGGTAGGTGAACCCTCTTTTTTTTTTTTTTTTGCAACTCTGTAGTAGGTGAACCTTTGGTTTCAAAGATACTCCAAGACCAAACAAACAGGCCACGAAAAGGAGATCTGTCACTGACTTTAGCTGGTACGCATCGATGGGGAAGTGTTTGATCCGCTTGGGCATCTATTTGCGTGCACTTAGAAAATTAAATTCCATCTTGATTTTCTTTTTCAACAATATTGGCTTGACTTTGCGTAAAAGTCAGCTATTCTATAGATTGACCTTTATTTTGACACTCTAGCTAGTGTGTTAACACCTTCCTCCAACTCTCATGTCATGGATTTTACGTGGATCCTAACAGTGGTACCATGGCCGGTCCTGAGATTTGGAGGGTCAAAGGTGAAACTAGAACCAGGGCTGAGTATACAAAAAATGTCTTGAATTGCACCTAGAAATATATATTGTATTTTGTTTTCTAATAGAACCCTTCATCACTAATATGCCCCTTGATTTGTTGCCAATCTTCAGGATGAAGGCGGAAATGTAGTGATCCACTGATGCTTTAATAATCATATACCTCAATAAGAATCATTACACAAATAGATGAGGATGTGTTCATTGCGTCCCTAAATCAATCTTTACTACTCCCTCCATATCAAAATATAAGACGTTTTCTGACACCATGATCGTGTCAGGAAACGTCTTGTGTTTTAGAGAAAAGTATATTTTTCGTCCCTTCAGTACAAGTACATATTTGATCCCTCATCTTATTTCCGAAGACATTTTGTCCCTCATGTTTCAAAACCGGACAAGTTTCGTCCAAAACTAGAAACAATGGGTAAACCGCTCACGTGGCAGCAGTTTTCTGGTAAACTACAAGGACTATTTCACAAATAGTAGATAAACTAAGAACTAAGTTGGAAAAATTCTAAAAGAATAAGATAATGTCCACGCCAATGTCAGAAAATATAAGCCGATAAAAGGATAATCTATCTTTACTACTCCTTCTGTATCAAAATGTAAGAGATAAGACGACAATGTCAGAAAACGTCTTATTTTTTAATACAGAAGGAGTAGTAACCATTGTGATCTCAATATCGCACAGGGCAAACAATGCATATAGAATAGCGTCGGTCATGGTGACCGATGGCGGTGGGCATGACCATGCGGGGCAGCGATGAGCATCTCCAACTGAACGGCTCTCACAACCCGGAGAGCTGATCAGGATCACAAAAGCGTGCCCTATTAATTAACCAAAGAGTTTGACTGATTTGTCTCAGAAAAAAAGAGCTTTATGAATTTTGAGTTTGCTAACCACATGTCCCTCTCTTTTCATCTCGGTGCAGGTGTATCTGACTCTTATTTGGCGCCTTATGCATAAGTTTTAGTTGTTTTCGCAAATCGACGCATACCCTTCGATTGCGTTGCCGTCTTAGGCAATTTTTCCACAAGAACCTCTCCCGGTTTTGTGAAGTTTCCCAGGTCGGTTTTGGGAAGCTTCCAGACATTTTTTCTGGACAGGTTTTTATCCGGTCTTATTATGTTTTTTTATTTTTATTTTTATCTTTGTTTTCTTTTCTTTGTGTTTTTGTTTTTTTTTTCATTATCAATTTTGCTTTCTCACTCTTTTATTTTCCATTTTTTCTGTTTTTTCTTTTCTTTTTTTTACATGCGCAAGTTTAAGTTTTTTCAAATTCATGAACTTTTTTTAAAAACATGTTAATTTTTAAACCCATAATGTTTTTCCAAATGCATGAATATATTCAGATTCATATAAAAATCCGAAATTATAAAAAAACCAAAATATGTGAACTTTTTTCAAATTCATGAACTTTTGTTTCATACTCATTCAACTTTTTTCAAATCCGTGATTTTATATCAAAATTTGTGTTTTTAAAAAGCTATGAACTTTGTTCAAATCCAGGTTTTTTTCAAATCAATAAAAAATCAAATGCTTGATTTATATTTTAAATATGTTTTTTTTCAAAAACATATTTTTTGAATTTGCAAGAACAAATAAATATGTTAACTTTTTTGAATTCACGAACTTTTCCGATTTTGTTTTTGGGTTTTTTGCTTTTTTTAAAGTCAATAAGTGAACGGTCAAATGGCCAACCATTTTTTTAAGCTAACTGGCCAACCGTTGACCAAGCTAACCTGGTGCGCCCCGAGGAGCGATCGCTTCGCCATGTGATGGGCTGAACAACATCTGCCGGCACGTGTGCGATGAAACCCCTAACCGGCGCAATAGGCGCCAATTAGGAGGTCTCGCATGTGTGCTGGTGCTTCAGTCATTCTCTTATATACTGAAAAGTACGAACTGATTTAAAGCACGAACATGAAGGAAAGGCTGAATTTGAAGTGGAGTCGTTCTGCCTGCGCTCATATCTCGAATGGGCCGGCCTACGTAACAGGCAAACAGTGTTTGATTTTGCTGGTTTTGGGAACATTATAGATTGTTCGTTCGTCCGACTTTTTGTTTTCTTTTTCCTGTGTTTTTATCTCACTGTTTACTCATTTCGTTGGTTTTCCTTCCAGGATGTTTTTTGTTTTCCATTTTTTCTAATTCACAAAAAAATTCACTTCCACAAAACATTTTCAAATTCATGAACATTTTTCAAAATTGTTAACTTTTTAAAATTCATTAACTTTTTCCAAATTCATGAACATTTTTTTAAAATTTCATGAACTTTTATTCAATTCATATTTTTTTGAACTCATGAAGTTTTTGAAATTCAGAAGATTTTTTAAAGTTGTGAACTTTTTAGAATATGTGAGCACTTATTTTCAAGTTTGCAAACAGTTTTCGAATTCATGTAATTTTTCTAAATTTGAGAACTTTTTCATATTCATGATATTTTAACATATTATATATTATTTTTTGAAATTCTTGAACTTTTTTGGAATTTTTATTTTTTACATGTTTTATCTATAAAAATCCGGATCATGTTTTTTTCATGGAAACGAGCAAACGTGGCGAGATAACTAAGACGACAATGTCAAACCTAATGAGTGGTGGACCACAGGCATGCGCGTGAGAGCCAACTCGCTAAGTAGCGCTTAAGGCGCTGAAGTGGGGCTCCCTCAAATCCATTAGAAACCCGCATCGCCCCAAGCTCCATTGGAGGCCCCTCAAATGGCCCCTGCACCAACACCTTCTCGGGCCCTATCGCCGCGAGCTCCTCGGGCTCTGCGTGCTCCTGGGCTTCTGGCGCGACCTTGGTGCTTGGGGTAGTATGGGCCTTCTTGGGAGATCTAAAGACATTCAAGACGTGCTCGGTTCAGTCCCCGAGAAAAAAATTCTTCAACAAAAGAAAAGACAGAGATAAATTTCAACTTACGACGCCTTTGGTATCGAGAACCGCCACTGCCTAGGGCAGACCTCGACTTCTGAATTCGTCGTCGTAGATGCCTTCTTCCTCGTGGAGCCCCCTGCCCAGGGTCACCGCCTCTGGATCTTGGCATCCCGTCGCGCGACCGGCAGGAAGGGTGCAGCGGCGACGATGAAGAAGATAAAGATATTGGAGGGGATGGGCTCCGAGCTGTCTTTCCACTTCCTCTCCAAAGATCCGCGTCGGTGTCGCGGCCCCCGGGTTCATCGCCACAGGGCTCTAGAGCTCGATCCCGCAGTTAGGCCCTTGTGACCCCTGCTGAAAAGGCACTTTTCCTCCCTAAGTGATTTTGGTGTAGATGACAACACAAATTGCGGTTTAATTGTGTCAGTCCAAGGAGCCAAGGGGAGTGCTCGAGGTTCGCCCCGATTAGCTAGAACCAAGCTGAGGACAATTGCTCGCAAGGTGAATTAGCGTGTGAGGTGTCACGTGAAGAGACTAAGTAAGTGATCGTGATTGTGAGTTGTATTAACCATGTGCTGAAGTTAGATTTGTACACCGCGAGTCAGCGTGTTTGCATAGCATAATAACACATATAAGTTTAAGGAAAGGGTCATTTTAGTTAACCATGGCTTGTTTCTGTTTGATTTTCTCATATATATTCCTTTTTTCCTTTACATTTCTTACGAGCATAAAAGTGTTGTCTTTGTTGCCGATATTTGGCAATCTTGACATTTTTTTAGGTCAGGAAGAAAATTGATAACCAATCACTAGCCAACATTGTCAACCTTTTTGCATCGAACTGCTCTTATTCAATATGCCATTACCTCTCGTGATTAGTTAGAAGCATCTCATTTATTAATCAGAGATACCACGACACACTATCATCTCTCGCAAGATGGTACAATTTGGTGCGATGACAATGCTAGAGCAAGGGGTAAAGGCAATGGCAGTCCGAGGGGTAAGAGGGGCCAAGCGAAAGATATTGCTTTATCTTTTCGCAGGGAAAGAATAGGGGTAAGGAGACATGGTGATTTTCAAGAATTAAAGAAGCGGGACAGAATCAATGTTGTCGCCATACAAATTGGAAAACACGTGTCATCATAAATAACATACTCCCTCCGTCCCAAAATAAGTGTATTAAATTTGAGACACTTATTTTGAGACGGACGGAGTATAACATATATCTGGATGATTCGTATTTTTTTACTCAGTGGCAACACATAACAATTTAGCTAGTCAGTCATAATAACACAAACTACCATCAATATTGAAAATGTAAGCCACGGTCCACATACTGTAGAACTTCTCATTTAGTGATCTATATGCTACTAAGTTGATTGAATAGATCAAAGTTTTTTAAAAGAAAATAAAAATAGCACTAAATTTATACGTATAGTATAGTGAGCTTGTGTGGGGAATCCGGATGTCTGGATCCGACCGCGCACCGCTCCCATCCTCTGCCTCCCATGGCGCGTTCCCTGTCAGCCAACTCCCCTCCCTTCCCCAACCTCTCTAAACCCTAAATCCGAATCGCATCGCATCGCGTCGATCCAACGGGATTCAAATCAAATCGAACGAGAACAGAAAAACGAACGCGAAGCTCCGGAATCCCAGCAATGGATCGCTCCCGCTCGAAGCGCGGGTACCACTACGACCAGGACTCGCCGCCGCCCCGCTCCAAGCCCCGCTTCGACCGCCGCGGCGGGGGCGGCGGCCCGAACCCTAACGCCAACTACCACCGCCGCGGACCCCCCGGAGGTGGCGGCGGCGGCGCCTCCGACCGCCGCGGCGGCTTCCTCCCCCCGGACGCCGCACCGCCCCCTCTCCCGCCCCCGCCGCCGCCCGCTTCCTCCGCGGCGGCGGGGGGCGGGGGTCCCGGCCAGACCACCTCCTTCCGCATCCTGTGCCCGGAGTCCAAGACCTACGGCTTCCCCGCCAGCTTCATTAACAACGCCCAGGATGACAGCGGCGCGATCATCACTATCCACCCGCCCTTCCCCGGGGACCCTGTCCGCGTCATCGAGACGGCCGACGGCGTCCCACGCGAGGCGGATGGCCGCCCGCCGATGTTCTCGCCGGCGCAGGAGGCGCTCCTCATGGTGCACCGGCGGATCCTGGAGACGCAGCCTGACGACGGGGATGAGGACGGCGAGTACGGGCCCAGAGGCAAGGACGCCCGGGACCGGGGTAAGGTGACCACCCGGCTCATCGTGCCACGGCAGCATGTGGGGTGCCTGCTTGGCAAGGGTGGCAAGATCATCGAGCAGATGAGGTCCGAGACCAAGACGCACATCAGGATCCTGCCTCGCGAGCAGAACATGCCTCGATGTGTATCGTTGTCGGAGGAGGTTGTGCAGGTATGGTGCCTGCTACAATGTTGTAAAATATTTCAATTCTTCTTCTGATAAGAGAGCATTAACAGTTGGTGTTTTGATTGGATATAGCATTGGTATTAGCACTGCACCATTCGAAACTATTAGCTGAACTAAAAAAAGGAAACAAATGTGGGTTAACAATTATGGGTTAACAATTATGTTAAGTGTTGGAGAAGACTTGGACCGAAGACAAATCAAACATATGAAGGTTCAACTACTCTTAAGTTAGTGGGTAATGCCTCATGCTGTGTACCTTGAGATTTGGTTTCCATGATGACATTTTTATGTGGCTCATAGTGCCATGGTTGCCCTTCCATTGAAAAATATTGGTTCTGTGTGAGGAGGCGCGGGAAGTAAGCCAGTGCACAAATTTCTGCATCCATGTTTTCAAGTACTTGAGACTGAAGAGATGTCAATCAAGATTCGAACCCTGCAAAAAAAAAAAAGATTCAGTTTCATAGTTGGTCGAGTGCTATTCAGATTGTAGATAAGTTGTGAATGTCTTTCTCCATGGGCATTGCCGCATTGAATAAGTTAGGAGAAAACCATCATGTGGGGAGATAAAACAAGGAGAATATTGTGTGCAATCATGTTATTCTGCTACGAGCCAGTCTCATCTACCTTCCTGCGTGTTTATTCCTTCTCCCAAGTTAGTTAAGATATCTCAAGTTGGTTTGCTTCTATGTACAGTGACATTGCAGTGGTATGGGGATAATCACTGGCTTAGTACAGGGAAAAAGTGAATTCGTTCATTTCCTAAACAAGCCTGAATATTCCTCTTGTGCAAGCAATATAAGAAGCACAATACCAAACACTAATCAAACAAATGAGTTTTCAACTCCTCTCATAAGTTAGTGGGTGAATGTGTCATCTGCTATGTACCTCGAAATTAGGTTTTCATAGTGACCTTTGGCCTTTTTGTTTATAGCTCTCACAATTCCATTGACTGACCACCCATTCCCAAGACGTGTCCTGCTCAAGAATTGTTGTCGGCTGGTAGCTATGTATTCATTCTGGATCCTTTTCTGGTTATTAAACTTCTAATGCTGGCTTAAACATGACACATCCACCCACTAACTGTTCCAGGTAGTCACTGGCTGAAGATTTATCTTCCTTGAAATAGGTTTAAATCCTCACACGTCAAATTTAAATAAGTGACTCTAGTCTGCTGGTTGCTTGGTGGAGAACTATATGGACATCATATGTTTCTTAATGCCATCGACTTATTGTCTTCTCCAAAGCAGGAGCGGCCCAATTCTGCCCTTCTTCGTAGAGTAGGATCCTCTCTCCCTGTGGCGGGGGCTGCGTCCCGTGCACTTGTGTAGATGGCATCTAGGCCAGGGTTGTTTGGTGGCGTTGGTTGTGGTCTTGTCTTGAGTGGCCATGTGTTTGGCCTAGTTTTAGGCTTGTACAGTTCAACTCTTATCAATCTATCAATGCATCGAGGCGCAACCTTTGTATTTTCTCGAGAGGAAAACATCATATTGAGATTATGATTGTAATTTTAGATGCATGGCAGGATGAGTTACTTTTTTGTTCCCGGTCTTTGTTTTCACCGTAAGCTGTCATTGTCATGTGTATTATTCTCATGATATGTTGTTACAGGTTGTTGGAGAAGGAAATTGTGTTAAAAAGGCTGTAGCGATCATCTCTGACCGTTTAAAGGAAAGCTTACACCGTGATCGTGGTCCCTTTCTTCGTGGACGAAATTCACCCGAGCATCGTATTTCTCAGGCTGATGAATACCTGGGTGGTGGTCAGCAGATGCCTGCATTTGAAGAACCTTATCCCCGATTTGATCAAATTAGAAATAATGGTAGCATGGAGCCACCAGGATATGAGTTTGATTCAAATGGTAGCAAGTTCAATGAACATCCAGAGATTCCATTCGATGAAATCATATTTCGAATCCTTTGCCCGAATGACAAGGCTAGCAGTTTGGTTGGATCACGAGATGGAATAATAGATATGTTACAGGCTGAAGTTGGTGTTGATGTTAGGCTTACTGATCTTATTGCTGGATCTGACGAAAGGACTCTAATCATTACATCGAGAGAGGTAAATGGCACTACTTATTTCCCTCTAATTTATCACCCTACGTATTGTTCTGAAATTTTAATAGTTAATGAGGGTGTTTTCGTATACTACCCATGCTACTAGACACCACATGTGGTTTGGTTGTGTCAGTACCTAAAAGATACCAAGATAATGTCGCCGTGGAAAGGTGAAACTTGAAAGTAGCATTTTCGAACATATCAGCCGATAGTTCACTTGGATCATTCTGGCCAGGGCTGTAACGGCCAGTGCACTGGCCAGGGTCAGCCTGACATAAGAATTTAGGTTAGGTTTAAGTTAGGACATAAGTTGTTTTACTTTAAAAGAGTGAGTTTGCATCATATCTCTAGTTCAATCTGTTAGGCGTTCCCTTTATTATAATGGTATGTTAAACGGCAATTCAAAAGTTATCTCCAATCCTCCTCCTCTCTTGGTCAAACCCTCTGAATAGCACTCTGTCCTTGGCTCAACCGCTGAAGCATCACCAACCCGCGTCCTAATCTCAGGGCACTGGACCTTGGCCGGGACATCCAACAGAACCTGTTGTGTTAAAAACTGGCACATTTTTTCCAGGCAGAGAAGTTACAACTCAATCAACATATGGACTTGGTTTGATCACTCTAGAAATGAATTCATTGGCATTCTTTTAATCCTGACAAAAAAGATCTGTGCTGAACTGCTAGATTCTTAAACTTTGTTGATATCATGATGATAAGTATCTTCAAAACTATATTCTATGGTGCTTTCGCACTAAAAATGACTTGAAAACAACCATGTTCATTCAATCCTAAACTGCTAGTGGAATTTTGCACTCAATATATCATCTGATATTCACCATTGCCAAATGGGTATCAGGGTATGATCCTGGTATCTCCTGAAACAACACAATTTCACTTTGCTTGCTAGAAATCATTTTAGAGGTGTGGAAAGCTGTTGGATCATTACTCCCTTGCTTTTAGAAAATGCAAGAATTAATCAAAGATCTCAAGATATTATGGAACAAAATTTATGCATATTTTGGGGAAAAAAATCATGGAATAGGCCTTAGCCAAGTGTTAACACATGACATCCTCAGATTAGCCCACCATGATAAGTGAACATGCCGACTTCAGAGCTACAAAACACCATGTAATATTCTTTCGCCTTTTTGTTAACCGGGCTACTCCCCTTTCCATTAATTTTCATAACGGAAATACACAGTTCCACAGATAGAGATAACAGGAGGGAGTAGAGAGGGGAAGTAGCGAGCTCGGGCATCGTCAGGAAACCCACTATCTATGCCTGCAATCAGAATATTGATTATGGTGAAAAGACCTGACAACACCATAGCAATGCCTAGACTAGAAGAAGTACTGATAGAAATACAGATCCAAAGGCCGAACTGGCAAATACAGAACAAGAGCAGGAACTAAAACAGCCACAGCATCATCCATCCAAATCCAACATGGCCAGGGCAAACAAAAGACCACCAACCATCGCTTCATCTGCCTTTCCGGTGATTCACCTCGTCGTGGGGTACCATGCGCAGCTGCATCATCTAATATTCTTTCGCCTATCTCTGCCTGCAAAGTGATTTATAGAAATGCTGGAACAGAAGGCATGATTATGAACTTAAAATTTTACATCATTTTGGACCTGTGCAACTATTAGTTCTTTTGTTATACAGTATATCTGTACAATTATAAGATTACAAGGTTCTGAGAATTATTACTTTCACAACGATTGTGTTTTCAAATTGCTGGGCAAGTGGGTGTAAACTAACAATGATCAGATGCCAAAGAACTGAACTAGCATACTTACAGAAGCGGGATCTCTCTTGGACTGGCGGAAGTAAATTGTTTCATGGTTCACGATAAGGCTGTACTATATTATCACTATGTGTTGAAGTCTACGTCAGGAAATTTGCATAGTTCCATTATACTTGTTGTTCGTTTTGATGCACATTAATAGTAATTAAATGAAATGAAAAATCCATTTGATGCCTGTTAGTTAATTAGTACTTCACATGTCAGTTGGACTAAGCAGGTTTTGTGGTTAAATTACTCGTGCACAACACAACATGTTCAATTCTCATACACGGCTAGCTAGCTGATCAAAAGTAACGTTAGTTACTGTGTTACTAATCGGGAACTACCTTGCTTGAAGATTCTTTGATTTTTTAGTATTACCTGGTGAGAGTTCGAGGGTCAGCTATTAGTCAATTCGTGTAATTCGCGTTTCCCTCCAGTCATGGAAGTTGAGAAGTTGTCTAGATTAAATCATACTATGATATGTTAGCTAATTAGGTTGTTCAGTTACCTATTGGCGGCTGCTACCCATCAACCTGCTGATAACTTGCAGTTATCAGCCGCCTTATCTGCCGTTAGATACGCTTAATGAAGGTCGTCAGTTCCTCCCCCACATCACAGCATGCTCGTCGCCTCCGCAGCATCTTTTGCAACACAGACAAAAACCGCTCCATCGCAGAAGACGTCATCATAGATCTGGCGAGCGGCGATTGCCGGCGGCCGCATGTAGCACAGCCGGTGTCGCAGTGGAGCTGCAATGAAACATCGCCGGTGGTCGCCGCTGCTGCGATAGAGGCAGTGCCGCGGTGGATCTGCAATGCAACATCGCTGGGGCGTCGTCGCTCCTGCGATGGAGCATCGTTGGGGCGCCGACAGCACTGGCAGCGCCGGCGAGGGCTGCGTTGCAGCACCAGCAGCCGACGACCGTCGCGTCACAGCACCGTCGAACGCTGCATTGCAGCACCGGCAACCACCACAGGCCGCATAGCAGCGCAACGCCGGCGAGGGCTGCATTGCAGCGCAGGCGGCCGATGACGAGCGCCGTGTCACAGCACCGCCGAACGCTGCATCACAGCACTGGCAACCGTCGACGGGTGCAGCGTCGCAGGATCGGAGCATCTCTGCAGCGTCGCGAGTGTTTCATCACAACGTCCATGTGTTGTGTTTCAACATGGCCCCCGTCTTTGCATCGTATATTTTTGAGCAGCTTGGGCAGCAAAGCTCGCAGGGAGAAGAACAAGAGGTTAGAGACGGAGAAAGTGGATTATGTTTTGGAGAGAAGAATGGGTGGCTCACGCTCGCGGAAGATAAGGAAATAAGGTTCGGTGGTTGGTGACTGACGCGAGTTGCGCGAGAGACGAGCACCGCACGAGTTGATCGGACGCGTCCTGACGCGGTTTATGGCAACCAAAAATCAGTCTGTTGGTTTTAAACGTTTTCCTTATCTATTATGTTACCAATCTTCAGAGCTGCGGCGCAACTCGAGTTGAAAAAAAAGGCACCTCGTATCTTTGCCTAATGGTCACAACAGCAGTGGCGGAGCCAGGTTTACAAAAGTGGGTGTACATAATTCAAGATCAATGTTATCTTAATTAGAACTAACTGATATATGCAAAATACTCTTGTTACGCTTGTATCTACATGTTCTTCGAGTGAAAACCAAAATTAATGGGTGTACATATGTACACCCATTTCCTACTGTAGTACACCCATTTCCTACTGTAGCTCCGCCCATGACAACAGTATCTGCTTGCGTGTAACCTTAGTTTGGCCTTCTGTCGTGATGCATGTATACTTTAATCTCTGTTCATTCTGAATACTAAAAGTTATTTTAGTTGAAGTGTTATGTGCTCGCATGGATATAAGGGAATGCCTGGCAGTTTGTATGAACCATCATCTGTAACTGAAATTTGGGGGATCGCTTGTTTCCTTCATGGCTTTCATTTCGATATTCTTAACGTGTCCTTTTTGTATATATAGGGCCCAGACCATGAGCTTTTCCCAGCTCAAGAAGCATTGCTGCACATCCAAACCTTTATCGTGGATCTTGGCCCTGACAAGGATAACATTATCACAACGAGGTTACTTGTCCCTTCAAGTGAAATTGCTTGCTTTGAGGGGAGGGATGGATCATTATCTGATATACAGAGACAAACTAGCGCAAATATACAGATATTACCAAGAGAAGAACTTCCTTCTTGCGCCCTGGAATCTGATGAGCTCATACAGGTTGGTATTCATGGGCAGTGCACATTCACTTCTGCTATATTTGAGAATTTAACCAGGTAGCGCGGATCCATGTACAAACACCTGCATGGCTGTATATAAATGTATTTTTTTAGTGCATGCCAATTATTTGGGAGGGATGGACTTTCTCTGTCAATAAGTTAAGAGCGAACTTTGCTGAAATACATTCTTCGTTTTCTGAACCAAGCTGGAATTGGTCTGTTTTTTACTTGCTTCTTGCTCATGAGGAATTATGAAGTTTGATGCTAATGTTGTTTGTTTCTTCCTTGAATGTAAAATTTACAATACTTGAGTTTGAAAGTTCATTGGCCATTTATTAGTGAGGCTCACCACATTATGTTTTTACAGATTGTAGGAGAGATTCGAGCTGCTCGGAATGCTCTCATGCAAGTAACTTCGAAACTACGAAGTTACATATACCGTGAGATGTCTGCTCCTATCCAAATGGGCAGCATTAATGTACATGGATCCATTTCTCCAGCAAAAGGCTCACCTCGAGGACTATATGCTGGAAATGACCTTCCAATGCCTATCTACCAACAGGCACCACAAATGGCAACTTCGTGGCACTCAAAGGTATCTCTGAAACTCATGCAACAAATGATGATTTCCCCCTGATGTCTCTTCTTTGCTACTGTATGGATCTCCCGTCTTTCAGTTATGGCTATATTCTATCCGCGTCTTTCAAAATGGGTTTTGTTGTGCATCCCACATCAATTTACTGTTAAGTTGACTAGGGTTATACAACCTTGCATTCTTCATGGCAGAGCAAAACAGTTACCTAAAGGACTAATAATCATAGGGAATTTTGTGCTATATGATGTGAATATTTGTACTGTGTGCAATAGCTAGTGTGTGTATTCCTCTTCTAGTTTTTTCCTACGCCTGCATTCTGATGATTATGTGTGGATCATACATATGAAATTTTCAATCGCAGGATAGTGGACTTAGTGCAAGTGGGTCGTTTGAGCAAGGGAGCAGCATTAATGATGATATAAGACAAACTAATACAAAGCGGTAAGTTTTTTGTTGTTTTTGTTGTTTTTTTTGCTAATTTACAAAGCGGTAAGTCAGTATCATCGTTGTCAGTTTCTCTGCTCTGTTGATCCATGACCACCTTACTTTTCTGCCCATCAGATTTGCTGTCCCCCTAGTGACTAGAAGCACATTAGAAGTTGTCATACCCCAGAGTGCAGTTGCAAGCCTCAGCATGAGGGCTGGAAGCAAGCTTGCCCAAATAAGCGAGGTGCTGTATATCCTGAAATTTTTAAGCAAGTTAAAGACGGATATGACAGATCTACACCATTCTCACTTTCTAAACTCTGTTGGTAACAGATGTCCGGTGCATCCGTCAAGCTTGCTGAAGATAGACCTGGAGTCATGGAAAAAGTTGTTCGAATATCTGGTACCCCCGAGCAGGCCGACAAAGCTCAGAGCTTGCTCCAGGGGTTCATACTTAGCAGTGAGTCTCTCTCGCCCCTTCCCCCTCTATGAGATTCTTTCTGTTTTTTTGCATCCTCTGAGATTATCCATTCATCATCTGCACTCTGAAATACTGAACGCTTGTCCCCTTTCCGCTTGCCCAGTCCAAGACGACATTCCTTCGGGCTAATGAAGACATTACCACGTCTTACCCGTCGCGTGCTCAATAGGCGCCGATTGTCTAATTCTTGTTTCCAGGAATCGCCTGTGTACTTTAGATGGAATGCACGAGTGTATCTCTCTCCAGTTGTATGCATTTACCCTGATCAAGCCCTGTGTCTTTATTTGTAAAGTGTTCGTGTATGATATTCTCTGATCTTTACCTATTCAAGCTGTTATGTTGTATTACAAATGTACTTTATCTTTCTCACATTAAGTAGCCTAAGAAACACCATGGAGATTACTTCTACACCTCTTTCCAATAGCACGACTTCATCCTTCCGCTGCTAGCAATTGCAGATTGGGTGCTTTCGTCCAATGTAACCCGAGATGGGTACCTTCTTTGTGCACTCATGTATTAATGATATGAAAATATTTTTAACTGCTGGTTGATTGAAGCCTTGAAGGCATGTGATATTCTGGAAGTAGAGCAAATTGTGTTAGAAGTGGATATTGATTATATGTATCGATTCGATTCACCATATATCCAGCAGGTCCTTTTTTTTTACATCTATGCCCAGCAGGTCCTAGTTACCTACGAAGCACTGGTTTTTGTTAATCCAAGACTGCTTTGAGGCCATCGATGCTGTATGTTCTACCCGAAACTTAATGACTGCATTACTTCCATGTTTATATGGAGTTGAAGTGCTGTATTTGTGCTGAGTAATGCGTATCACAATTCACAGGCACAATGAAGTACTCCCCCGTTCCTAGATATAAGTCTTTTTAGAGACTAATATGAACTACATACGGAGCAAAATGAGTGAATCTACACTCTAAAATACGTCTATATTCATCCGTATGTAGTCCATATTCAAATATCTAAAAAGACTTAAAGACTTGTATTTAGGAACGGAGGTAGTACACAACATCTCCGGAGCATAAACATTTATCGACAACATTGGAGTGAGGTTTGATCGTATCACAATGCAAATCCATTAACCCTCTATTTGTAACTCAGCCTTCCTATGGGCATGCCCTTGTCACTACAAGGACTGAAATTGTTGAGTGAATTGCGAAAAACCACCACATTGAAGCGTAGGTTTGCAGAATAGACTCTTCTACGAATTTGTGTCAGAAAACACTGATTTTGGTCCTAATCTTTTGCAAAAAACACTGATCAACCGTTTTATGCATTTTAACCTCGATTATGACATGTGGGGCCCTGGTATTTTTGCATAATCACCCTTCGGGTAAAAGTACAAAACGCAATCAGCTCCTCGTCGCCGGCCTGCAGCAGAGGCATCGGCGCTCATGGTCCTCGTCGCCAGCCATGGGAGGCTACGAGCTCGCTCAACTCGCCGCTGCTTCGCGCCGCCGCCCGTCACGGTTGCTCGCGGCCGCGCAGCAGCCCGCCGCTGTTGCGCACCGCCACCAGCCGCCGCTGCTGCTCGCACTGCCTGCGGCTGCACCGCTACTGCGCGTCCCCGTCGCTGCTGCTCGCGACCGTGCCGTTGCTGTGCGCCGCTGCTGCTGCTCGCACTACTCGCGGCCGCACCGCTGCTGCGCGTCACCACCGCTGGTCGCGGTCGCGCCGCTGCCGCCGCCGCTTGACCAGTGACGAGCACCGCGGGAGGCAGGGGTCGCGCCCGAGCTGCCTGCCGCCGCGCGGGCGCCGCTTGCTGCGCTTGCAGCCGGGAAGGGAGGTGGCGGCGCTGGGAGGGCGGGGGCGCACCGGGAGGGAGGTGGCGGCGCTGGGATGCGGGGGCACGTCGGGAGGGAGGTGGCGGCGCTGGGAGGCGGGGGCGCGCCGGAGGGAGGTGGAGGAGCAGGGAGAGGGGAGAATTTTTTAGCGAGGGAAGGACGTTTTGGCAAAAAGACAGTTAGCCATATCAGCAAATGATGGGCTCCATCTGTCATAATCGTCATTAAATGGGCCAAAGCCATCAATTGGTGTTTTCTGCAAAAGATTGGGCCGAGAATCAGTGTTTTCGGGCACAAATTCATAGAAGAGTCTTTTCTGCAAAACTACGCGTCAATGTGCTGGTTTTTTGCAATTCACTCGAAATTGTTATACTCAGGCTACCAGCCCTCGAATTATTAGCCAATCCAACCGTAACATGATCATCGTCACATAATAGCAACAGCAACATCATAGTATCACATAGAGTGAGGGTGACATTAAACCAAGCATTGTCCTTTCGATTTGCACAAAAATCCCCTTTTCCTTCAATTTACCAAGTTATTAATAACATTAGACCTGGACAAGGATGCTACTTCCTGTTTTTGAAAGGAAATTTCAATATGAACTATACATACGGACTGACATGAGTGAAGAAACATACTAAAACGCATCAATATACATCTGATTCAGAAAAAAGTCTGAACATCTTCTCTTATAATTTGGAACGTAGGGAGTAATTTTTGAATGAGGAAGCCAATCCAACCGCACAACTGTAACAAGATCATCGTCACATAATGGCATCAGTAAGTTAGATATCCTTTGTCCCCTGAACTTCAATCAGTAAACAGAACATCAATGTCTTTTTGACAAGTACAGCTGTACAGGTATCCTGTTTTGATAGAGAAGCATCATATAAGAGTGGATTGTTAAGGCATGTACGTGGTACTATCTTAGCAGTGCCATATAAGATAATGCTGAGGTGAAGGAAGAGAAACCAGGCATGTTACTATCTTAGCAGTGCCATATAGGATAATGCTAAGGTGAAGGAAGAGAAACCAGGCATGTACGTGGTAGGCATGTACGTGGTACTATCTTAGCAGTGCCATATAGGATAATGCTGAGGTGAAGGAAGAGAAACCCGAAGAAAGGCTATGCCTTCTCTTAATTAAGAGGGTCTCTTAACAACAAATTTCTCACCACGTATTGAGGAATATCTATTCTAGTTAATAAAGATAAGTTAAGAGACAATCCATTGCACACCATAATTTTTTGTCATCTCTAGACTACGTAGCAGGATTAAGCTAAAATTGAAAACTGCATTATCAACCATCGTACATACCCTGTAGCCAAACCGCAGGCATAAAAATAGCAGCATGATCAGTAACAGGATAGTCATAACTAAAGGATAACTAAAGATATCCTTTGTCCTCTGAATTTCAATCAGTAAACAGAACATCAATTGTCCTTTTGACAACTACTGGTATATTTTGGACATCCGCTGCGATTAAATGAAAGAATCAGTTGAATGCTGATCCTACTCTTTTGCGTTTGCCAATCCGTGGGCACAAAGAAAAAAGAACAAAACAGAAATCTAGTAACATATCATCATGGCATCAGCAACATGATAGTATCATAAGTTAGTTCAAATCTTTGATAGAGAGAAGCATCACACTGTCTCTTTATGGATGCTACGTAAGGTTAAATTAGACTAGGAAGGTCCTAAGAACTGAATTGTTATGAATGAATAGCAAATCCAACTTGAATAGCAAATCCAACTGCACAAAGAACGCAAGGCAGACATAAAAATAGCAGCATGAATCATCGTCGCATAATGGCATCAGCAACACGATATTCATAACTAAGACCTTTGTCCCCTGACCGTCAATCAGTAAACAGAACATCAATTGTCCTTTTGAAGTACAGGTATATCCCTGCTTCGAGACATATGACCCTATATTTTGGACACCCGCTAGAGTTAAATGAAAATCACAGGTGATTGCTGATCCTACTCTTTTGCCTTTGCCAATCCGTTGGGCACAATTAGCAGAAAGAACACAAAGCATAAAACTAGTAACATGATCATCATTGCATGAGCATCAGCAACATATCATAAGTTGGTCTAAATTTTTTGTCCCTTGAACTTCAATCAGTAAACAGAACATAATTGTTCTTCTTTGGAAGAGTAAGAAGTAAATAAAGGACGCTAATGTGCAACCAGATTAGTGAAGTAGAGTCGTGCCAATCTCAGGAAGTTCCCCAAATTACGGCAAACCAATAAAGGAGATCACATCAATATCAACACCATAATAATCATCAGATGGCTTGTTGCAAAGCATAATAATACGACGAACACGATAATCCGACAATTATTTAAGCACCTCAAATCACAACGATTTCTCGTTACCAAATCCATCAATCCACAACAGCCCACCGACCGACACAGACAGACACGGACGCTATTAGAACAGAATAGAACACAAAGTATATCGAGCGAGGGAGGAGGAAAAAAAAGCTTAGATCTTGTCGATGTCCTCGTCCTCGAATTGGATGTAGTCGCTGTCGCCCTCGCCCTCCTCGGGGCCGTCGACGTCGACGCCCTCGTTGAGGCGGAGCGTGTCGGGGAGCTCCCCGTAGGCCTTGAGCAGGCGGGCCTCGTCGTTCATGTACTTGAGGATGACGTCGGCCTTGTCGTCCTGGTAGTCGCGGAGGCCGACGAGGACGATGTCCCCGGCGGCGATCCAGACCTTCTTGTGCATCTTGCCCCGGATGTGGCAGAGGCGCTTGGTGCCGTCGACGCAGATGGCCTCGCAGCGGCCGTTGCCGAGCATCCGCGTCACCTGCGCGTACTCCTGCCCGTCCTCCTTGAACACCAGCTCGCGCTTGTCGTCGTCCGCCTCGTTCTTGCCCCTCTTGCGGTTCTTGCCTCCCTTACCCTTGTTCTTCGGCATGGCTGGCTGGCTGGGCTGGCTCTGGCTTGGGTCGCGGCGACGGAGCTAGACGAAACCCTCGGCTTTAGATCGAGATGGGGAGCGGTGGCGGTGCGGTCTGCGGTTTCTGGGCTCGGGTTGGGCTTGCGGGTCGGAATATATAGGTGGAGGGGGCTGTGTGGCGATAAGGGGAGGCGTGGAGAAGTCCTGGCCGCTGGATTTAGGGTTCGGAGGGATGGACGGTGGCGATTCGGCTCTGGGGTGTCGTGTGCGGGTGGGCCTCCGAAGAGGGGAGGGAGGGGTTGTGGGTGGACACGAGGACTCTGGGAAGTGGGGATCGACGGGGATCGGGACTTTGGAGCTTGGAATCCAATCCTCCGTCTGGTTGAGTAGCGCTCAAGGAATCCATCCCCTGTGACATTATTATTAAGAAGGAAGGTGTGAGACACCAAATTTTAAATCCACAAAATAAATTCCGCTCCACAGGATCCGAACTTGGGTCTGCCAAGGCACACAAATGTGCTCTTGCCACTGGGTTAGGTGCCTGTCCACTGGGTTAGACTGAAGAGCTCTTTTTGTATGGTAGGTGTAGGAAGACTAGTGTTTTATGGAATTTTTGTCGAAAGAGACCACCTGTCCAATGCCAGAAAAGACCCCCTTCGGATGAAATTGTCAAAAAAGACCCCCTCGACCGTGGCGGCAGGCGACACGTGGTACCTGCCGCCACACCGGGTGGCGGCAGTACTGTTCACGCACTATTCGCACAGCGGGACGATTTTCGAACAGTAGGACGGAAGCGATGTGAACAGTGCTGCCGCCTACGGGCGTGGCAACAGCACTGTTCATTGGGGGGGGGTGAACAGTACTTTAAAAAATAAAAAAATAGCAGAAAAATTAAAAAAAAACTGAATTTTTTATGGCAGCAAAGACGATCGAGTGTTCTAAGTGGGCGCAAAATTTCAGTTTTTTTTATTTTTTTGCTATTTTTTTAAACACTGTTCATCCCCCGATGAACAGCGCTGCCGCCACGCCCGTAGGTGACAGCACTGTTCACATCGCGCCCGTTTCCGTCCTGCTGTTCGAAAATCGTCCGGCTGTGTGGAATAGTGCGTGAACAGTACTGCCGCCACCTGGTGTGGCGGCAGGTGCCACGTGTCGCCTGCCGCCACGGCCGAGGGGGTCTTTTTTGACAATTTCATCCGGAGATGGTCTTTTCTGGCAATTCCGTTGGGCAGGTGGTCTCTTTCGACAAAAAATCGTGTTTTATGTTGGAGTGTTCTCACACCGTCACTCAACCACCTTGACCCCCTTGGTACTGCTGTTGTCCTACAACTCAATAAAACCGAAACAAAAGCTTCGATTCGCTAGACACTACACCTTTGATATTGAAGTAAGGGGTCAACCGTTTCCACATTCAATATTTGAGGAATCAATGACATGAGATAAAACTTAACAACCACCATTAGTTCTACTAAACACATTGTCTTCACATAAAAAACCCATTTAGAGATAAAGGCACTTTCAAAAAGGGGTGATGAAACAAGAGGAAACCCTAGTTGCCTCCCATGTCACCCGAACGAACGACGCGGGGTCCTCTCGAAGTGATTTTTGATTCTCGATCATCTTTTTTTATGCTATAAACAAGAGCGAGAAAATGAAAGGGTATAAGGGAGGGACGGACGGGCTCTTGTCGCAACCGCTAAGAGATAGGTGCTTACTTTTTTTCAAATAGACATTGTCTCAGACGTCTATTTGGAGATATCCTTATTGTTCTTTTTGCAAAAGACAAAAGAAAAACATCCTAGCGGAGGTAGGGGTGGCCGGTGGGCCACAACCCACTATAGGATTTTTTTTGCAATTTAATAACTCTCATTCATTTAAATAAATTGGATTATAATCGTTCAGCAAGCAGGGAACTAAGAAGTTTGGTACATAATTAATCTATAAACACCTTATTCTATATAGTGAGGCTTGCCTTTTTTTCTGACGGGGTATTGTGAGGCTTGCTTAGCGCAAAGATGCGCCCCTTCACCCTTGGTTGCAAGATTCAAGAAAATAAAATAATAATAATTATATGAACAGTTTTCAGTATTGGCTCACCCCTGACTTTTTTTTCAAAACAGCTCAGCTACTACTTTTTTTCTCGAATAGGTAAACAAATTTAAGTGTTGTATTAGAAAGTAACATTGAAATTTGTTTTTTGTACGCAGATGCACAGTTGATTTTTCATGAAAATTTGTACATTTTCGAAATATATTTTTCATGAAAATTTGTACGTTTTCGAATTTTTTTTGGAGATCAAAGTCCTACGCGTTGAGACAGTGCGCTTCATCGTCGTCATCACCGTCGCGTCCACCCCCGTGCCTTGGTTCCGAGGGAAACACGAGTCGCCAGATCTCCCGGTACGCACCGGAGCTCCCTTCTTCCATGGCCTGACCCGACCACGACCGAGAACCGCATTAACCTCGCGCGCTCTGCCTCTATCCCTCTCTGCTTCTTGCACCAGGATCTGCCCCTTCTCCGACCCGAATCGCGCGGAGATGGACGCCGGCGGCAGCGGCGGTGGCGCCGACCTGAGGAGCAGCATCAAGAAGTGGAAGATCATCTACCCGGTGTACCTCAACTCCAAGAAGACGGTCGCCGAGGGCCGCCGCATCGCCGCTGCCAAGGCCTGCCCCGACCCCACCTGCATCGAGATCGCCGACAGCTGCGCCTACCTCAAGATCCCTCGCGCCATCGAGGTACCCATGTCGTTTTCCCCCTGTCTTTTCGTTGAATTTTTGCAGCCTGGGATTCCCTCTGCTCTTCCTTCGATTTGTACGGACATTGATGTTTGGACTGGTTATGGTGTATACGCAGTTGGATAAGGCGTATCCGCGGGATTTCTTCCAGGTGGGGAGGGTGAGGGTGCAGCTCACGAATGATGACGGCTCCCCAGTCAACCCCGCAATTAGAACAAGTAAGCACTAAAACTGCTCATTGATCCTGGAACACCCCTTGACTTTCATCTTTAATCATTGTTTGGTAATGTGGAAGCTATCCACTGCAAAATAAAAGGTCAAGGACATCTAATTCTATACACGATTCATACCATTTTCAAGCCATCCCAGTTCCTGTTAGTGCAGCTAGTAGAGCCTTCAGGAATAGATTTCTGCTATGTCAATGTTTCCTTCGCTTCTATGAAGGAAGGTCGATCCTCTTTTTAAGTCCTAAAGATGTTACTTATCACGAGCTATTGCTACACACTGTTAATTCCCTAGAAGGAATTTAATTTTGGTCCCATGCAACTCTTGTTGTACTGTTTTCAAAGTTTTGTGAAATCAGTATCCCCCTGGCACATTAAGATGTTGATTCTCTATATTTCACATTAATGATGCATGGTAGAAGAACTGTAGTTCATTTTCTACGCGACTCTCTCTTCATTTAACCAGTGCAATGTTGTGGATACGTGATTACAATCTTAATCATCATAAGTTGCAAAGATTTGTTTCTTTGAGATGAGTGCTTTGGAATATAGTCGCTCCTAAGTTAATGGCAAGGAAGTCTCTTCTAGAATGAGCAGAAGATAATCTCCACAGTCCACACTAGTATGCTATAACTATGGGCCATCTTAATTAAGTATATATTCCTACCTGATTGCTCATATTGATACTATCATCTTGAATTGCTTACACATGGTTTGTGATGGTTTACCCTTTTTTTTGCGGGATAAGGTTTACCCTATTGACTATTATAGTCAGATAGTGATGCTGTGAAGTGTCATCAAGCTGTGGATGTTCTGTAAATTTAGTAGTTCAGGACAATGCAATAAACAATGTAACATTCAACGAATTCAATGTCTAGTCTTTTAATATATTCGGCTTGGCTTGATTTTTTTTTCCTGCTCTTAGTTAGACAGTCTTTTGCCCAAGTCAGATATGTGTGTGGCTGATCCATCTCAGCATCCTGACGCATATTTCCATTTAATGGATCAACAAATAACAACACATAAGTATTACCAACATTGATTATCAAGAGTTATCTTTCTAGGAGAACTGAAGTTGCAAATATGGGTGAATAAACTTAGTAATCATATTACAAGGCATACTAGGTGGCATAGGAATAATTAAGAAATTATGCTGAAATGAAATAAATGATGGTAAAACATTTTAACATAATAATGATTAATCAAACTTACCTATCCCATATTGCGCTGTGAAGTCACATTCAAGAGTTTTTCATACTAAGCATTCGACATTCTCCAAATCTGTTTAGTTTTAGTATGTCTGTGACAAGGAGCTGCAAACTTGGAAACAACCATGAGAATATTCACACACAAAAAAAATGTTTCCACCCAGCTCTCGGGACTCGTAGAGTTATGGTGCACAGACATAAATAATAAGCAAAGGCTGCGGCTTGGCTTGTTTTGACGTGTACATGAATTCTCGTGAAGCCTTGTCCAACATAGCATGACTAACTAAAAAGGGTAAGTTTGGAGATTGAAAAGAAAGGGACAAGGTTGAGATAAACTACATGGACCACTTTATTTTGATATGCTTCCCTTGACGTTAGTCGGTAAAACAGTAAAATGTTTTTTTTTACTGTTTTCCTTATGCAAATGAAATTTCTGCTTACACAAGCGGAAACTTTTCTGGTAAATGAGTTTTGGAGCATAGCGAATAAAGGAACCCATAGATAGGAGATATAAGACCATGCTTGCAAAGGATTAGGAGATCTGCTATAGTCGTCGTGGACCTTAAACCGTTATGTTTGCAACGAAGTATTCCCTGTTTGTGCTATCAGGAAATAAAGTATTGTTGACACGGATTTCTTTTGTCCAATTCTTTTTGTAGATAGATACTTTAGGAGATCCCTTGGGTGCTACATGTGTTTGCCATGATTGTTCCATTTCCAGTTTGTAGTATGGTTATTTTAGCTGATTTACTAGTCCTTCGTACTATGTGATTGTAGCTTAGATGCAACAGTATGGACAAAATGGCTGGTAACTCATGGTCCTAGCTCAGATTACAAGGGAAATTCTCTCACTTGCCATGGCCTAATGATGCTTGTGTCGTGTTGTCAGTATATGAATACCACCGAGAGGATGGCTGGACTGATATGATAATGACATTCTTTGATTAATTCCTGCTTAATTGCAAATGAAACGTGGCAATCAAGAGATGGGACGACTCCTAACAATATAAACTAATATTATCATATGCCTAACAAATACACCTACAACAATAGCATCCTTATCCTTATTCAGCTGAGCGATGCCTGGAATTGGGCTGGCTGCCATTGAGGCCTCCTTGCGCACATCCCATTGTCCACTACAGGGCACATAAATACTTCAGTTTGGATGTTGTGTGGCATCAAAGCGCCAGGGAGTAAAGTGTGATGCCCTATGTGGATCATGTATTTCCTGGGCTTTGCTTGGCAGTGTCGTCAAATCTTGTGCATTGTGCTTTTATTTAGCCCGTCTTGGTAGACAAGAATGCATCAAAAGAATGGACTTATCTTCAGTTATCCTTGATGCTGTATAATATGGCTAGTTTGATTTTACCATCTCTATGTAATGTGGGACCATGCCTATGCATCTGTGTTGAATCTGAGTTCTGTTAGCCAGCAGCTCAGCACCATGTTAGTGATATTTTTTATCTGAAAATTGTATTCGCTGTTAAGTAGAGCTGATGCATGATAGTGGAATCTTGAGTTTCTTTCCTCCAAATTCAACTTTTTTTCTCACTGTTGGCGAAAACTTCCATCACATATACTCCCCCCGTTCACTATTATAAGATGCTCTAACCTTTTTTCTGAATCGGATGTATATAGATGCGTTTTAGTGTGTTTGTTCACTCATTTCAATCCGTATGTAGTCCATATTGAAATATCCAAAACATCTTATAATAGTGAACGGAGGGAGTAGCTCTTAAGGTGGTCAAAATCGTCTAATAGGATAAACATGGCTGTATTCACCTGGATGTTGCCTCTAGTATAATGTTGCCTTCTATAGTTTTGTAGATTCTCTGCAACCGTTAAGCTTTCCCTGTTGCCCCTCACAATTGAGTGTGCATGTAAGTTAGTTGTTAATAGAGCCTTTATCTGTTGATTTGTAGTGTCTAAGGCCATCCATCCATATCATTTGGAGACGTATTTTTGCTATTTTTTTTAGAGGATTCAGGGGGTAATTACAATGTTGCTTAGTGCCATTCAGGGGGTAATTACAATGTTGCTTAATGTTATTTTTTATGTTATCTTTTTAATTTGCTCAACACATTTTGTTCCCTTTTTGGGGGAGTAAAGACGACTTGCAGTTGTAATTCCTAGTTACTTTGAACATGGATATTTCCCATGATATGTGTGTCTGGCAATCTTGTATTTACTCAACACATTATGTTCTCGGGTTACTTTGATATGTCTGGCAATCCTGAGATATTTATAGCAAGAAAGGATATTTCCCATGATATGCGTGTCTTTGAACATGTTTTTGTCTGTCCTACTGACACCAGGTCTTTGCATTGCAGAGAAGCAGCTAATGATCCAAATAGCAGAGCTGGTCCCCAAGCATCATGGGAGGACTAAGAAGCAGGAACCAGTGGCAGGTCCATCAGTTACGACTACTAACAAGAAAAATAAGAAGAAGAAGTAGCATTCTGTGTTGTTTTTTCTGTTCCTAGAAAGTTTGCTAGAAAATTCGTCAGAGGGAGTTCTTGGTTGTCTGTCTGCTATGAGGCCTGAAAAACTGTGAATTTTCTGAATTTCTTATTTTATATGGTGACTTCTGCAACCGTTTTTCTTGTGGCCTTGAAAGACTAAAAGTGGGAACTACCTACTGTTGTTTGCAGCATTGGGAGTTTGAGTTTGCAGATGATTTCAGTTTGGTAGGGCTTTACTTGCAAATCCAAAGGTGTTGGAAACTAGTATGAATGAATGGAGTTCACCTGAAAAGATATGTATGTGGCTAATTGAAGTGCGTGTTTTGTCGCGGGAAGCAAGTGGAAACGCAATTGTTCCAACTTTTTGGGTCATCAAGTGTTTGGTTTTGCGGAACGCATCAAACGGGACCAACTTTTTGGGTCATCTAAGTGTTTGGTTTTGTGGAATTCCACAGTAGGAAATATTTTGTACTCCCTCTAAAGAAATATAGGAGCGTTTAGATCAAGTACTACTCCGTAACACCTTACAGTGTCTTTATTTTTTCTCCTGAGTGCCTAACTGCCTATGCCCAACTCTTGGTTGTCTTCGTGGCATGCTACCACATGTGTGGCATTCACTCTAGATAGTAAGCAAAGTAAAACTGTCTCCAGGCGTTCAGTAATCAATGGGTTTTTCTTTCTAGATAGTGGAAGATTGCTTCTCCATATCTCTTTGGTGAAAGAACATAGCAAAAAGATTGCATCAACCGTGTAATATCAATCACAGATAAACTGGAACGTACAGCCATATCCAATAATCAAACCAGTCGATACAGCCTGCTGATGAACACCAAGTACGAGAAAAACTATGGACAAAGTGCCTGCTTCAAGTTTCAAGCGTGGGGAGGACGACTTCCTAGCATTTTCCCCCTAACATATATTCTTCCCGTCCTCTGTTCTTGTGTGCATGCCATGATCCTCTTTGACTCTTCGTTCTCTGAAACAAGTTGAAGGAAATGAGAAGACACAAAATGTATCCAGACTTAGAACAAACTAAACAAAGAGAGCAATAAAAAGCATCAATACAACTCACATGTGTTACTTTTTAGTGTAGAAGATCAATAGTCGATATTTGTCTCCAAGCTGTAGGGTTCTCTTGTGTACATCACGTACCATTTCCTTTTGTTGTCTCCCTCCCGTGCATACCCCTTGACACGCCCGACATGGCTGAATTTTGCCCACTCGGGGCCGATTGTCCCGCAGCTATGGAACTGAGCAGTGCTATGCTGCAGTCCAGATTCAGTTGCCTTGGTTTACGCCTTGCATGTATTCCGGGAGTGCTTCCATGTCGTAGTCCTCTAGCAAGAGGGTTTGGAGTAATGGCACACCCTCCAATACCTTCATCTTTGGGCACATGATGATGGTGAGCTTCTGCAATACGGGGAGATCAGTGATCCTCTCCAGGTCAGGGTTTTGGGACACTTCAAGATCGACAATAGAAGCGAAATTCTCAAGTGAACTGAGGCGTTGGATGTTTTTCAGCGATAGTATTCTCAAAACCCTTGCATGGAAGGAAAGGCCTGGAGGAAGGCGCCTCAGTTTGCAACGCTTGAGCTGAAGCTCCTCCAAAACTGGCATGGCTTTCACTTGCTCCTCCCACTCCCACGCCTCCCATTGCACCATTTCTATTAAGATCAGCTTGTTCAATCTGGGAAATGCAGCAATCGTCTTGGAAGGAGGAGGATGGTAGACTTGCATGAAGTCATGACCAACATGCTTGATTGCTGGAGCATTGCATATATGAATGAACTGCAAGCATGGGAGCTCACATAGGCCATCAGGTAGTTGGGTGCAGCAAGCCAGGCCATTTATCCATAGAGTTTTCAAACTCTTGAGGTTGAGGGCAGACGCAAATGTGGACATCATCCACCTTGGTAGCCGTCGACCAAAATATCTTACAATTTCCAGGCTTTCTAAACTGGGTGGAGGGCACAACTCATCAAACAACTCTATGATTTTGCTTTGCTCTTCCTCAGAGACACCTTCTTCCTCTTCAACCAACCCATCGTCTCCCGTCCTACTGCCGCAACGTAAGATCAGGTTGGTAAGATGCACTTTCTTACAAAGCCTTGCCTTTTGAGCGGATGAGGCATCGTATACTTTCTCCAAACTGTTCAACCCAACCATCCTGAGCTCACAAAGAGGGCCCAGCTCTTCCAAACTACACCACTCACCATCCACGTGGCCTGGAAATCCAAAAAGTATCCTTATATTTGTCAGCCCACGAAACCCCCGGGGTATGGTGGCATTTTTACTCGTTTTGTTCATGTTAAGATACCTCAGGTTTCCTAGTTTTACAATCCCACTAGGAAGATTCGTCAAATTTCTACAACTTCTAAGGTCAAGTAGCTGCAAAAATTTCATCTCGCCGATGTTATCTGGCAGCCTATATATGTCAGAGTCTCGTACGGACAAATACCTCAAGTGCTTGAGTTGATATAGATGATCAACCAATTCATCAATATTTGCAGACTAAATGTGCAAAGTACGTAGACTTGAAAAGGAAATAAGTGTTTCATTGGGATTGCTCTCGAATTGGCCAACTGATATTAGTGTCCTCAGATGCTTCTGCTCTCGTAACATGCTCCACTTCAGTTTACCTGATTCAGATCCTCCGGTTTCTATAGATAAACGAAGAAACTTTTGCGAATCAAGTTTACTAATAGTGCAAGTCTCTCCAGTGTGAGCTACTAACGTTTCATCTTGTGTCATGTATTGACCAAATGAGCGGACAACATCGTGCATGATGCAATGATATTGACCAATAGTCTTGTTGTGCGGCTCTATGAGGTTTCGCAAGATTAACTCTTTATAGTACTGTCTCCCAAGTTCTTCTAGGTCATCAGATGAGCTTCCATGGACAAATCCTTCGCTGATCCACATCCCAACAATTCTATTGCTACCAAAGACACTGTTTTTAGGGAGAAGGGAATAGTGCAAAAAGCATTGCTTCAGGCAAGGAGATAGATCATCATAGCTTACGTATACAACGTAGTTTAGCTCTTCAGGCATTCTAGCAATTGACCATGCAGAATCATCCAAGACCTTACCCCAATCACTGTGATTTCTCTCTTTCTGGCGCAAGAACCCTCCCATCAGTTTGACTGCAAGAGGCAAGCCATCACATTTTGATATAATTTTCATTCCAATATCCTTTAGTGTAGCAATATCAGATTCATCTATCTGACTTAAGGCTACCTGCAGGCAGTTCAAGCCGACAACTCATAAGAAATATATAAGCAATTTATAATCTCGTCAACTAGCTAACAAGCTCACCAAGAGACAAGGTTTTAAATAGCAGATAGCAGGCTGGTAGCGCATTAGGGTCCACGTAGCGGATTGAGGACGATAATGCGGGCGCTATGTCCGCGTATCAGATTTGTAAAAACACTCATAATTTTGAGATTATTGTGTGTATTTTTATACCATTGACAACAAAAATGATATTATTTTGAGCAAACATGGGCTTGGATGTATAACCTCATCATTTATATAAGTATGTAAACATATAGGCTATAACTGAACATCATTATATGCAAGTATTTAAGCATAGACGATAACGAATCAAGCACCTATATAGCTCCATAGCCACCTTAACATTAAAAAAATAAAGTTCAGTGTTGGAACATGTCACAAGCTCCGTCACGTACAGGAGGATAACTCTCCACGTCCTGGTCTCTAGGATCGCTAACTGCATGAGCACGTTTGTCCCGCACGTATAGCAGATCGTGGCCTTCGTGCCGTTGTAATCTCTCTCCCTCCCTCTTGTACTTCTCTCTCGTGCATGTATATAAGCACGCCCATACAGTGAATACAATCAGGGTGAGAGTTGCCTAACCTAGATTGGTATCAGACGCATCTTCCGATCCTCTCTCTGCTTCCGCTATGAACCGCCTGCTCCGCCGCACTCGCTCGGCGGACCTCGACTCACCGAAGTCCAACCCCTTCATCTCGACCCCTGCTCGCGTCGCGCCCGTCACACCGGCCGTCGCCACCCCGACCTCCGCCCCAACCGCGCCTCGCCGTGCGTCCGTCGCCGACCGCGGCAAGGCCAATGTTCCTGAGATGGCCGCGGCTCCTTCCTCGTCGTCTTCGGCCCCGCGCGCGGCCCTCCCCAACCCTCCGCCTGCCGCGGGGATCCTCCGGACCGCGGGCAGCACTCCCGTTCGCCGCCTTGCGCTCGGCGGCGCGGGCGGCGCCATCGTCCCTCACCTCGGGCACGGCGCCTCCGACGCCGGCCCCTCCTCCACGGCCGGCCTGCCGCCCTCCGTCGCGCACTATTTCTCCTCCAAGCTGCAGCTCGAGTCTGGTAACTACTCTCGGTGGCGTCAGCTTTTTTATGTCATCGCCTGCAAACATGAAGTGCAGCACCACCTCGACGCCGCCACCTCGACGCCACTCGCGCAGAGTGCCGTGTGGCGCAACGACGACCTCACCGTCGTGCTGTGGCTGCACGGCGTGGTCGACGAGGACCTCATGGACGTCATCGCGTCCCCCGACAGCTCCGCCTACGACATCTGGTCCCAGCTCTACGTCCTCTTCATGGACAACCTGCCCGGGCGCGCGGTCGTTCTCGGCGCTGAGTTTCGCAACCTCGTCCAGGGCGACCTCACGATCGCCGAGTACAGCCGGCGTCTCAAAACGCTCGCCGACGCGCTCGAGGACGTGGGCGAGCGCATCTCCGATCAAACCCTAACCCTGCAGCTCATACGCGGTCTCAACCGCAAAATCCATGTCATGGACTCATGGCGACGTTGCTCCCGATGCAGTCGCCGTTCCCCAACTTCGTCCAAGCCCGCTCTCGGCTTCTCATGGAGGAGATCTCCCTCAACGAGCGGGCCCGCCTGGATGGGCGTCCGGAGGCCACCGCCACCGCCCTCACCATCAACCCGGGCGTCGGCGGCGGCTCTACACCCACCGATCGCCTCTCCTCCGACAGGGGCAAGACCCCGGCGCCCCCCAGCGCCGGCGACAGGGGCGGCCGTGGACGCGGGCGCGGGCGCGGGCGTGGCCGCGGCCGCGGCTCCTCCTCCAACACTAGCGGCTCCTCCTCCGGCCGCGGTGGACCAGCTCCGCCCGCCCCAGCACTCCAGGCCGGCTACTTCGCCCCTTACGGCGCCATGATCCCGGCCCCAACTCTTCACCAACCACGGGCGCCCTGGGCCGCGCCAAACGCAGCCGGCGTCCTCGGGCCGCGACCACCACCAGCCCATCAGGCGTACCCCGTCGCCACCCCTTCGCCAACCTGCAGCGGGCCC
This sequence comes from Thinopyrum elongatum, assembly GCA_011799875.1. Taxonomy (NCBI): domain Eukaryota; kingdom Viridiplantae; phylum Streptophyta; class Magnoliopsida; order Poales; family Poaceae; genus Thinopyrum; species Thinopyrum elongatum. The sequence continues at coordinate 475,842,941 of CM022303.1, read as the reverse complement.
ACATGGGAGCAGTACAACCAACTCTATGCCGCCCTCCAGAACCTGTCGATGCAGCAGCACACCGCCGGCGGCGGCCAGGAATGGTTCCTGGACACCGGCGCCTCTTCTCACGTGGCTGGTAAGACAGACCTCCTCACTAGGTTTTGCTCTCCGTCTTGGCATCACTCTCAGGGCATAGTAGTTGGCGATGGTTCCCGTCTCCCTGTTACAGCCGTCGGTTCCACCTCTCTCTCTTCCTTCTCCCTTAATGATGTTCTTATATCTCCCACCATCATCAAAAACTTAATATCCGTCCGTCGTTTTACTATCGATAATTCTTGTAGTATCGAGTTTGACCCCTTTGGTTTTACCGTGAAGGACCTAGCCACTCGACGGATCATCATGAGGTCCAGTAGCCACGGCGATCTGTACCCATTCTTCAACGACTCCAAGATCCAGGCAGCACTCTTGGTGGTTGGCGACGTTTGGCATCAGCGTTTGGGGCACCCCAGCTCCAAGACTATTTCCGTTTTAGCTCGTGATTTCCTTCCATCGTGTAATAATGGCACGGCCAAAACTCATGTTTGTTCCTCGTGCCAATTAGGCAAGCAGCCCCGGCTGCCCTTTTCATCTTCGCAATCAAAAACTACTGCACCGTTTCAACTAATTCATTGTGATTTGTGGACTTCTCCTGTTAGTAGTTTTTCGGGTTTTCAATACTATCTCGCCATCCTCGACGACTACACCCACTACTCCTGGACCTTCCCCCTACGCCACAAATCCGACACCGCGGACGTCTTACACCGATTTCATACGTACGTTTCCACACAGTTTCACGTCCACATACAATGCGTACAATGTGACAACGGTGGTGAGTTTCTTACCACCTCTCTCCGCGATCTCTTTTCTCGATACGGCGCCTCCTTTCGACTGTCCTGCCCACATACATCCGCGCAAAACGGAAAGGCCGAGCGCCTCATCCGCACCACGAACGACATTCTTCGTGTCCTTCTCATCCACGCACACCTTCCACCACCTTTTTGGGTCGAAGCCCTTCATACAACAACCCATCTTCTTAACCGGCGCCCTTCCACGGCCATTAACTCCGAAACCCCATACTTCCGTCTCCTTGGACACCCACCCTCCTATGATCATCTACGAGTTTTTGGGTGTCTCTGTTTTCCCAATACCTTAGCCACAAGCCCTCACAAACTCTCCCCTCGGTCATCCCGATGTGTCTTCCTCGGGTACCCCCTCGAGCACAAAGGCTATCGCTGTCTTGATCTCACTACCCGCAAGGTCATTATTTCTCGGCACGTCACGTTTGATGAGACACAGTTTCCTTATTTTCTAGCCGCTGCCACACCTCATCCCTCACCTCGGCCCGCCGCAGCAAATCCTGGCGTTGAGATCCTCCCCGAACCCCGCGCCATACCTACCTCGTACCCGCCCCACCCGCGCTCCTCCGCGGGATCCGCGCGGCTCGGATCACCCAACGTCCCGCTCTCCCCTTCCTCGGAGATCCCGCCGCTGCGGCCCACCACTCCACCCCCGCCATGCACTCCCATGCACGTACCCCGCGCGCCTCCCACGCCACCAGCCAGCCCGCCCACCTCCCCTCAGCCGGTCCGCTCCACCAGCCCCGCGCCCTCCGCGCCAACCACCAGCGGCCCCACCCACCCCACGGTGCCTGCCAGCCCTTCCGAGCCCCCTGCCGCTCCCCTACCCCCGCGCGCTGTTGCTGTCAACCCACCGGCTAATCTGCATGGCATGCGAACCCGCAGCAAACCGGCTTCTCCCAACCAAAAACGATCGTCTCCCTACACGCCTCCTCTCCTACGATCAGTCCTATTCCCTCTTCCTACCGAGCGGCCCTCAAAGACCCTAATTGGTACAACGCTATGCTCGAAGAGTTTAATGCACTGACGCGGAATAAAACTTGGTGTCTAGTGTCTCGTCCTGCAGGTGCCAACGTTGTTACAGGCAAGTGGATATTCCGGCACAAGTTCAATCCAGATGGCTCCCTCTCCCGGTACAAAGCTCGGTGGGTGCTCCGCGGCTTCACTCAGCAGGCTGGTGTGGACTACGGCGAGACCTTCAGTCCGGTTGTTAAACCGGCCACTATCCACACCGTCTTGAGCGTTGCTGCGGGGCAGTCGTGGCCTATCCATCAACTCGACGTGAAGAACGCCTTCCTCCACGGCCACCTCGCCGAAACCGTGTACAGTCACCAACCGTCCGGCTTCGTCGACTCTACCTCGCCATCCCATGTGTGCCGCTTGAACCGTTCCTTATACGGTCTCAAACAAGCGCCGCGCGCATGGTTCGCCCGGTTCACCGCCTACCTCCGCACGCTTGGCTTCGTCGACTCGCGGGCCGACTCGTCGCTCTTCATCTTGCGCCGCGGGAGCCAGCTCGCCTACCTGTTGCTGTACGTGGATGACATCATCCTCACCGCCAACTCGCGTGCTGCCCTCGACTCCATCATTCGGGCTTTGCACCGTGAGTTTGCCATGACGGATCTCGGCGCTCTACATCACTTCCTGGGGATTAACGTCACCACCACCGACCGCGGGCTGTTTCTCTCCCAGGAGCAGTATGCCCTCGAGATCCTTGATCGGGCCGGCATGCTCAACTGCAAGCCGATCTCTACTCCGGTCGACACTCTCGCCAAGCTCTCCACTGACACCGGGGAGCTCTTCCACGACCCGTCGCTCTACCGCAGTTTGACCGGGGCGCTTCAGTACCTTACACTGACCCGCCCTGACCTCTCCTACGCCGTCCAGCAGTGTTGCCTCTTCATGCACGCACCTCGCGACTGCCACTTCCAGCTCGTGAAACGGATCCTTCGGTATCTTCGCGGCACGACGCACCTTGGACTCCAGCTTCATCGTGCCCCCACTACCGAGCTGGTGGCCTACTCCGACGCTGACTGGGCCGGGTGTCCGGACACCCGCAAGTCCACCTCCGGGTACTGCGTGTTCCTCGGGCCTAACCTCGTCACCTGGTCGTCGAAGAGGCAGCACACCGTCTCCCGCTCCAGTGCGGAGGCCGAGTACCGTGTGGTCGCTCACGCCGTCGCCGAGTCCGCCTGGCTTCGTCAACTTCTCAGCGAGCTTCATCATACTTCGTCGCGTGCTACGGTGGTCTATTGCGACAACGTGAGCGCGGTATACATGTCCAGCAACCCGGTGCAACACCAACGCACGAAGCATATCGAGATCGATCTCCACTTCGTGCGTGAGCGCGTGGCGCTCGGCGAGATACGCGTCCTGCACGTTCCGACGAGCTCGCAGTTTGCCGACATCTTCACTAAGGGACTGCCGACCGACTTCTGTTCCAGCCTCAACGTTCGAGAACCCCACGTTGTGGCTGCGGGGGGGTGTTGGAACACGTCACAAGCTCCGTCACGTACAGGAGGATAACTCTCCACGTCCTGGTCTCTAGGATCGCTAACTGCATGAGCACGTTTGTCCCGCACGTATAGCAGATCGTGGCCTTCGTGCCGTTGTAATCTCTCTCCCTCCCTCTTGTACTTCTCTCTCGTGCATGTATATAAGCACGCCCATACAGTGAATACAATCAGGGTGAGAGTTGCCTAACTTAGCTTTCAGAACAAATAGCAGACTGATATCTCTGCTATTGTGATTTGAAAATCGCTATTGGGCCCGCAACATGACAAAGGCGCTATTTCCTATCGCTACTTGGAACAAATAGCGTCAGACTGGCGCTAGTGCTATCTCTGCTATGTAAAACCTTGCCAAGAGGATAAATCAAATTAAAGCTGCCTCCGAAGTCCTTCACATCACTTAAATCAAGGGAGTATCACCATGATAGTCTGTATTATCTATTTACAAAGGTAATGAAGCAATGATGCCTTAAATTTCACTAAATGGAATAGTGAATTAAATAACTATATTATTAAGGTTTTTTTTTTGCGGTTGCTCTATATTATTAAGTTTAAGGGTGCAAAGGCTAGAGATTAACAAAATCTTCTAAAAGACGGGTTACTAGTTAGTTACTAAGGACCTGTTTCTTGAGCAAGGACCAAGCATCATCGGCATCTAATTTGTCGATGTGGTGGTAGGGAGGAATAGCTTTCATCCCTCGAGCGACTCTTTCATCTCTAGTGGTGACCAGGACTCGGCTACCTGGAGCGGCCCCATTAACAAGCGGTGTTTTGAGCACATCCTCCCATGCTATATCATTCCAAACATCATCCATCACTAGCAAGATCTTCTTCCCTGTCAAGGTATCCTTGAGGACTCGTTGAAGCGTGGCCTTTGCATTTCCAGCATGCGAATGGTCTCCCCCTGCTTCGATGATGGCTCTCCTCAGCAGCTCAGCTTCGTTGAGGTCTTGATTGACGCTGACCCATATTGTCTTGTCAAACTCACTTTGGATATCCTCGTCGTTGAAGACCTTCTGGGCGAGAGTGGTCTCGCCGATCCCGCCAACACCCACAATAGCGAAAACCATGACTTTGCCGTCTGCATGGCTCGTTCCCCCCTTGGTTCCAGTCAACATGATCTCCACCAGCTTTCTCGTGTCCTGTTCGATCTTCTCCCCGACCACACCCGACCGGTCAAGCTCCCCTGACGTCTCGCGGCTAGGAAAGGCAACATGTGAGGCATGTACTTTGCTACCATGGTCATCGTAGGAGCCGAGGTTGATGAAGCTAAAGGCAACACTCCGCTCCTTAATGTTGTCTAGCCTCTGGTTAAGCACCTTGATGCGGCTGCCGATATCATGGGTGAAGAGGGGACTGCGCAGGCAGGAGAATAATTGGTTGAAGCACCCCTTTTGTGGTGCTAATGGACTTTGCTCCATGTCCTTGAGCTGGCAGAGGTCAAGGATGTCGGTTGCTTCGTACATGACACCCTTGAGCTCTGTCACCCATCCCTGCACACTATTGTCGGTGATGCGCCTTCTGTCAGCATCGGTCAAGAAGTTCCTGAGGTCCTGGAGCTGAATGCGCATCCTATCGATCTCACCGGAGACTCTGAGAAGCAAGCCCACCTCTTCTTTTCCTACCTCCATTAACATGTTTAGCACGTTGGATGCTAAGGCATTCAGGATCATGGCCATTCCTTCGGATCTTTTGCTGTAACAAAGAGAAACCTAGTATCATCACCAGCCTACCGCCATTATTAGCTTTAACCAAAGATTTGTCCATGGAAAAGGCTAGCACTTGATTACTCACAGAAGATGTGGTATACACATGAGAAACAACAAAATAGGGAAGCTAGATAATATTAGGAGACAGAGCTATGGATGAATCAAAACCGGCCAATCAAAATTTGAATAACATTAGGAGACAGAGCTATGTATGAACCAAAACCGGCCAATCAAAATTTGAACCGTAACAAAGCTTGGGTTGAGAGATCAGAGACAGAGATCCAGGAATTACCTTCAAGATGGTTATGGTTGTTGGGCCTTCTCTGAAGCAACTTGTGGCGAAAGAAATGGAACAGGGTTCCGTATACGGAACCAAGAGAAAATTACCTAACTAGTTGAATTGAATCAGTCATTACCTAACCTAAGAACCAGATGTTTGACTTTGTTCGGAGTTATACGTGTGCACGACATGTGAGCTCTTGATGACAGTAGCCAATTATTCTCACCCCATCCCTTAATAAAAGGTACTAATTCTTCATCAGTGGGAATCAAGAAGAGATTAACTAATTAATTAGGCAATCAGTCTCAACCATCACTGCTGACGCCTAGTCGACTGTCACACAACTCTTCTTTATATTGACTCGGTTGTGATGAGTTAACAATATCAATCGCCTGTAATCATATGACGGTAGATATTGGTTTCCACTGATTTATTTATCATCATAGACGACTGTACATGTAACCAACCTGCGGCGACGACCCAGAGTAACAACTTATAGTGAGAGGATACCCTGGCTATGCACTCAAATGCACACCCGGTGTACGTAGTTGGCCACCTAATCTATCTTATGTGGAACATCTAGTGGAATCACCATGTCTTTGCTGGGAGCAGGCTAACCTATACAGACGATATTCGCCTTAGATAATTTTTTAGTCGACTTTTCAGGGGAGAAATCCACATGCTAGTTTAACACCCCCCACAAGAAGAAGCTTTGTTTTGGTAAGGACAAGCACATCCAGAAATCCACTGGCATGTGTAAATCACGTTCCTCTCTTCTAAATAAAAAGATAATGCTCCTGCTAGTTTCTTGAGAAAAATAAATATATCTGCCCAACCTACATAATGTTTCTGTCCGACTATACCTGTTTTAAATCTAGACACATTTCAAAGTTGGCTATAGCTGGGCAATTTTGAGATGATTTGCCCACATATTTAAAATAATTTTTGTAGGTCTATCAAGGATTATATATACAAATACAAAAGTAGTGATCGTAGCCTATATCTAACTCTAAAAGAAATGAAGCTTTTGACAAGGACCTCAGTCTAGCATAGAAGATTATTGATGACCGCAAAAACAAAGCTTCTTCTCGGGGGGGGGGGGGGGGGGGGGGGGGGGTTTGGTGTTAAATATGTATGCATGCGACTTGTGCTATAGTTGAGCTTATAATTAGCACAGGATTATGTTTTTCGGTTGAACCGGGTAACCGGGCCTATCTCTACTATCTAAAAAAGACGTAAAAGCAACTCTAACAAAGTCGCCATAATAACCGCTACTATGGAGGTTTTGGCCGAAAAAGCGGGTCTAGCACAATCACCACCCCGCGCGCTCCAACGCTATATTTGTGGGAGTCTGTTCCAAATTGAGCCCGCGGGTGTCCATTTTTGGCGCCACGGACATTTCAGGACGCATCACCCAATCCGCCACCGCCCACATCCCCGCACCGCCGTTGTTTTGTGCCACTTCCGCCCGCGGACAGCCGCTATTCGGCCTTGCTCGCCTCCAATGAGCCATTCCCGGATCTCCCATGCTTCGCCGTAGCCTCGCGCATGTTTCCTGCCGTCCGACCGTGCCACCTCTTCCGACACGCGACCTCAAGGTGTTTGACGACTTGCCCAAAGTTTTTCCCCAGTTTTGTTCATGTAGACTACTCTAGGGGCTCATAGATTTATGTAGATGACATAGGATTCACAATTTATGTAGATGGATCCGATGGTAGATGAGTTTTTCGATGATTCGTCGTTGTCTTCGAGCTCCGGGTCCGAGAGTGAGGTCATGGACACCAAAGACGATGAGATTGTGTTGATGGTTGAGAGAAAGCGGCCGGATTGCAGATTGATGGGTCATTCGACAATCAACCAGAGCAAAATCGAAGGCCATAGTCAGTTGCATGAGGATCTCACTGAGCATCATTGACAGCTAGCTGGGAGATAGTGTGTTTATTTAAAAAAATAATAATTCATTTTTACTTGAAAATGAATTATTTGTGCCACCGGAGAGTGCATTTACAGTTTGCTAAAAAATGACACCCCTTCCAAACAATTTATCTTGCACAACTGTTGAACCTGTGTGAGGCCTTTTGAAGGTGATAACTGTGCTTGTTGTGGTGCTACTATGGGCTGCAATTTTGAGCAAGTCAATGCTATCATTGCTTGATTGTGCACTCAGAGCATGGCTAATAATATAGCCACCTGCTGGCTATAACATGCTGCCATGTCATTTACAATCAATGTAATAGCTAACACGTATAATAGTTGGCTATAAGCAAGTACTACTTTGTCAACATATGGCCCGCCTTCCACTCTCACAAAGCTTTTTGGAGCTCGTGCTACAGCCGGCTGTAAGTCTACAACCCGCTTCCCTTTTCTCTCTTTTTCTCTCTCTTCCAACTAAGCAATAATATAATATTTAAATCCTTACAGCCTTCTTACATCACCCTATTATACCTGCTCTCAAGGAGGAAGCATCCAAGGGGCCGGCTAGCTCTGGTGGTTTTTTTAGTTAAGTTATAATGATGATGATTATTATTACTACATCGGAACTTGGTCGACGAGCATTACTACATCGGAACTTGGTCGACGAGCCAGCATGTGACGGAAGGTGTGGGAAGAGGACTACTACCTCCGTCTAGGTGTACAAGTCATCTTAGGTTTTGCATCGTGACCAAGGCGGAGGGAAAAACAAGAAAACTTAATGGCTATTTGCTAATTAATACCATTGCATGCAATGAACTGACCACTACATATCGTGTTTGGTAGTCTCAAGTCATTAAAAGCATATACGCCCCATATCTCTTATTGGTTGATTCATTTATTTATGTCAAGAAACAAGAAACGAGATGGAAGTTAATGCACCACACCTAAGTGTTTTGGGATTATTTGGTTTTCGTAAGGTGACTTATACACCTAGACGGAGGGGGTAGTGGTTTGCGCCATTCGATCGTGGCCGGATGCTGCAGTGCGTTGTTTGTCTTTATTTCAATTTTTTGGAGACATGGTGACATGATGCAGGCGGTAAGCACTAAGGCCGGTCGTAATGGGAGTATCATAAGCGGTATCATACATGCCAACTAGACTTTTGGATGATGTGACACACAATTAAATGAGGAAAGAGATGATATGGTATCATATCAGAGAGCGGACGTTTGGCTCCCAGGAGCCATGGAGGCCTTTTTTTGAAAACAAATCAAAATTCAAACCTTTTGGTTTCAAAAAAATCTAAAAAAATTTGTGCAAGTAAACAAGTATGTTATGTCGATGTGTGTAAAATTTCAGAATGAAAAACGTTGAAATGTGACCTGTACAAAAAAGAAAAATTCATGGCCTGGGAGGATGAATAGTATCATGTGTTAAAAAGCCCCAGATTTGTCTTTTTTGCACAGTCCTTGTTTCAACTTATTTTGCCCTTAAAATTTACACACATGTGTGTTATGCCTTCATGTATATGTGTGTTTTTTTCAGAATTTTTTGAAATGTATAAAATATGAAATTTGATAAAATTCAAATTTTTCAAAACCGAGCTCCATGGAGCTCGGCCTCCAAAGACTATCCGTATCAGATCATGATATCGTATCATATTAAATATTGTACTACTTTGTGTCATGCATGACAATTAATAAGGCAATCTAAGATACTAACATATGATACTATGCATTACGGAAGTAGTATCATACACTAGTATCATATGCATGATACTAGTATATGATACTCCCCATTACGACCAGCCTAAGCAGGGAGGATGGCGTTTCCTTCTTTATCATGAACTACAAGCCGATTAATAAATTAATTTAAATAGAGAAAAGGAAGAACAGGCGAGGAGCCGCCGGATTACCGTCGTTGCCTGCCGGACGCCAAAGAGACGGAGACGAGCTGCATCCGTCTGCGCCGATGGCACACTCTTCCCCTCCTTGCCGGCGTCCACCAGCTCCTCCCGGCCACGGCGCCAGGCCATCATCCCTCGCCCACCAGGTCCTCTGCTCGCCGCCCATCCTCTCCCTGGTCCCCAGAGACGGTTCTGCCCGCCGTCGCGAGCTCTGCGGCATCCGACCGATTGGTTTCTTGCGGGCAGTGGCCGAATTTGGTGTTCTGACCCTTTGCGTAAAGTTTAGTTGGATTTGACCCCGTCTAAAAATATTTCGTGATCTGACCCTTTTTCTACGGCAGGGGAGGGTGGCGGTAGGGTTGTGGAGCCTACCACCGAGGCTTTCGGCAGTAGGTTAACGACATCTGCCGCCAGGTTACGGATTTGCCGCTTACGTGGCCTAACGGCCGTAATGTCAGAGAGGTCTATGATAGGGTGCAATACGCTACCGCCGAGCTGCTTGGCAGTAGGGTCCTTCACCCGTGTCCAGTGCTGCAACTGGAATTTGCCAAAAAAAAAAACAACGGTAGGGTTGCACACTCTACCGCCATTGTCCCTGACGGTAGGGTCTACTGTAACTGAAACTTGCTCAAAAAATACGGTAGGCTGTCCAACCCTACCGCCATGGACTACGGCGGTAGGATCCTGTCCAACCTAATTTTTATGCAGTACTTGTTCATTTCCATTCCAAAAAATTGTGCACACCAGCAATATAGTTTACAAATCAAAAAAGATAATGATTTCGCACATTATAACACATCAGGCATCAATATAAATGATAGTTCAACATATTAAATAGGGTTTACATGTCCAACATAGCAAATGGGTAGCAAATCGACAATTCCAAAGCAGTTCGACATAGCCAACAAGTTCTCGTTCACAGCTCAACACAAACATCAAATAGTTTAACTAAGTGACTAGTTCAATATGACCATTTCACTTGCTCTTCCTTCCCCTATTGGCGGTACGCTCCTCATTCCTCTTGGAGCGGGTCTCATCAGGCTTTTTCGTGCGACGATGAGGAGGATACTCTTTCTGAGACGGGGACAAACTCTTCCATTGCTTCTTGGGCTGTTTTTGTAACATCCCCAGCATCACACTACAGTAATCCCTTATGATCAGTGCCAAGTCATCTTGATTTACAAAGCTTAGTCATATTGGATTAATATCTCATTTCAAATTCCTTCTCTGAATCCAATTCAAATTCAAAGTGAAAAATGAATTTGCTCAAAATCTGCTGGAAAAATGTTCATCAGATAGCAAATATTCCATAACATTTATTTGTTAAGGAAAACAACATCACCCTTATGTAAAGATGAACAATATCAATTAAATCAGTACCAATTCAGTATTTTTAAATGCTATTCCATTTATGAAAAATCCATTTGATTCCACTTTGCCTCCAAATTAATTGTGGCAGTGCCAAATATTGCTAGAGAGTTTTGTGGCTTAGTTCCACATTTTTCTAAAATGTTTGGTGGCCCACAAAATCCTTTTCTATCTCTGTTAATAAATAAAAAGAAACAGAAAAACTTAAAAAGAGAAAAGGCCAGAGGCCACTTACCTGCACCCACCTGTTACTGGGCCGCGGCAACAGTGGCCGGCCCAGCCCACCCTTACCTACTTCTCCCTCCGTGTCAACTTCCCTGAGGCCGCGCCGGCGCGCACTGGCCGAAAGGCGACACGGCGACGCCACCGACGCGAGGAGGGGATAAGGACCCCCCCTCGGCCTCTCCCCTTCGTCCTCATCCACTCCCCTTTTCCTCTTTCCCTCCGCACTCGCCCACTCCTCCCTCCTCTCTGCCGAGCGCAACCGAGCGCTGCCGCCGCTGCGCCTCCGTCGAACTCACAGCCACCAGCGCCCGCTCGTCCTCCCGTGCTGTCTAGAAGGTCTACCGGCGACCGCCTCTTCGTCTGGTGCTCTCCGCTGGAGCCGGGGAGCCCTGCTGACGACGTTCGCCTTCGACCCCATCTCCGGCCACCGCGACGCCGTCGCCGCGATTCCCTGTCGTCTGCGCTCCTAACCTGTCACTGTCCTGTCGTGCGCCGCTCGGTGAGCTCCCCTGACCTTCTCCCTCGCTCACTGGCCGGCCCCCTGTGCTGCTGCTTGCCGTCGCCATTGCTGTGCTCCGGCCGCCGCGGCTGTCGCTAGCCACCGTAGCCACCACCCACTTCCGGGCCAACCGAGCTCACCAACGAGCTCAGGGCGCCTCCCTGGTGCCGCCCATGCCTTCGGTTCGCCCTTCCGTGCCCTGTAGCTACGAGTTCGACAAAGCCCGAACTCCGGCCGCCGCCGACCTCGTCGTCCGGCCACTTTTGGTCGCCCCCGAGCCCTCGTTCTAGCTCAGCTCGATGCAGCGTCGTGCAACCGTTCGAAAGCAGCAAAAATCACGCAAAACGGCCCGCTGTGGCGAAGATCCGAGCTCCTCCGGCGAATTCGCCGCCGCGGGAGGCTCGCCGAAGCGATTCTGGCGCCGGCGTCCGACGTGGCGCCACGTGGCCTCCCCCGTGAGACTGACGTGTGGCCCCCTGGGCCCCTTTGACCAGTTGACCAGGTCAACTGTGCTGATGTGGCAGCACCGTGACGCTGACCAGTGGGCCCCCACCCCTAATTAACCTAATTATCTTTTAAAAATTAAATAGTTAAATAAGTAGGCACTGGCATGTGGGGCCCACGTGCTAATTAACCTAATTAGTTAGTTTTAACCTTTGTTAGTCCATTGTCACTGACTGGTGGGACCCAGCCATCAGGTTTGACCTGAAACGGCTGGGTTGACTCGCTGACATCACGCTGAAGTCATGCTGACGCAATAATCCCTTTCTGTTAAATTAAATAAATACAGAAAATGCTAAAATCTTTGAAAAATCATAGAAATTAAACCGTAGCTCGGATCGAAAAACTTTGTACATGAAAGTTGCTCAGAACGACGAGACGAATCCGACCGTGCTATCTATTTCCGTGTCGGGACCCTCTACGGAGGTGAACCCGCAACTTTTAGCCTATTTTCGGTAGATGAATAGTGCATATATATCGGTTAATAAATCCAACTTTAATCCTAAAATAACTAAAATGATTTAGACATGTCTTTAGGCAACCCTGCACTGCACGTTAGCATAGCATGCTCTGTGTTGCATATGTTTGCTGTGTATTTATTTGTTTCCTCCCCCTCTTCTCTCTTGGTAGACCCCGACACCGACGTAGTCCCCGAGGCCGACGCAGCTCCGGAGTTCGACTACGCCCCTGACGACCAGACTTGCCGCAGAGCTTCCAGGCAAGCACCCCCCCTTGAGCATGCCTATATCGCCTATTCTCTTCTCTCTTGTGCTTGCATTAGAATTACTGCTGTTACTGCTTTACCTATTCTAATGCATGACCTAATTTTGTAACCTGCTTTTGATAATTACCTGCTTATCCTAAACTGCTTAGAATAGGTTGGTTAATGAACCCCAGTGACCCCACTTGTCCCAGTTGCCTCGCTGGATCATCGGAAGACTCGACGGCCAGGCCCCAGCACCGCACATCACATCCCCTTTCTCTGTACGACACTGTAGCGTTACTATCGAGTGCCGAGGGTGATACCTTGTAAGCACTTCCGATGTTAACTCTGTAGAGTGGTTACCCGGTCATGGTCAACGAGGGTGATTCCTCCTTCTCCACTCCCGATAACGACGCTGTCGTGCAACATCTCAAAGTGTGAACCCATCGAGGGTGATTCCTCCGAGTTCACCTTGACGGATACATCGAGTAGGAATCCAATGAGGGTGATACCTCAGATTCCCCTGATGTTATGGACACACGGGTACTTGGACTTTACAACTGTTACTTGGAAAGTCGGGTCGACCCTGAGGGGTACCCGAGCGAGCATGAGATGCGAGTGATGTGGAGACGGGTTGACCTGGAGGGTGCCCGTGAGATAATTACGAGGCGTAGCCGGGCATTCTTAGCCCTTGCCGCAAGTCCTCGAGATGGGACGACGGGGTCACATCGATCGTGAGTCTCTGCTCGTTACCGCACACCCCCAATACACTAACAATTTGGATATTTGATCCGAGTGGGCCTCTGGCCCGATAGCACTAACCATCACGTGGGAACAATTATGGGCACTCTGCGTCGTATACATCAGCCGAAGCTTAATGGACGTCAGCGACTGAGCGGCGCGTGCCGAGTTAGACCGCGTAACGCAACCGCCTTGATAGTGTGGGTTGCTAGGTCTGCTCACCGGCCGCCCACGCAACTTGCAGGAGTTCCCGGGGCGATGGCCCAAGACCCCTGGGGGCATAGGTTTAGTCCGGCGTGCTGACCTCTCTATTAGGCCTAGGTCGGGTTGCGGCGTATTGTTTAGCCGAGGCCGGGCATGACCCAGAAAAGTGTGTCCGGCCGGAGTTAATCGAGCGTGGTGGGTAAGTTGGTGCACCCCTGTAGGGAAGAACTAATCTATGCATAGCCGGATCCTCGGTAACAGACGCTCGGAGTTGTATCCCGATCGATACAACTAGAACTGGATACTTGTGATGAGAAATGGATAGTATGGCTCTGGGATCGCTTTCTCGCAGGGAGTCGAGGAAGGATCTCTGGGTGAGGTTGATACTTAATACTGCTACTACTTTATGCTGTACTAATCTACACTCTTCTAATGCTGCAAGACCGCTGAAGATGCTAGTCTTCGATAGGACTAGGTCTTCTCTCTATTCTGGCATTTCTGCAGCCTAGTCCACATATACAACCTTTCTTTGATAATGTTGCATATGTAGTGTAGATCCTTGCTTGCTGAGTACTTCGGATGAGTACTCACGGTTCCTTTGCTTCCTCTTTTCCCCCATATCCGTTTGATGCAACCAGATGACGGAGCCCCTGAGATAGCTGCCCCCGCAGACGACTACTACTACCACCCCGAGGGTGGTTACTTCTTCGAGTTGACCGACGACCAGAAGTAGGTTCGGAGGGTCCCAGGCAGGAGGCCTGCGCCTTTTCGATCGTAGTGTTTTGTTTTGCCCCGCCTTCTTAAAGGCTTATCTGTTTTATCTTTTATATCTGTACTCAGATATCTGATGCTTCCGCTAATGCTTGTATGCGAGCTTATGTATTCGAGCCCTCGAGGCCCCTGGCTTGTAATATAAAGCTTGTATCATTTTAAATTGTTTTAGAGTTGTGTTGTGATTCCTTCAAGTGAGTCCTTAGGCTTGATCATGTGCATTTGCGTGTATGATTAGTGCATGATTGAGCCAGGGGCATCACATGTTGGTATCAGAGCGGACTTCCTGTAGGAACCCCCTTTCCAACTCCTTGGCCAAAGTTGAGTCTAGTCAATGAAAACTGTTTTACTAACATGGCTGTGTGGCTTACGGGCCCACGTCGCCAATTGGATGGTATTAGGATCTTTTATTCCTCGTCTTTACTCTGGGACTCTGATCTCTCGTCTATTCGGGTTAAAGATTTTACTAACTCTGACCTTAGGTTCTCGTAACCACTTCATACCGGAGAGCCCCTTCACTACAGATGATCGCTTGCTTCACCAGAAGATTCTGCAGATACTCCTCGATGTTTCCCGAGACCATTATGCCCACTGCTTTTGCAAGTTCCCTACTACCGATAATCACCGTGGACAGCTACACATCTTTGCCATTTTTATCTTCATTCCCATATACTCCTTTATGTACGAGATACCCCGAAATACTCCTCATTAATCCGGGAAACCTTTGAGCCTACTATCGTGCAGCTTCTTTTCGCACTGCGGATAATTCACTTACCCGGGGTCTGTTCATCCCCAGTTGTTCTTGTGCTTTCCAAAATACTTTGAAATGCTATCTGATCTCCCGAAAATCCTCAGTAGCCTGTTGCTCTTATTCTTCCTTACCTGCTTGCATTAGGGTTAATTCCATATGTCTAGCAATATTCTTTAAAATTCTTTGCGATTGTCGTCCTTACCCTATTGATTCAACATGTGTGTGCATGCACGCAATCATCAGTTGTTCCCTGGAAATTGTCCTTCCGGCTCAGACGTCTTTCCAAACATGAGCTGGTTCTCGGCCAATCAAATTACCATCGATTGGGCCCCTAAGTATATTCATCTTATCCATCCTTGATCAGAGCGTCTGCTTCTGATCCTTCGCTTTGGAAATCACAATTTCTTTCAATTTAAGCGTCAGACTATTCAGATATTTCTATAATCCGATTCCTTTGCATCCCTTCTCCGTCTGATTGATTATCGATACTCACATCAACTCCGTCGTGAATCACCAGATCCATTGTTGGGTTGTTATCCGACAGTGTCCTTAACATCTGAAATCTTGTAAGTTCTCCTCTGATACATAATGCCTTTGGTAAAATGTTTCTTCTCCTTTAGTCAGCCATGATCTACCATCGAACTTGAGTTATGTACTCCTGAAGTTCGTGGTATATGTTCCTAAGATGCCCCGATGGGTTGAACCTATGCCTTCTCTAATCTGTGTGAACCCGATAATTTTCGTGGGTCATACTCCTCTGGTAATTCACTAGGTAGTTCTTCACGTTCATATAATTTTTAACACAGCAGTGAATGAAAGATTATGCATTGGAGAAGTGGGAGTCGACCTTGAACTTTGTGTTCATGCCCATAGACACGATGTAGATCTTATCATGGAAGCTTCTCTTAAAATCAATTGTTCCCTTGATATAAGTTCATCTTGTATCTGTGAATTGTTTCTTTTCCTTGGGAAAAGATACACTCCTAAATCTTGTGTATAAACACATTTTCCTTTCCATTGGTTTGTTTAACTTTTCTTGTGATCTATATAATATAAGCAAAAATAATTCCCTGCTTATAAAACATCCCGATGTACAACCTTGTCAGTGAGACCCTGTTACTATTGTTGATGACATTCCGGTAACCACCGATGAACGAGAACTTTGCCTATTGGTCTGCCTCGTTTTAACGAGCAGGAAAATGGTTCTCTTCGTCCCTCGCCCTTGGTACCGATGTTGTCGCCGACATAACTGACAGACTATTCTCTGACATACTTTGTTGTCGAGACCGGTAAGATGACACCGTTCTCTCTACTTTTGATCGAACCCCCCTCACAGCTCCACAGGATCGGAACCTGACTCTCCTGTACATCCTTGATTCCGAAGTATCATATGCTCTTGGCTTTGTGTGTTATCACGAGCCACCCTCCGAGAGATGATCTATTCTCGATGCTCTGAACCCCCTTCTAACACTCTGTTTAGGTATCGATCGTTTGTCCATTCGCTTGAAACTTCTTATTGTACCTTCATACTTTGCTCTCGATGTTTTCTTAAGTTTCAACTCGAGAGATACTTCTGCCACATTCTCTGAATTGTCCACCAGATAATCGACCCTATAAAGGTCAGTTCCCCTGAAGTTACTCTTTACTTCCCTACTTAAATCTCGGGATGAGATTTCTTGTAGTGGAGGAGATTTGTAACATCCTCAGCATCACACTATAGTAGTCCCTTATGATCAGTGCCAAGTCATCTTGATTTACAAAGCTTAATCATATTGGATTAATACCTCATTTCAAATTCCTTCTCTTAATCCAATTCAAATTCAAAGTGAAAAATGAATTTGCTCAAAATCTGCTGGAAAAATGTTCATCAGATAGCAAATATTCCATAACATTTATTTGTTAAGGAAAACAACATCACCCTTATGTAAAGATGAACAATATCAATTAAATCAGTACCAATTCAGTATTTTTAAATGCTATTCCATTTATGAAAAATCCATTTGATTCCACTTTGCCTCCAAATTAATTGTGGCAGTGCCAAATATTGCTAGAGAGTTTTGTGGCTTAGTTCCACATTTTTCTAAAATGTTTGGTGGCCCACAAAATCCTTTTCTATCTCTATTAATAAATAAAAAAACAGAAAAACTTAAAAAGAGAAAAGGCCAGAGGCCACTTACCTGCACCCACCTGTTACTGGGCCACGGCAACAGTGGCCGGCCCAGCCCACCTTTACCTACTTCTCCCTCCGTGTCAACTTCCTTGTGGCCGCGTCGGCGCACACTGGCCGAAAGGCGACACGGCGACGCCACCGACGCGAGGAGGGGATAAGGACCCCCCCTCGGCCTCTCCCCTTCGTCCTCATCCACTTCCCTTTTCCTCTTTCCCTCCGCACTCGCCCACTCCTCTCTCCTCTCTGCCAAGCGGAATCGAGCGCTGCCGCCGCTGCGCCTCCGTCGAACTCGCAGCCACCAGCGCCCGCTCGTCCTCCCGCGCTGTCTAGAAGGTCTACTGGCGACCGCCTGAAAGGATCGAGAAGAGGTGTTTAGAGGGGGGGTGATTAGACCCTCAATAAAGAAAAGTAGCAGTTTTTAAGTTCTTCAAGTTAAGGTGGAGTTTTAGCACAAGTTTAAACATTCACAATACATTTCAAGCAAGCATGGCAAGAGTATATGAGCAGCGGAAAGTAAAGCATGCAACTTGCAAGAATGTAAAGGGATGGGATTGGAGTGTGCAAACGCAATTGGAGACACGGAGATTTTTGGCGTGGTTCCGATAGGTGGTGCTATCGTACATCCACGTTGGTGGAGACTTCAACCCACGAAGGGTAACGGTTGCGCTAGTCCATGGAGGGCTCCACCCATGAAGGGTCCACGAAGAAGCAACCTTGTCTATCCCACCATGGCCATCGCCCACGAAGGACTTGCCTCACTTGGGTAGATCTTCATGAAGTAGGCGATCTCCTTGCCCTTACAAACTCCTTGGTTCAACTCCACAATCTTGGCGGAGGCTCCCAAGTGACACCTAACCAATCTAGGAGACACCACTCTCCAAAAGGTAATAGATGGTGTGTTGATGATGAACTCCTTGCTCTTGTGCTTCAAATGATAGTCTCCCCAACACTCAACTCTCTCTCACAGATTTGGATATGGTGGAAAGATGATTTGAGTGGAAAGCAACTTGGGAAGGCTAGAGATCAAGATTCTTGTGGTTGGATTGGAATGTCTTGGTCTCAACACATGAGTAGGTGGTTCTCTCTCAGAAAATGAGTAGTGGAAGTGTAGGCACGTTCTGATGGCTCTCTCACAAATGGAGAAGGGGGTGGAGGGGTATTTATAGCCTCCACACAAAATCTAACCGTTACACACAATTTACCAAACTCGGTGGGACCGAATAGTGAAACTCGGTCAGACCGATTCAGTTCAAAATGTGAACGTTAGGATTTTCGGTGGGACCGATGAGATCAACTCGGTGGGACCGATGTGCTAGGGTTAGGGTAAAACCTCATCTCGGTTTGACCGATTACACAAACTTGGTGAGGCCGATTTTAGTAATAAGCAAACAGAGAGTTGGCCAAGCAAACTCGGTGGGGCCGACTACCTATTTCGGTGAGACCGAAATAATTGTAGTAGGCAACAGAGAGTTTGCAAGCCCATCTCGGTGAGACCGAGATCCGTATCGGTGAGACCGAATTGATTAGGGTTTCTGGCAGTGGCTATGTCAAGTGAACTCGGTGGCGCCGGATAGATCAAATCGGTGGGGCCGAGTTTGACTTTAGGTTTAGGACATATGTGGAAATGAGAAAGTGGTTGAGGGCTTTTGGAGCATATCACTAAGCATTCTGAGCAAGCAAGCCATTAAGCAACACCTCATCCCCTTTTAATAGTATTGGCTTTTCCTATGGACTCAATGTGATCTTGGATCACTAAAATGAAAAGGTAGAGTCTTGAGCTTTTGCCAATATGTGACCTTAGCATCTTGAAGGGGTTCCACATCCTGTCACTGTCCTGTCGTGCGCCGCTCGGTGAGCTCCCCTGACCTTCTCCCTCGCTCACTGGCCGGCCCCCTGTGCTGCTGCTTGCCGTCGCCATTGCTGTGCTCCGGCCGCCGCGGCTGTCGCTAGCCACCGTAGCCACCACCCACTTCCGGGCCAACCGAGCTCACCAACGAGCTCAGGGCGCCTCCCTGGTGCCGCCCATGCCTTCGGTTCGCCCTTCCGTGCCCTGTAGCTACGAGTTCTACGAAGCCCAAACTCTGGCCGCCGCCGACCTCGCCGTTCGGCCACTTTTGGTCACCCCCGAGCCCTCGTTCTAGCTCAGCTCGATGCGGCGTCGTGCAACCGTTCGAAAGCAGCAAAAATCACGCAAAACGGCCCGCTGTGGCGAAGATCCGAGCCCCTCCGATGAGTTCGCCACCTTGGGAGGCTCGCCAGAGCGATTCTGGCGCCGGCGTCCGACGTGGCGCCACGTGGCCTCCCTTATGAGATTGACGTGTGGCCCCCTGGGCCCCTTTGACTAGTTGACTAGGTCAACTATGCTGACATGGCAGCACCGTGACGCTGACCAGTGGGCCCCCACCCCTAATTAACCTAATTAGCTTTTAAAAATTAAATAGTTAAACTAAGTAGGCACTGACATGTGGGGCCCACGTGCTAATTAACCTAATTAGTTAGTTTTAACCTCTGTTAGTCCACTGTGTCACTGACTGGTGGGACCCAGCCATCAGGTTTGACCTGGAACGGCTGGGTTGACTCGCTGACATCACGCTGAAGTCATGCTGACGCAATAATCCCTTTCTGTTAAATTAAATAAATACAGAAAATGCTAAAATCTTTGAAAAATCATAGAAATTAAACCGTAGCTCGGATCGAAAAACTTTATACATGAAAGTTGCTCAGAACGACGAGACGAATCCGACCGTGCTATCTATTTTCGGGTCGGGACCCTCTACGGAGGTGAACCCGCAACTTTTAGACTATTTCTGGTAGATGAATAGTGCATATATACCGGTTAATAAATCCAACTTTAATCCTAAAATAACTAAAATAATTTAGACATGTCTTTAGGCAACCCTGCACTGCACGTTAGCATAACATGCTCTGTGTTGCATATGTTTGCTGTGTATTTATTTGTTTCCTCCCCCTCTTCTCTCTCGGTAGACCCCGACACCGACGTAGTCCCCGAGGCTGACGCAGCTCCGGAGTTCGACTACGCCCCAGACGACCAGACCTGCCGCAGAGCTTCCAGGCAAGCACCCCCCTTGAGCATGCCTATATCGCCTATTCTCTTCTGTCTTGTGCTTGCATTAGAATTGCCGCTATTACTGCTTTACCTATTCTGATGCATGACCTGATTTTGTAACCTGCTTATCCTAAATTGCTTAGAATAGGCTGGTTAATGAACCCCAGTGACCCCACTTGTCCCAGTTGCCTCGCTGGATCATCGGAAGACTCGACGACCAGGCCCCAACACCGCACATCACATCCCCTTTCTCTGTACGACACTGCAGCGTTACTATCGAGTGCCGAGGGTGATACCTCGTAAGCACTTTCGATGTTAACTCTGTAGAGTGGTTACCCGGTCATGGTCAACGAGGGTGATTCCTCCTTCTCCACACCCGATAACGACGCTGTCGTACAACATCTCAAAGTGTGAACCCATCGAGGGTGATTCCTCCGAGTTCACCTTGACGGATACATCGAGTAGGAATCCAATGAGGGTGATACCTCAGATTCCCCTGATGTTATGGACACACGGATACTTGGACTTTACAACTGTTACTTGGAAAGTCGGGTCGACCCTGAGGGGTACCCGAGCGAGCATGAGATGCGAGTGATGTGGAGACGGGTTGACCTGGAGGGTGCCCGTGAGATAATTACGAGGCGTGGCCGGGCATTCTTAGCCCTTGCCGCAAGTCCTCGAGATGGGGCGACGGGGTCACATCGATCGTGAGTCTCTGCTCGTTACCGCACACCCCCAATACACTAACGATTTGGATATTTGATCCGAGTGGGCCTCTGGCCCGATAGCACTAACCATCACATGGGAACAGTTATGGGCACTCTGCGTCATATACATCAGCCGAAGCTTAATGGACATCAGCGACTGAGTGGCGCGCGCCTGGTTGGACCGCGTAACGCAACCGCCTTGATAGTGTGGGTTGCTAGGTCTGCTCATCGGCCGCCCACGCAACATGCAGGAGTTCCCGGGGCGATGGCCCAAGACCCCTGGGGGCATAGATTTAGTCCGGCGTGCTGACCTCTCTATTAGGCCTAGGTCGGGTTGCGGCGTGTTGTTTAGCCGAGGCCGGGCATGACCTAGAAAAGTGTGTCCAGCCGGAGATAATCGAGCGTGGTGGGTAAGTTGGTGCACCCCTGCAGGGAAGAACTAATCTATGCATAGCCGGATCCTCGGTAATGGACACTCGGAGTTGTATCCCGATCGATACAACTAGAACTGGATACTTGTGATGAGAAATGGATAGTATGGCTCTGGGATCGCTTTCTCGCAGGGAGTCGAGGAAGGATCTCTGGGTGAGGTTGATACTTAATACTGCTACTACTTTATGCTGTACTAATCTACACTCTTCTAATGCTGCAAGACCGCTGAAGATGCTAGTCTTCGATAGGACTAGGTCTTCTCTCTATTCTGGCATTTCTGCAGCCCAGTCCATATATACAGCCTTTCTTTGATAATGTTGCATATGTAGTGTAGATCCTTGCTTGCTGAGTACTTCAGATGAGTACTCACGGTTGCTTTGCTTCCTCTTTTTCCCCATATTTGTTTGATGCAACCAGATGACGGAGCCCCTGAGACAGCTGCCCCCGCAGACGACTACTACTACCACCCCGAGGGTGGTTACTTCTTCGAGTTAACCGACGACCAGGAGTAGGTTTGGAGGGTCCCAGGCAGGAGGCCTGCGCCTTTTCGATCGAAGTGTTTTGTTTTGCCCCTCCTTCTTAAAGCTTATCTGTTTTATCTTTTATATCTGTACTCAAATATCTGATGCTTCCGCTAACGCTTGTATGCGAGCTTATGTATTCGAGCCCTCAAGGCCCCTGGCTTGTAATATAAAGCTTGTATCATTTTAAATTGTTTTAGAGTTGTGTTGTGATTCCTTCAAGTGAGTCCTTAGGCTTGATCGTGTGCATTTGCGTTATGATTAGTGCATGATTGAGCCGGGGGCGTCACAATTTTCCTCTCTTGTCCTGGGTTGGCTGAGTGGGTAGAGGTGTGTCATCATCGGCGTGCTCCTCCTCCTCCTCATCACCTCCTTCCTCTTGTTCCTCGGCTTGCTCCTCGTCCTCTTCTTCTTCCTTATCATCTTCTCCCTCGGCCTCCTCAACAATGCGAGGCGACGAGGAAGCTCCGTCGGCATGGCTCGGTGAAGCGAGGGTACGCATCGACCCTCCAGGAACATGAGCATCAGTTGTGCTAGCGCACCCAAGCATGCCCACTAGCTTGCGACAATGGGTCATGAACTTATGCAATAACAAATAAACAAGAACATAATATGGATCAAGTTTAGGGTTACAATTAAACAAGAACATGGCATGGATCCAATTTGTGGTTACTCGAACATAAGGTAAGGCTAGGATGTTACCTTCACCGTTTCCCTCAGCTTGCTATCAGATTCTGCGGTCCCGGGGTCATAACTAAGCGCACCCGAGCCATAAAAAATGCTTTTGTTCAGCTCCGAAGCCTGCAAATGTAAGCATCATTTGTAAATCAGTGGCACTGACTAAATTAGTTTTCATCCAACCGCCGGCTCAAAACAATTGAACACAACTTACCACTCTGTTCATCAGGGGTGCATAGTCCCTAAATTCACCTTTGAGCTCTCTAAGGCTGTCATGGTAGGCTTCATCCTCGGAGTCATCCTCCTGCAGTGATGCTATATCGGCTGACGTCCACTGTGGCCTCAGGCGCACACGGTACTTCACGCCATCGTCATACCAATTCATGTGTTCCCCGTATGCATCCCAGTCAACTGTTCTCCTCTCCCCGTCTTTGCGATACCTCCTCTCGTCCCACGCTTTACCATGTTCTGCATGCTCGTGTCCCCAGTCTGTGATCGACTGACAATGCTGCCTACTGTTCCTGCAAGGCACAAGAAACAATAAAACATAAAACATCATAACAACGTCGAAGAGAATGAAAACACGGTAATAAAGAAAAATGACCTCACCAGTGAAGGTCGAAGCCACTGGTGTCGGTGGGGCGTGCCGGTGGGGTCTGTTGGAATATACCAAATTGCGTGGCCACGCGCTGTGGTAAGTGCCACTCGGCCTCGTACACACATATCATTGGCACAATGCACCGCCAGGCAAGCCTGTCCTTGTAGCACATCGCATTAAGCTCGAACCCCCATTCTCGATTGTGGTACGACCACCAGTTGACCTACAAAAATTTTGGTAAGCAACCGTGAAAGTGGCTACAAAACCGTTGGTAAGCTCATTGGTATACCTGGTAAGCGGTCAGGTTGTCGAGCTCGTTGGTGAAGACCTTGTACAATGCACTGGCCTTGCCCGTGTAGACCTTGATCTTGTCCCAAGCGTACGCGATGGTCGGGTATCGAGCATTGTCGCCTTCTACGCCATACTCCATCCATGGACGCCAGGTATCTTTCTCAGGACAGCCCACCAGCAACCGCTCCCACATCCAAATAGAGAGGGCCCAGACAAATCCACACATGCCGGACTTTTCCTCCGCCCTCTGTGTTTTGTCGTCCAGCTACAAACACCAGTTCAAGATTAGATGACATCTTCTTACCGAACGGTATAGGTACGCGAGGCCGGCGGACCCCCAGCTATACCCTGCATCCCAGTCGGTCAGGAAGTCGAGATACATCCATAGGGCAGTATCCCCCGAGCAGTCTGGAAAGACGACCTCTGTCAGAAGGTACCACAAGTAGGCCCTCGCGTACTACTCCATGGTCCGCGCATCAGCATTTTGCGGGAAAATGGCCCGATTGTTCTGGATCCACATGAGTGGCACACGGGATGTTCGGTCTCCCGGGTGGCGGGGCAATCGCCGATGAGGGCGGTAACCCTCTCTTGCCAGTTGTTCCTCTCCACTCGCCCAGTGAGAGCCTGCCCCTAGATCGGTAGGGTCATGATCATGCCGAAGTCCTCGAGGGTCACCATCATCTCACCACATGGCAGATGGAAACTGTGCGCCTCGGGCCGCCAACGGTCCACCAAAGCCGTGAGAGCTGAGTGGACGAGCGTCGGCGACACATGCTTGAATTGAAGCACGAAACCCAACAACCTTTCTCGCCTGAAGTACGGCATGTATCACTCGTCATACTGCATCTGAACGGCCTTCGTGTGGCCCTTCATCTGTAATGGCGGTAGCATCTGTCAAAATGTAGACGGCACTAGTTAGTAACTTAATTTCGCAAATCAAAAATTTTGATGCAACAACTTGATCATATTATTACCACTCCATTCTTCATAAAATGGGCGCAATGACCGTTGCCGAACGCATGGTCAAGCATGGTGTGCTTATTGCCGATGTTTGGCGCAAGGGGGGCTCCTAAAACAATTGCAAATGAATCATGTCATATTCAACCAACATGTATCACATCATATTCATCAATTGTAGCATATTCAACTAACATCAATCAATAAATATATCATAAAAGATATAATCAACAATGGAATATGCAAATGAATCATGTTAATAAAACTAAAAACCTAGTTACTTATATCAATGCAAATGAATCAAACTAAAAAAAAATCATATATAATCAACAATCATTCATATATATATATATATTTATATATATCATATCTAGGATCAACAAAAGTCAAAATCTACTAGAAATCATATATATATCCATCATATTGAATCATATTGAATAAACAATCATATATATCCATCATATCTATAATCAATCGTATTTAAACATCATATCATATTCAACCACATCAATCATATTAACCAAACATCAATGAACAATTCAAAAATAAATTATGAACATGAACTAGGGTTCATCTTCAAACTATATAGAAACACTAAACTAGTAAATACCAAATGAACTAGGGTTCATCTTCAACCACATACATCATATTGCTCCAAACTAAACAAACCTAGGATCAACAAAAATTAAAATCTACTAGATGCAATAGGGTTCATCTTGTGCCAAATAATGCATCAAATCGAAAGCTTTTTTTAACTAAAATGAATTGGAGGGATTGATAGACTTACTTATCTTGTTTCCGAGCCATCTCGATTCGTAAAAACAATGGAGATCGGAAGGGGGAGTGGAGGGGATGAGAGAGGAGGCGCCTCTCTGTTCTTCGTGTGGCAGGAAGAAGATGGGGGCGGATGGATTCGTGGGTGGGCCCCACCAGCTGCCCCCCGCGGCTTATAACCGTTCAAGGCCTACCGCCAGGGTCTTCGGCGGTAGGGTATAACAGCCTACCGCCAAGGTCCTCGGTGGTAGGGCAGACGGCAGACGGCAAGTGCCATTTACTGTGGCTGACGTGGATGAGTGATCTACTGCCAGGGGTCGTGGCAGTAGGCTGTTCTACTATACCGCCAGCCGCTCCGGCGGTAGAAAAAGGGGTTAGATCCCGAAATATTTTGGAACCGGGGTCATATCAGGCTGAACTTTGCAAAAAAGGTCAAAACATGAAATTTGCCCAGATGCTGCTGTGCTCAGTTGAGTGGGATGGGACCCAATTTTGGATGGACCCTGGTTGGGTACCGAGCCACTTAGGGTCACCTTTCTTGGCCTTTTTATCTGTGCAGACCCAGTGCTTGTTGTCTCCACAGCCTCTCAATCTGGGCAATGGAATATTCGGTTCCGTCATACATTTGGGCAAGCAGAGAGTGGCTAGTGGACTAGACTGCGGGCTGCCCTACCACCGGTGTTGCCGACTATCCGAACACCGTGTCTTGGTGGCTCTCTCCGACGGGCGAGTTCTCGGTCAACACGACATACAAGGCATTATACCAGTCACCTACCATCCCATGGCTTCTCCCTTATGGAAGGCCCCTTTGCCCCGTGAAGATTAAGATTTTTGTGTGGCAACTACTATGAGATCGCATCCCTTCATGGACTGAGGTACTTAAGCGGCATGACCCGGGTGATGGCTTGTGCCCCTTATGCGCGGTACTGGAGACCGGGACTCACATCCTATTCTCATGTACGACAGCTCGGGTCCTTTGGATGTTTGTCCGCGAAGCACTGAGCCCGACTAGGAGGCCCTGGACCTCGCGGGGTTCCTGTAGACCAGGGATAGACACCCTGGGCGACATCGCCACTTATTCTGGCTTATCTTTGTGGCGATGTCGTGGACTCTTTGGACGACACGTAATAAAATGGTGATTGAGCGGGTCTTTGCGAGGTAGGCGTCCGACTCCTTCAAATTCCTTACTTTTCTACAGCACTGGCACCCGCTTTCTAGGCAGCACGACCACAATCGACTTCGACTCATGCTGGATGCGCTACTGGCTACAACGCGTTGACTTTCATCGTCATAGGGCCCCTTGTTGGCAGCCACTAGGTGGCTTGTTTCTTATTTCTCTTGTGTTTATTGGGCATGATTGTGTTGGTGCCCCAGCCGCCGTTCATGATTCGGAGTTTGGATGCTGGTTGTATGGACCATTGCTTTATCTATAAAGCGGGGCGAAAATCGCTCCCGCGATCGATCGCCAAGGAGTCGTTTCGATTTCGATGAGTGGGGTATAAGAGCATCTCTAGCACATTCCATAAAATTTCGACCTGTAAAATCGTTTTACAGGGTACTGTGAAACGTTTTAACAGGATGACGTGTGTCGGTAGAACAGATCCCGTATAAATCGTTTCAGGTCAAATGTGGAGCCCACTAGTCAGTAGTAGAATTTAAAAAGCTCTCTGCAAAATAGCATAAAGCCCCCCCACAAGCAAAATTTAGAGACATTAAAACTGCGCATCTTTCCATCCATCTCAGGCCACAAGCGTTTTCAGTCGTTGGATCTTCAGGTCTAAGAGTTCCTGTCCATTTGATTTCTTTCCAGTTACGTATGTGCTTCCTTTCGTTGACTAGGAGCGCTAAACATAACGGGCCGCTGCTCCTGTAACAAATTCGGGTTTCTCCTGTTAAAATGGGCCTAATGGGCTTCCTGGTAAGATAGTTTTCTTTCGCTCGCCCCGTGAAAACAAATCTGGCCTCAGGCAGCGCCGCTCGCCTCGTCTCCTTCGCACGCACGCACGCATCCGTCTTTCTTCTCCAAAAAAAAGGAGCGCAGCTCGCACGGGCAGGCAGATAACGTGCGAGCCGATCTTTGACTCGCCTGGCGGCCAACATCGCGGGCAGGTCAGGTGTGGTGGCCATGGCGATCCTATACATGGTAGGACCAATGCGACCGATCGGGTACCCTCCTCGGGCGCGGCACGACGCGGTGATGCGGGCATTGAATCGTCTACTGTCGATTCAAGTTTGTTTCCCGGCGATTCCGGAAGTAAATCGCAGTTTCTACAAGCCATTAATGGCAATCGATATGCACCGCTCTCCATCCTAACATAATACGGCGATAGAGCACACGGGCTCGCGCGCTCCTGTTATCTGAACGGGCAGTATAAGTCGAGGGATGCGTGCGAGTGACAATACCGGCAGCCTGCAGAAAATACGAACCCAACATAATTTTTTTTCTCGAATACGCATAGCATGCGTATTTTACATTGTAGAGAGAAAAGGGTACAAGAGCCGTCCACCGAGGGTGTTACAACACACCCACACCATCGTACATCGTCCTAGTCCTACGTCTCGTCCGTCACCCACATGTGGATCCGCCCAAAGAAGCTCTCCGTGTTCGTCCTTATGAGGCGAACCTGTGGCTGCTCACGCTCCTTTGGCTGGCCGCCGCTTCTTTTTCATTTGGCCGGAATTGAGCTCGCTAGGCGGCGACGCCGGTGACGTCGGCTGCGACGGGAGCAGTTGGGGCTGAAACCTCCCTCCCACCAAGTCATCCGTCATCCGAGGGATAGAGAAATCTGTAAAATGAGGAGCGAAACCTATAAATATGGCAGATGGACCATTTTGCAGGACCTGGTCTGAACTTCTTTTTCGTCCGATCCCGCACGGCAGTTATTTTACAGTTCGGGGTGTTTTACAGGATCTGCTAGAGATGCTCTAGGCTGGTCATCGTGGGGAGTAACTTAGATGCGTATGTTAGAGCATCTCCAATAGCCGCGCTACACGCGGCGCGCTAAAAAATCTTTTGCAGCGCGCGGATCGCCTGTTTTTGCGCGGTGCGGTGCGCTTGCTTCAGCGGCCGCTGCAAAGTTTAGCGCGCGCGAGCCGTTCCAGCAGCCGCTGCAAAAAACTGCGCGCGTCTTGGTCAGGCTAGGTGGAAGTCGCGAGCGGGCGCTCAAGTGTGCGGCGCGCGGTAGCACGCGCAACAAATAAACGGCGCGCGATGGCAATTCGGACCGCGCGCTGAACTCTTTATGCCGCGCGCGCGGTTATTGCGCCTCCGCTGGAGCTTGGTTAGCGATTGCGCGCGCGCTAAAAACCACAAATTTACGGCGCGGCGGCGGTTGGAGATGCTCTAACTATTCTATAATAATACCTTTATAGTGTGGAGTAACATATGTGTAGTGTCATGGAACACTTTATTTATTAGGTTATAGACTCATCTGGTCTTGGTATGTGTGATGTTACCTATACTGTGAGTAACATATTTTATGTTACCACATGCCTCTCTTTCCTCATTAATTACTTGGTACGTCATCTATTTTGCTTAAATATATGTGATGTTATCACTTATGTTACTCCCATTATGGCTAGTCTAATGAGCCTTTTGCAGTTTGGAGTTGGGAGGGGCACAATGATGGGCCTTTAACTTATGTGCGGTTGGGTGGTTAGGTGGATAGTGTATCCCTAACAGGATATACATGTGCTGTATTTTTTAGATTTATTATAGGTCTTCTGGTGATGTGCATTCAGTAGAAGGAACATTTCCGTCGACTACGAAGACGCATGTGATGACTTCGTCAATCTCAAGATGATGTGTTGGCTTAGTCTCTGAGAGGTGTTCATAGAGGTAGAGTGTTCTTACGTGTGCGTTTATAGGGATGAATGTATAAGCGTATGTACGAGCGTCTGTGTTTGTACCGTGTTAAAAAAGAAATGCTAAAAAAAATCTTAGGCATGGCAAATTGAATGTTTTTCATGGTAATTTATATTAACGCGTTGATAATAAATTTAGTTTGCAAGCACGTTAATTTTCTAACAAAATATTGAATTGACGTGGTTTGCCATGCTGCCTAACTAAACTTGCAATCCTCAACGAACATAATTTTTCATGAAAATGTTCAATTTTCCATGTCTAAAAATCTAACCTTCGTTGGATATTCGGGTCCTAACTTAATTATTGGGCTACTCGGGTGCAAACGAAGGAGAGGAGTCCACGACTAACTACCAATGGGCTTTGTCTAAAAATGAACCTAGCAATGGGCTAGCAGTTGGGTAACTTATCAATGAGCTAGCAGATGGGAGAGCATATGGGTAACCTGTCTCCCATGTCTCGAAATTTCCTATACGACTTCCGTTGCATTAGTTAGAGCATCTATGATGGGGCGATGGTGTGCGTTCAGTGGAGACATTCCCCACATAACCAGTGCAATAGAGCAGCAACTGTCATCGATGAAAAGAAGTATAGATCGAAAAAATCCAATCCGTAGACACACAAACAAGTGGAACAAAAACTGATCCAAACAGACCCACCAAAAACCAGCACCAACCGAATCCCGTGAGATCCGCCGGAGACACATCTCCACACGCCCCCCGAGGGCGCTAGTGGCATCACCGGTCAGGGACTAGGCAGGGAGAATCTTATTCCATCTTGAGAAAGCCGCCATCGCCTCGTCTTTCTGAGTAGGACACAAACGTTAGACGAACTCATTAAAACACCTAAAAACAGAGCAAGATCCATCCCGCCGGCAAGGGTCGGGGGTCCACCGCGCCTCCATGGCCCTAGGGCCACCGGAGACGAGGCGGACCAACGATGACGTAGATGGGAGATAGATAAACCCTAGTCTTCCTTTCTTGAAGAAGAGGAGGCAACGGCTGCTGGAGGACTCGACCATGATCCTGATAGTTTGAAAGAGAATATTTTTTTGCAAATGCTTGATCATTTTTATATGACCTCCAATATTGATGACTATATGTGAAATAAGTAGTTATATTGTTGCTTACTTCGGCACGATTTTACAAGAAATTTGAAAAACATACATTTTAGTTCGTCTAGTTTGGGATTGTATAATGACAAGCATTGCACATCTAGTAATATGAAAGTTTCACTTATATTTGCAAATTAAATGACAGATTATTTGATTTGAACAATATTCATTTTAATTCTATCATGATTAATCTTGTGGGATATTATAACTGTAGTGGCATGAATATATTTATTCCACATTACTGGGAGGGATAAAAGTGGATGAAATATACGTACATCACGCATACACCTTGTTCCGCATGCTAACCTGTTTCCAAAATATATGAGCGTCGAGGATAGATTTGTTTTCAAGAAAGGGAGAATAATGTGAACATATTTACCTTGGATACGACTAAAAATATTACATACATGTATGTTTTCAAGGTGATTTCTAATAAAAATTACACAACAATTTATTTATTTTATCAGGACAAAAAACTTCACATATTTTTATATCTAATTGTAGAATTACCGGACACTTGTACAAATCACGTGTGATGATAAAGCAAAGGGACATGATTATGTGTTATACAAGAAGTTTCCAACGTCATTTTGACCCAAGAAAAGTTAGAGATCACACTAGTAGAGAAATGGTTAGCCATAACTTTAGTTGGTGGCGTGCCATTTTCAATCAACGCCAGCACTATATTCTTCAAATAGAGGTGTTGGACTATTTGGTGCTGGCGTTGGAATTTTTTCCTGACGCCATTTGCGTTATTTGTTTTTTTCTTTGGGCTCTACTTTGTTATGGTGTGGCCTGTTAGTATACCTGGCCATCTGTCGGGCCCGGCCGGCCCGGCCCGAAAGTGATAAAGCCCGCCGGGCCTCGGGCCATGGGCCGGGCCCCTTCAGTAAATCGCGAAAATGGCGGGCTCGAGCGCGGGCCCAGCCCGGCCTTCGGGCTCAAAATCTAGGCCCGGGCCCGGCCCGGGTGCAGCGTCGGGTCGGGCTGCCCATGGCCAGGACTACCTCTTAGGCCCATACCAGCACTGGTCCATCTCCTATCACTATCCCTCTCAGTAAAAAACCTAGCCATTCCGACCCCCTTCTCTGTGTGTGTGTGTGTGTGTCGACCAGCACCGCCGCCGCCACCTCCGGACCTCGCTGCTCGTCGCCGCCCGAACAGGACGCACATCACCACACCGCTGGAGAGGGTCACCTCAGCAACAGGTGAGACCCCCTCCCCTCGCGCCTCCCTCGTCCGTGGATGCCATGGATTCAGTTGACTTGTGTAGAATATTAGTAGCGTACAGTTAGATTTAGTAGTGTAGAATCCTATTATACTTAGTATAATTTGATTTAATAGGGTACAACCCGATTTCATACTTAGTGTAGAATATTTTTAGTGTTGAATATGTTTTAGTGTAGAATCAAATGATAGTATTTCATGTTGATTTAATGTTTTAGTGTAGATTCCGATTATACTTAGTAGAATTCAATTTAGTAGTGTTCAATCCGATTTTATACTTAGTGTAGAATTTTTTTAGTGTTGAATATGTTTTAGTGTAGAATTGGATGGTAGTCTTTTGTGTTGATTTTATGTTTTAGTGTAGAATCCGATTATACTTAGTTGAATTTGATTTAGTAGTGTAGAAACTGATTTTATTAGTGTAGAATCATTGGTTGATATGCATAATGTACAATCCAATTTAAATAGTGTAGAATCCGATGAATGGATGAGGCGTTTTGGCTCCCGAGCTCAGATGAGCCCGGGGGTGAAAAAAGAAATCGTTAAAAATACGAAATAAATTCAAAAAATTCTGATTTTTTGTGGAGAAAGACGACATCGTACGTGATGTCCATGCCAAATTTCAGAGCCTTTGGGTGTCTGATTTGCTCTCAGCAAAAAGATAAATTTGGGGTGTGTGATTTTTTTACTGTTTGTGCACTGTTTGGACACGATTTTGTTGTTTTTGCTCACAACTACTGAGATGTTCAAATGCTTTGAAATTTGGCACGCACCTGACGCACTCAAATATCTTTCATGGAAAAAAAATCAATTTTTTTTGAATTTAATGTTCACCGGGTGCAGATGAGCCCGGGCTCAGAATTGGAAATTCGCCGATGAATACTTTTGCGTACAATTTGATGATAAGATTTTGTGTAGAATTCGTTGAATTGTTTTAGTAGTGTACAAATTGTTTTAGTGCATAATCCGATAGGTTGATATTTTTTTTGTAGAATGGCGCCACCACCACCATGTCAACTGTGTAAGTAAAGGTGCGCCAGCAGCCTTGCAACTGGCGATCTGTTCGGCATCTATTTCCAGCTGTGTTATGTTTCTTCAGTAGTAACAAACCTTCTTCTCTAACATGATACATCTGTTTTTTTCCTTTTTGCTATTACTATTTGTTGGTGCAATAATTTGCCCCTTTATGTTTTGGAGTTTGTTGACATAAACAGTATGGGACTTATGTGTTTGCTAGTGCACACAGAGTAACAGGTCCCTGAAATCAAGAGGAGTTTGATTCAAACGACGAAGATAATCCCCTGCGTGGCAGTGAAGGTTATCACCGAAGATTATGATAACAAGAGTGACCCCTCAAAAAATGCTGACGCGAAGTAATTGGTTCGGTGCTCGTTCGAAGGAAGTGACTGCAACCGAGAAGATTGAAGACGAAGTGAAGACGTAGCATTTATTTCGTTGTTTCTCTTCTCTTTATTGAGTCATAGGACCACCGTACTACTAAGAGGGGTGTAGCGTTCGAAGCTTTGATTCTCTGATGCTAAACCCCAGTCCTATGAAAGTTCTGAGAGAAATCTCTTTGTGTTCCGAGCAAATACTTGCCAGCAAGAGGCTGTGATCTTCTTCGCTGCGTGAGATTTGTCTCTGGCCGAGGAGTTAGCATTACTTGGTCCTCAAGTATTGTTACTGTTGCTCTTAAAATCTGACCGTTGTGAACATGTCGGTTGGCCATTGGTTGGACCTCGTGTCCAAAATGGTCATTTCCCACCAGGGAAGGTTGCGGCTATAAATAGCCACCCTGCACCGACGTTGTCCGGTGGCTGCTCCGTTTGATTGTGAGAAGATTATTGAGCAACCCCCTCTCCAGAGTGATTTGAGTTTAAAATCCACCGAGAGAAAACCCCTAGAGCCGAAAAATTAGTTAGTGGTTCAGCATCACTCGAATCTAAGTCCAGTACGCTCCGCCTATTACTCTTGAGAGCTGCAAACTCTCTAGACGGTTAGGTGTCAAGTTCTTCAGAGACCAAGAGTAATTGTGGTTATCGAAGAAGAAGTCTGTAAAGGTTTGGAGATCACCTCAAGTATCTACCACGAGTGATCGGCATGGGTTGACGAACCAATTGTCGAGGAGAATAGGGCGAAGAGAGTTTATCTTCTGTGTTAAATCACAACCCCTCCAACCAGACGTAGTCCTTGTGCAGAAGGGTGATCTGGTCTACCAAATTCCTTGTCACCATCGAGCATCACTGGTTACCTCTGCTTCTCCTCTTTACATTCGAACTATTTCAATCATGTGATTTGTCTTGATGCATGCTTTTAGTTTCCATTCGATAGCTTGTATTTGCTCGCTGTACACTGTTTTCATTCGCTTTGCTGCTGGGTTCCGAGAGTTTTGATATTTCGGAAGAAATTTTAAAACTCCCATTCACCCCACTCTGGTAGACATACTTCATTCCTACAATTGGTATCAGAGCAAGGTACTCCTTGACTCTGCTCATTTTGGTCTAACCACCTTGGAGTTTAAGTATGTCTTCAGTGAGCTACAAGTGGCACCTCAAGATTCCCATCTTCGATTGGATGGACTATCACTTCTGGAAAGAGAACATGAAGATTCATCTTCGAGGTATTGATGATGATATGTGGAACGTGGTGCAGAATAGATTCATGGTTGAAGTGCCCCAGGTCCGCACTGACCTCGAGAAGAAACTCATTCAGATGGACGCTCAAGCTAAAGATGAAATTGGTGGCCATCTCTCTCGTGCTCAATTTCTTCGCTATCGTTAGTGTGAAACTGCAAAGGAATTGTGGGACATTCTCGAAAAGATAAATGCGGGTGTTTCAACTCAGAAAGAAGCTCACATTGATACTCTTCGGGTGAAGTTCAATCGGTTCAAGCAAATTGGAAATGAAAGCTGTCCGCAAACTTTCGATCGCCTGAGTGACATTGCAAACGAGTTGCAAGGTCTCGGCGTTAAAGACATCACTGATCATGAAGTTGTGAAGAAACTGCTCCGATCTCTTGACAGCTCATTCGACACACTAGTTCTGATGATTAGGGAACGAGCTGATTTCAAAGTTCTCGACTCTGCTGATATCATGGAAAGGCTAAACACCCTCGAAGAATAAGAAGAAGAAAAGAGAGATCTCTATGGCTCAAGTCACCACAAAAGTCATGCTCTCAAGGCTGTGGATGATTCTTCCTCAGAAGGAAATGCCGAAGAAGATTCAAATGACCCGAAAGGATCAGCAAAGATCTCGCATTAATCACGAAAATATTCTAGCGCCTTCACAGGAAGAACCAGTTTCAGAAGAAAGGATCCAACAACTCTGGCGGTTCCAAATGTTCATCAAAACCTAATGGAGATTAGACCTGCTTCAAGTGCAAAAAGCCAGGACATTTCATTTCAGACTATCCTCTCTGGGAAGCTGAAATCCGTGCTAGTGGAAGATATGATTCAAGAAACAACCATGGCAAAGGCAAGAGCAAGAACTACGACTCCGATGATGAGAAGAAAATGAAGAAGTTCTTCAAGAAGATGGACGGTTACGTCTCCAAGTCTTCATCAAGATCTTCCTCAAGGAACCCCTCCAAGTCCTCCTCCAACTGCAAGAATACCTCCCGCAAGGCCAAGGCATACATCGGCAAGGAAATGGACTCCGATGAAGAAGAGTCATCTGACTCCGAAGAAGCTGATGATTCCGATGAGGAGTCTGATTCCGGCATGGCTGGTATAGCATGTGCCTCCACCCCTGCATCAAACTTCTCCGAGAATCATTCAAGCGACAACAAATCTCCTGCCTTCTGCTTCATGGCCAAAGCTTCGAAAGAAAAGGTATCCTCCAAACATCACAAGGTTCACTCCAGTGATCAATATTCTTCGGATGAGGATGACCATGCTAAATTGATCAAAACTGCTAATATACAACAAAACTCTCTTGAGAAAATTAAGAAAATGAAAGTGCAACTAATCCCCGGGTGGTTTTGGTAATTCATAACAACATATACCTCATTGAACTAATATCCATTCAAGATAAATATTTCAGGAAGTTCAATGAATGGCATGGCATGGACTAGAGATGTGGACCCCTCAAAATGCTAAGGACAAATATTGGCAAAAGCT
The DNA here is from genome assembly GCA_011799875.1 of Thinopyrum elongatum. Lineage (NCBI taxonomy): Eukaryota > Viridiplantae > Streptophyta > Magnoliopsida > Poales > Poaceae > Thinopyrum > Thinopyrum elongatum. Next base: position 475,807,465 of record CM022303.1, on the reverse strand, counting down.
CAAGACTCTTCATTTCTATTTTAGTGATCCAAGATCACATTGAGTCCATAGGAAAGCCAATACTATTAAAAGGGGATGAGGTGTTGCTTAATGGCTTGCTTGCTCAAATGCTTAGTGATATTGCTCCAAAACCCTCAACCACTTTCTCCATCCAAATATGTCAAAATCCTAACTCCAACTCGTCCCCACCGATTCTTTCTATCTGGAGCCACTGAGTTCATATGACATAGCCACAGCTAGAAACCCTAACAGTTCGGTCCCACCGCTACGGGTCTCGATCTCACCGAGATGGCCTTGCCAACACTCTGTGACTTGTTGCATTTATTTTGGTCTCACCGAGTTATGCAATCGGTCTCACCAAGTTGGCTTGACAAACTCTCTGTTGCCCTATTGCTTCACTTCGGTCTCACCAAGTTGATGCAATCGGATCCACCGAGATGAGGTTTGCCCTAAGCCATAGCACATCGGACCCACCGAGTTGTTCAAGTTGGTCCCACCGAGATTCCTAACATTCACATTTTTGAAAGCAGATCAGTGCCACCGAGTTTAACTATTTGGTCCCACCGAGATGAGTCAAATGTGTGTAACGGTTGGATTTTGTGTGGAGGCTATATATACCTCTCCACCCTCTTCTCCATTTGAGAAAAAGCCATCAGAACATGCCTACACTTCCACCATACATTTTCTAAGAGATAACCACCTACTCATGTGTTGAGATCAAGACATTCCAATCCTACCACAAGAATCTTGATTTCTAGCCTTTCCCAAGTTGCTTTACATTCAAATCATCTTTCCACCATAGCCAAATCTGAGAGAGAGAGAGAGTTGAGTGTTGGGGAGGCTATCATTTGAAGCACAAGAGCAAGGAGTTCATCATCAACACACCATCTATTACCTTTTGGAGACTGGTGTCTCCTAGTTTGGTTAGGTGTCGCTTGGGAGCCTCCGTCAAGATGTGGAGTTGAACCAAGAAGTTTGTAAGGGCAAGGAGATCGCCTACTTCGTGAAGATCTACCCGAGTGAGGCAAGTCCTTTGTGGGCGATGGCCATGGTGGGATAGACAAGGTTGCTTCTTTGTGGACCCTTCGTGGGTGGAGCCCTCCGTGGACTCGCGCAGCCGTTACCCTTCGTGGGTTGAAGTCTCCATCAACGTGGACGTACGATAGCACCACCTATCGAAACCACGCCAAAAATCTCCATGTCTCCATTGCGTTTGCCTTCTCCAAACCCTCCCTTTACCTTCATATGCAATGTTTTACTTTACGCTGCTATACTCTTAGAATTGCATGTGTAGGTTGATTACTTGACTTGTGCTAATTGCTAAAATCTGCCCACAACTAAAATTGGGAAAATGATAGATTTTTATTTGGTCAAGTAGTCTAATCACCCCCCTCTAGACATACTTTCGATCCTACAAGTGGTATCAGAGCTTTGGTCTCATTTTACCTTGATTTCCATAGCTTTGATGATCATAGCCTTGGTTTCACAACCTAGGAGAGTCTGGCATCTAGTGAGGGAAATGTTGGGGAACGTTGCATGGGAAACAAAAAATTTCCTACGCTCACCAAGATCAATATAGGAGATGAACATCTACGAGAGGAGAGATTGCATCTACATACCCTTGTAGATCGCTAAGCGTAAGCGTTAAGAAACACGGTTGATGTAGTCGAACGTCTTCGCGATCCAATCATGATTTGTCCCGCGAACGTCTTCACGATCCAATCACGATCCATCCCGCGAACTCCCGATCCAAGTGCCGAACGGACGGCACCTCCGCGTTCAACACACATACGGCTTGATGACGCCTTCACCTCCTTGATCCAGCGAGCGATGGTGAAGTAGTAGCTCGAGTCCTCCGGCAGCACGACGGCGTGGTGGCGGTGGTGGTGGCGGAATCTCAGCAGAGCTTCGCTAAGCACTACGGAGAGGAAGAGGGATGCGAGGGAGAGGAGAGGCAACGCCGTGGCATGGAAGGGTGCTCAAGGGTGTGGCTGCCCTCTCTCTACCTCTCTATATATAGGGAAAGGGAGGAGGGGGTGGCTCCCCTAGGGTTTCCCCTAGGGGGGCGGTGGCCAGGGCAGATGGGATCTCCCCTAGGGTGACTTGCCCCCCAAGCCGGGTGGAGGGAAACCCTAGAGGGGGGCGCCCCACCTCTCCTGATCACGTGGGAAAGGGCGAGGGGGGCGCACAGCCCCTTAGTGGGCTGGTTTGCCCCCTCCCCTTGGCCCATGAGGCCCCCCAACACTTGCCGGGACCCCCCGAAACCCCTTTCGGTCATGCTGGTCATCACCCGGTACCCCCGGAACAATTCCGGACTCCAATACCCTTCGTCCAATATATCAATCTTCACCTCCGGGCCATTCCGGAGTTCGTCTTCACATCCGAGATCTCATTCGGGACTCCGAACAACCTTCGGTAACCACCATAATGACTCAACTATACTTATATCGTCACCAAATGTTAAGTGTGTAGACCCTGCGGGTTTGAGAACTTTGTAGACATGACCGAGACACCTCTACGGTCAATAACCAATAGTGGGACCTGGATGCCCATATTGGTTCCTACATATTCTACGAAGATCTTATCGGTCGAACCTCGATGTCAAGGATTCAGCTAATCCCGTATGCAGTTCCCTTTGTCTATCGTTATGTTACTTGCCCGAGATTCGATCGTCGGTATCTCCATACCTAGTTCAATCTCATTACCGGCAAGTCTCTTTACTCGTTCCATAATACAAGATCCCATGGCTAACTCATTAGTCACATTGCTTGCAAGCTTACTGTGATGTTGTATTACCGAGTGGGCCCTGAGATACCTCTCCGTCATACGAAGTGACAAATCCCAGTCTTGATCCATGCCAACTCAACGGACACCCTCGGAGATACCTGTAGAGCACCTTTATAGTCACCCAGTTACATTACGATGTTTGGTACACACAAGGTATTCCTCCGGTGTCAGTGAGTTGCATGATCTCATGGTCATAGGAACATATACATGACATGTAGAAAACGATAGCAATAAATTTGACACGATCATATGCTACGTTTATAGTTTGGGTCTTGTGCATCACATCATTCTCCTAATGATGTGATCCCGTTATCAAGAGCATAATTGGTTTGCTACCGATATTTGGCTTGCCAAATGTTGGCATTGCCAAATATTGGCAATACCAAGACTTGCCAATTATTGGCAATTTTATGTGAGATAGGCAAAATAACTCGTAGCCAATCAAGTAGTTGCCAATATTTGGCACAATGCCAAACATTGGCATGCCAATTTTTGGCGGCAAACCAATTATGCTCCAAATGACAACTCATGTCTATGACTAGGAAACCATAGCCATCTTTTGATCAACGAGCTAGTCTAGTAGAGGCTCACTAGGGACACATTGTTGTCTATGTATCCACACGTGTACTTGAGTTTCCAATCAATACAATTCTAGCATGGATAATAAACGATTATCATGAACAAGGAAATATGATAATAACCAATTTATTATTGCCTCTAGGGCATATTTCCAACAGTCTCCCACTTGCACTAGAGTCAATAATCTAGTTCACATCGCCATGTGATTAACACTCATAGTTCACATCGCCATGTGACTAACACCCAAAGAGTGTACTAGAGTCATTAATCTAGTTCACATCACCATGTGATTAACACTCAATGAGTTCTAGGGTTTGATCATGTTATGCTTGTGAGAGAGGTTTTAGTCAACGGGTCTGCAACATTCAGATCCGTGTGTACTTCGCAAATCTCTATGTCATGTTGTAGATGCTGCTACCATGCTCCACTTGGAGCTATTCCAAATGGTTGCTCCACTATACGTATCCGGTTTGCTACTGAGACTCATCCGGATTGGTGTTAAAGCTTGCATCGACGTAACCCTTTATGCCGAACTCTTTATCACCTCCATAACCGAGAAACATTTCCTTATTCCTCTAAGGATAATTTTGACCGCTGTCCAGTGATCCACTCCTGGATCACTCTTGTACCCCCTTGTCAGACACGTGGCAAGGCACACATCAGGTGCGGTACACAACATGGCATACCGTATAGAGCCTATGGCTAAGGCATAGGGGATGACCTTCGTCCTTTCTCTTTCTTCTGCCGTGGTCGAGCTTTGAGTCTTACTCAACTTCACACCTTACAACTCAGGCAAGAACTCCTTCTTTCACTGATCCATTTTGAACTCCTTCAAAATCATGTCAAGGTATGTGCTCTATGAAAGTCTTATCAGGCATCTTGATCTATCTCTATAGATCTTGTTGCCCAATATGTAAGCAGCTTTACCCAGGTCTTCCTTTGAAAAACTCCTTTCAAACAACCCTTTATGCTTTCCAAAAATTCTACATCATTTCTGATAAACAATATGCCATCCACATATACTTATCAGAAATGTTGTAGTGCTCCCACTCACTTTCTTGTAAATACAAGTTTCTTGCAAACTTTGTATAAACCCAAAAGCTTTGATCACCTCATCAAAGCGTATGTTCCAACTCCGAGATGCTTGCTCCAGTCCATAGAAGGATCGCTGGAGCTTGCATACCTTTTAGCATCCTTAGGATCGACAAAACCTTCTGGTTGTATCACATACAACCTTTCCTCACGGAAACCGTCAAGGAAACTTTGTTTTGACATCCATCTGCCAGATTTCGTAAATGAAAATGCAGCAACTGCTAACATAATTCCAACAGACTTTAGCATCGCTATGAGTGAGAAAGTCTCATCATAGTCAACTCCTTGAACTTGTCGGAAACTTCTTTGCGACAAGTCGAGCTTCATAAATGGTGACATTACCTTCAACATCTGTCTTCTTCTTAAAGATCCATTTATTCTCAATGGCTTGCCGATCATCGGGCAAGTCCACCAAAGTCCATACTTTGTTCTCATACATGGATCCTATCTCGGATTTCATGGCTCCTAGCCATTTGTTGGAATCTGGGCCCACCATCGCTTCTCCATAGCTCGTAGGTTCAACGTTGTCCAACAACATGACCTTTAAGACAGGGTTACCACTCAGAAGTTGTACGCACCCTTGTCGACCTACGAGGTTTGATAGTAACTTGATCCGAAGCTTCATGATCATCATCATTAGCTTCCTCTTCAACTGACCCGTTCTTAGTGACAAACACTTTGCCCTTGGATCTGAGATAGAAGGTATACCCAACCGTCTCTTTTGGGTATCCTATGAAGACGCATTTCTCCGCTTTGGGTTCAAGCTTTTCCGGCTAAAGCGTTTTGACATAAGCATCGCAAGCCCAAACCTTAAGAAATGACAACTTAGGTTTCTCGCCAAACCACAGTTCATACGGTGTCATCTCCACGGACTTAGATGGTGCCCTATTTGAAGTGCATGTAGTTGTCTCTAATGCATAACCCCAAAACGATAGTGGTAGATCGGCAAGAGACATCATAGAACGCACCATATCCAATAAGGTACGATTACGACGTTCGGACACACCATTACACTGTGGTGTTCCAGGTGGCGTCAACTGTGAAACAATTCCACATTGTCTTAAGTGATTGCCAAACTCATAACTCAGATATTCTCCCCTTCGATCAGATCATAGGAATTTGATCTTCTTGTTATGATGATTCTCAACTTCACTCTGAAATTGCTTGAACTCTTCAAACGTTTCAGACTTATACTTAATCAAGGAAATATACCCATATCTACTCAAATCATTGGTGAAGGTGAGGAAATAATGATATCCACCGCACACGTCAACACTCATCAGACCGCACACATCAACATGTATGATTTCCAACAAGTCACTTGCCCGTTCCATTGTTCCGGAAAACGGGGTTTTAGTAATATTGCCAATAAGGCATGGTTCGCATGTGTCAAGTGATTCAAAATCAAGTGACTCCAAAAGCCCATCAGCATGGAGTTTCTTCATGTGCTTAACACCAATATGACCTAAGCGGCAGCGCCACACGAAAGTGGTATTATCATTATCAACTCTACATCTTTTGGCATCAATGTTATGAACATGTGTATCACTACGATCGAGATTCAATAAACCATTCACATTGGGTGCATGACCATAGAAGGTATTATTCATGTAAACCGAATAACCATTATTCTCTAACTTAAATGAATAATTGTATTGCAATAAACATGATCTAATCATGTTCATGCTCAACGCAGACACCAAATAACATTTATCTAGGTTCAACACTAATCCCGAAGGTAGAGGGAGCGTGTGATGGTGATCACATCAACCTTGGAAACACTTCCAACACACATCGTCACCTCGCCCTTAGCTAGTCTCCGTTTATTCCATAGCTTTTGTTCCGAGTTACCAATATTAGCAACTGAACCGGTATCTAATACCCAGGTGCTACTAGGAGTACTAATAAGGTACACATCAATAACACGTATATCAAATATACTTTTGTTGAAGTTGCCAGCCTTCTTATCTACAAAGTATTTTGGGTAGTTCCGCTACCAGTGACCGTTCCCCTTACAATAGAAGCACTTAGTCTCGGGTTTAGGTTCAACGTTGGGTTTCTTCACTGGAGCGGCAACTGGCTTGCCATTCATGAAGTTTCCCTTCTTGCCCTTGCCCTTCTTAAAACCAGTGGTCTTGTTAACCATCAACACTTGATGCTCCTTCTTGATTTCTACCTCCGCGGCCTACCGCGAACAGCTCCGGGATCATCTCCATCCCTTGCATGTTATAGTTTATCACGAAGTTCTAGTAGCTTGGTGATAGTGTCTGGAGAACTCTGTCAATCACTATCTTATCTGGAAGATTAACTCCCACTTGATTCAAGCGATTGTAGCACCTAGACATTCTGAGTACATGCTCACTGGCTGAGCTATTCTCCTCCATCTTGTAGGCAAAGAACTTGTCAGAGGTCTCATACCTCTCAACACGGGCATGAGCCTGAAATACCAATTTCAGCTCTTGGAACATCTCATATGTTCCATGGCGTTCAAAACGTCTTTGGAGCCCCGATTCTAAGCTGTAAAGCATGACGCACTAAACTATCAAGTAGTCATCAGAACATGTATGGCAGATGTTCACAACATCCACAGACAACGCTAGAGGGGTTGGCACACCGAGCGGTGCATCAAGGTCATAAGCCTTCTGTGCAGCAGTGAGGACAATCCTTAGACTACGGACCTAGTCCACATAATTGCTTACAATATCTTTCAACTTAGTCTTTCTCTAGGAACGTATTAAAACAGGGAGCTACAACGTGAGCTATTGATCTACAACATAAATTGCAAAGACAATTTAGACTATGTTCATGATAATGAGTTCAACTAATCATATTACTTAAGAACTCCCACTCAAATCGACATCCCTCCGGTCGTCCGAGTGTAACATGATCCAAATTCACCAACCCAAGTCCGATCATCACGTGAGATGAGGTGGTTTCAATGGTGAACATCTCCATGTTGATCATATCTACTATATGACTCATGTTCGACCTTTCGGTCTCTTGTGTTCCGAGGCCATGTCTGTACATGCTAGGCTCGTCAAGTTTAACCCAAGTGTTCTGCATGTGCAAAACTGGCTTGCACTCGTTGTATGTGAACGTAGAGTCTATCACACCCGATCATCACATGGTGCCTCAAAACGACAAACTTTTGCAACGACATACTTGGGGAGAACACAATTTTATCTTGAAATTTTAGTGAGGGATCACCTTATAATGCTACCGTCGTCCTAAGCAAAATAAGATGCATAAAAGGATTAACATCACATGCAAATCATAAGTGACATGATATGGCCATCAACTCGTGCTTTTGATCTCCATCTCCAAAGCACCGGCATGATCTCCATCGTCACCGGCATGACACCATGATCTCCATCATCATGATCTCCATCATCGTGTCGCCATCAGGGTTGTCACGCCAACCATGCTTCTACTACTATTGCTATCGCTTAGCGATAAAGTAAAGCATTACATAGCGCTTAATGATTGACACGCAGGTCATACAATAATTAAAGACAACCCTATGGCTCCTGCCGGTTGCCGTATGCATCGACATGCAAGTCGATATAAACTATTACAAACATGATCATCTCATACATCAAATATATTTCATCATGTCTTTGGCCATATCATATCACAACATACCCTGCAAAAACAAGTTAGATGTCCTCTAATTGTTGTTGCATGTTTTACGTGGCTGCTATGGGTATCTAGCAAGACCGATTCTTACCTACACAAAGCCACAACGGTGACATGCAAGTTGCTATTTAACCTTCTACAAGGACCGCCTTTGTCGAATCCGATTCAACTAAGGTGGGAGAGACAGACACCCGCCAGCCATATTTATGCAACAAAGTCACATGTCTGTCAATGGAACCGGTCTCATATACGTGGACATGTAAGGTTGGTCCGGGCCGCCTCATCCCATAATACCGCTGAATCAAGAAAAGACCAAGGAAGGAAGCAATCTGAATATCAATGCCCATAAACTCCTTTGTGTTCTACTCGTGATGTCATCTACGCATAGACCTAGCTCTGATACCACTGTTGGGGAATGTTGCATGGGAAACAAAAATTTTCCTACGCTCACCAAGATCAATATAGGAGATGAACATCTACGAGAGGAGAGATTGCATCTACATACCCTTGTAGATCACTAAGCGGAAGCGTTAAGAAACACGGTTGATGTAGTCGAACGTCTTCGTGATCCAATCATGATTCGTCCCGCGAACGTCTTCGCGATCCAATCATGATCCGTCCCGCGAACTCCCGATCCAAGTGCCGAACGGACGACACCTCCACGTTCAACACATGTACGGCTTGATGACACCTTCACCTCCTTGATCTAGCGAGCGATGGTGAAGTAGTAGCTCGAGTCCTCCGGCAGCACGACGGCGTGGTGGTGGCGGAATCTCAGCAGAGCTTCGCTAAGCACTACGGAGAGGAAGAGGGATGCGAGGGAGAGGTGAGGCAGCGACATGGCAATGAAGGGTGCTCAAGGGTGCGGCTGCCCTCTCTCTACCTCTCTATATATAGGGGAAGGGAGGAGGGGGTGGCGCCCCTAGGGGGGGCGGCGGCCAGGGCAGATGGGATCTCCCCTAGGGTGACTTGCCCCCCAAGCCGGGTGGAGGGAAACCCTAGAGGGGGGCGCCCCACCTCTCCTGGTCATGTGGGAAAGGGTGAGGGGGGAGCACAGCCCCTTAGTGGGCTGGTTTGCCCCCTCCCCTTGGCCCATGAGGCCCCCCAACACTTGCTGGGACCCCCGAAAGCCCTTTCGGTCATGCTGGTCATCACCCGGTACCCCCGGAACAATTTCGAACTCCAATACCCTTCGTCCAATATATCTATCTTCACCTCTGGACCATTCCGGAGTTCCTCGTCACGTCCGGGTTCTCATCCGGGACTCCGAACAACCTTCGGTAACCACCATAATGACTCAACTATACTTATATCGTCACCAAACATTAAGTGTGTAGACCATGCGGGTTCGAGAACTATGTAGACATGACCGAGACACCTCTACGGTCAATAACCAATAGCGGGACCTGGATGCCCATATTGGTTCCTACATATTCTACGAAGATCTTATCGGTCGAACCTCGATGTCAAGGATTCAGCTAATCCCGTATGCAGTTCCCTTTGTCTATCGGTATGTTACTTGCCCGAGATTCGATCATCGGTATCTCCATACCTAGTTCAATCTCGTTACTGGCAAGTCTCTTTACTCATTCCGCAATACAAGATCCCGTGGCTAACTCATTAGTCACATTGCTTGCAAGCTTACTGTCATGTTGTATTACCGAGTGGGCCCTGAGATACCTCTCTGTCATACGGAGTGACAAATCCCAGTCTTGATCCATGCCAACTCAACGGACTCCCTCGGAAATACCTGTAGAGCACCTTTATAGTCACCCGGTTACGTTGCGACGTTTGGTACACACAAGGTATTCCTCCGGTGTCAGTGAGTTTCATGATCTCATGGTCATAGGAACATATACTTGACATGTAGAAAATGATAGCAATAAACTTGACACGATCATATGCTACGTTTATAGTTTGGGTCTTGTCCATCACATCATTCTCCTAATGATGTGATCCCATTATCAAATGACAACTCATGTCTATGACTAGGAAACCATAGCCATCTTTTGATCAACGAGCTAGTCTAGTAGTGGCTCACTAGGGACACGTTGTTGTCCATGTATCCACACATGTACTTGAGTTTCCAATCAATACAATTCTAGCATGGATAATAAACAATTATCATGAACAAGGAAATATGATAATAACCAATTTATTATTGCCTCTAGGGCATATTTCCAACAGGAAATTACCACCGTAGAGGTCCTTACTTTGATGGTATGAATTTTGCTAGTAGGAAGCATAAGATGAAAATGCATATTCTTGGTCATAACCCCACCGTTTGGGTTGTTGTGCGTATTGGCTTGTAAGGTCATTTCTTCGAGGACGGAAAAGAACCGGACCGTGAAGCAACATCGGAAGAAATGAAGATGTTGCAATACAATGCTCAAGCTTGCGATATTCTCTTCAATGGATTGCGCCCCGAAGAATTCAACAAAATCAGCCGTCTTGAGAATGCAAAGGAAATTTGGGATACTTTGGTTGATATGCATGAAGGTACCGAGTCCGTCAAGGAATCCAAGTTGGATGTGCTTCAAAGTCAACTTGACAAGTTCAATATGAAGGATGGTGAAGGAGTCACTGAAATGTACTCTAGGCTTGCTCTCATCACAAATGAGATTGCCGGCTTAGGAAGTGAGGAGATGACCGACAAATTCATCATCAAGAAAATCCTTAGAGCCTTGGATGGGAAATATGATACCGTGTGCACTTTGATCCAATGATGCCCAATTACAAAGATTTCAAGCCCACAGAAGTCATTGGTAGAATTGTTGCTCATGAGATGTCACTCAAGGATAAGGAAGAGCTCCACAACAAGTCAAGTGGTGCTTACAAAGCTTCAAGTGGTGCTCCTACATCATCAAGTGAGAAGCAAGTCTCTAATGAAGAATTGAGCTTAGTGTTGAAGAACATCAACAAGTTCTACAAGAATAGAAGCAAAGAGAGAAGCTCCAAGTCAAGATCCTACACTGACAAAAGATCTTCTAGTCGTAATTGCTACAATTGTGGAAGACCCGGGCACTACTCCAATGAGTGTACGGCTCCCTACAAGAAAAGAGAAGACTCACCAAAAAGGAGGAGTAGAAGAGATGAATCACCTCCAAAAGAGAAAAGGAGTAGAGATGATCGTTATGAACGTAGACCCTCTCGTAGAAGCAAGGATTCGGAAAGGAAGGACAAGTCATCAAAGAGCTACACAAGACGAAGACATCAAGCTCACGTTGGTGAATGGGTATCTGGTTCCGACTCCGACAACTACTCGGAGAGAAGCTATCACTCCGAATCCGACTATACTCAAGATGAAGGTGTTGCTGGTCTTGCACTTGTGTCATCCAACTCCTACGACATATTTGACTCACCAAATGAAGGAATTGGAAGATGCTTCATGGCTAAAGGCCCCAAGGTATCACACCCCGAGTATGTTGATTTCAATAGTGATGAAGATGATTTGCTAGGTGATGATGATTTACTTGTTGACAAAACTAGTGATGAAAACTATGATGAACTTGCTAGTAATCATGCTAATCAAGATGAAGCGAATGACAATGATAAGAAGGAGACTGAGCATCTAACTAAAGAACTAAACACTCTTAAGTTAGCCCATGAAACAACTCAAGAGGATCATAGAGAGCTCCTAAGGACTCATGAGAAGCTACGCTTCGAGAAGCTAAATTTAGAGCAAGAGCATGAGTTCCTAAAAGCTATCAATGATGATCTTCGAAAGAAGAGTTCTTCTTACATTTCCAAACGCTTCCTCTTGTCTACTTATATGCCACAAGTAAAATCTAGCAACAAGAGCAAGAAAGATTCTTACTCTGGTAGTAACAATAACCATGTTAAATCCAATATTGTTGCTTCTAGTAGTTCTCCTTATTCCACTAATGATTCTCTTAGCCAATTTACACTTGAGCAAGAAAATAGCTTATTGAAGGGAATTATAGAGAAAGGTGTTTACAAGAGTCTTCTAGGAGTAAGCAATTTAGGAAATTGTCCACAAGCAAGGAAGGCACCGGAAGAATCAAGGTGTTGGTTTTGAACGAAAGTTCAATGCCAATGGAGTTGAGTGGGATGAGGATTAATACCCCAAGACAAAGTTTGTTCCTCAACAAGAGAAGTATGACCCCACTTCTTTCGAGGGAACACAAGCTCAAGATGATCTTCCACCACAAGGCCACAAGCTAAAAGGCAAGGACAAGCTTCAAGAAGAGATTGACTCATTTGAAGAAGCTCCTAAGGCCATGGTCAAGTGGGTTCCCAAGACTACGTCAAGCTCTACATCATCAAGTTCAACTACAACTCCAAGGATTCCCATCAAGTTGATGTGGATCCCAAAGAAGAAGAACTAGAGTGTTCTTGAGGGTGACTCTGCCAACATACTTCACTCATATTCATTTTGGCTAGGATTGTGCAATCAACTTTCAAATCTTGCACTAGTTCATGGAGTCACAAACCCTCTTGATTGGTAAGACAAGGGACAAGGTAACCTAATGCTTTCATGGACATCATCATATGTGCAATTCACTCTATGTCTATGGATATCCTTGTATGTTCCTTATGGGACTAACCCGTGTAGGTGTTGAAAGTGCAACACTCCAATGGATTGCTCCTAATGATCTACATCAACATGAAGCATCCACATCTTCACTATCTACATGAGGTCATCATCGACAAAACCCAAGGTTAGTTCATCCCTCTTAGGGGGGATATCACATCTAGGGGGAGCTTTGCTTTAAAAATTGAGCTAAAGTAACTCTAATGGTGTGAAAACATTAATGCTTTATGTAAAAGTGGTAACCCCACTTGTGCTTAAACGATGAGTATCACTACAAAAAAAATACACTTCCGTGATGATACGTGTTTGTCACAGTAGGTCACGTTTTCTGTCATGCATGTACATCCATGACGATTTTATGACAGAAGCAAGATAGTCATACCTGTGCTGTCGTAGAAGTGTTCCATGACAATACCAAAATTATCATCACGGAACTGTCCACTTCCATGACAATAAATGGCGCGTCATAGAAGTGCTTTCGTCAAGTGTAACCGACACGTGGCATCCACCGTAATGGGTCGCCGTTAAGCTATCGGGTTCCGGTTTGGATCCGATAACCCATTAACAGCCCTGACCAATGGGGATTTTCCACGTGTAAAATTCTCATTCGCCGGAGGATCCACGTGTCGGCTCAGCGTTGGGACAGATGTCATCCACTCATAGTACGGGAGGCGCCTATGATATGTCGGCACGTGGCAAGGCCCAACAGTGGCCCATTCCGGTGAAAAAGGCCGGCCCAGTAAAAATTAGCAGGCCGGCCCATATAAGGCCTACTTGTGTTAGGTCCATTTAAGCCCACGGCCCATACGAGATGTGCCAATTCGGCCCGTCAATGGCCCATTAATGATTTGACACCATTGCAGCCCATCATCAGTTCAAGCCCGTTAACAGCCCGCTATATATTTGGGCTCAATATCGGCCTGATGTGGTTTCGCCCTGTTAACGACCCATTCAAGGGATGGGCCAATTTTCAGGATGTACGTCTTTCGGCCTTTTAGCGACCCATTTAAGTGTTGGGCCAATTTCCGGCCCGGTGTGTCTTTCAGCCTATTAACGGCCCATAAATGAGTTGGGCCATTTGCAGTCGGACCTGAGTTTTGGCCTTTTAATGGCCCATGCTCTTCATGGTCCAATACCAGCCCGGTTTCTCTTTCGGCCTGCTAAAGGTCCACAACACATTTGGGCCATATACAGTACGACCTGACTTTCGGCCTCTTAGCGGCCCATGCTCTTCATGGTCCAGTACGAGCCCGCTTTCTCTTTCGGCCTGCTAAAGGCCCACAGTATAGTTGGGCCATATGTAGCCCGACCTTAGTATCGGCCTGTTAATGGCCCATGAAATCAAATGGGCCCACCTGTTGCCCGCTTCGATGTCGGCCTGTTAACGACCCGGGAGGTAACAGGGCCGGGCATTAACTGTCGGCTCGTTTCAATTATAGCGACCCAATAGAGCTTTCGGCCTGGTTATGACCCATTAACTTAATGGGCCCACTAAAGTTTGAACATGTCTGTAGGCCCAATTAGATAATTTGAGCCCATTATGACGAGCAATTATGCACAGGACCAAAACCGATCAATCAAAGGCCTATGAGAATTTTGGCCCCTGCGAGCCCATTAGGGAAGCCCATTAAGGGTCGTGGGCTGCTTCCTTCATATAGGGCCCATGACTGTTCATGCTAACTAATAATTTCACTGCTTTTTAGCTTCCTAGCGACTAGTTAGCTGGAATGCAAGGAGCACTAAGCAAAGGCATGGCATACAAGGAAAAACGTTGCACATCCAGCATATATTATAGGAAATTACATCCACTGGGCAATCAAAGATTGATGCCAGTGCAAATAAATGAACAGAACCTAATGATCTACAACGTCACAATCTGCAACCTCAGCACGGATGACGCCCATAAGCATGTGAGCAAGTTCTTCCTTCTTTGCTACACTGTCTCTGAAAACATTGATCAGTTGTTGTTGCACAAGAATGTGCACCTCTGATTCCTCCACGATTTCCAGCATTGCTTTAGCCAGTAACTGGTTCACAAACATACATTTTTTCTGTTGCATTCGAGACAGAGGAAACTGAACAGATTCAGATGGCGATTTTGGCAGGCTTGTATTATTGATAGTGGAGAGTGTCTCGACCACTGCATCATAACATAAATTAAGAGGGGAACCGAACAGATTAATCAAGAGTTATTGCCATATTACCTGGCCTAGATTTATTGGAAAGAAACAATGGGGTTGCCTTGCTGTTTTCAGAGTTTGTCTTCTTATCTTCAGCAGCCTGCACCAAATTAACACACTAGCATTGCTATCATTGGCCAGGTCAGATAATAGGAAAGCAACATTGACACAACGAACGTTTGGGCAACCAGACCACACCAGCCTACACCAAATTAACACAATATGGCACATCTATCATCAGCCAGGTACGGTAATACGAAAGCAACATTGACACAATGAATGAATGGGCAACCAGAGTAGCACTACAATTCAGTAATGTGCATGATATGAGATAGTACACTCATGCAGCTCAGTATGCAAAACTACCAGGCAGTTTTCCTTACAAAAATCAACATTGTCACCTTTAATTATACATTTTGCTACAACTAAATTTAGATCAGATAAAGGTTGGATTCACGCCGATTAACAAAATACATGCTGATGTAAAAATATAGTGATATACAACATGTACTTACATCAGCATTGGAGCACAGAGAATTCCCGCAAGATACTTTCCTCGAATACGATCCCAGTGCAGAAAGTCTTCTATCCTTTAAGCTTATTTTCTAAAAGAGAGATGGGTAAGAAATATGTAGAAAATATTATCAGAATGCTATAAAATTTCATGATGCGAGTATACGCACATGCTTCTTAGAATGGAGTTGACATATTTTTGCTGGACTGGAGCGGACTAGTTCTTTGGCCACTGGAATCTGCTTATTATCAGTAGGAGTTGGGTTTCTCTGTGCTGGAGCAGTATCTATGAAAACTGGGGTTGGTTTACTATCTCCTGGCGTTTGGATCTTTTGCAAAGACCTTTTTTGTAACCCTTCAGATTCTAACATAGCCGTCTTCCCCTTGCATGCCTTATATAGAAGAATGGTGCTTCAATTATAAAACATGCTACAACAGAGAGATGAAATAGGTACTGAAGAATAGAAAGGCATGACATATTGACATGTATTACCTCCATCCGGAAATAAATGGATGGATCTAGGCGTATTTCAGTTCTAGATACATCCATTTTTATCAATTTCTGCGACATGTAATCCGGACAGAGGGAGTATGATGTAAGAGCTAGGGATATGACAGGACAACAGAGTAAAAAAAACACTAGTTGAATGTAAAACTGTATGCTAGCGGAATACATACAGAAAAACACTAAGGCAACATATGCGTGTATGATTGGGAAACTAAGATGACATTGCAACAGACCACTAGAACAACACTTCAATGTAAAAAAAACATGGTATGGTAGACAGATGAAGTACATACTGATGAATAACAATGCATAAGATATTCAGAAGCATGATGTCCAAACTAAGCAGATGGCATTGCGATAGAGTAGAATGACAGTACTTGAATTTGAAAACATGTTATCATGAATGGAATAGGTACTGAAAAATAGGAAGGCATGACATATTTACATGCATGATCAGCAGGCTAAGCACATGGCATTGCAACAGAGTAGATGCACTCCAGGACATTATATGCATGCTGTACCCATATCACGGGCCAAGTTAGAGCAAGGACCTTGTGGGGTGAATATGATTCATCATCTTTCTGCAAGTCTTCTGAGGAACTGCCTTTACATGTTCCATCATATTGGGTATCATTGACGTCAAGTTTGTTGGCTGTTACATTGCTCCATGAGGTTCTTGTGGATATATCAGTGTGTGCAATTATATCTGACATGCATGGAAGACAACTAGTAGTTAGATTTATGTAATGAGTGCCTGTAGGAGACGACATAAATAGTAGGACTGGGGTTAACTAGTAGCAACAGGTCTCAAAAACTAAAGGGAGAACACAGATGAAAGCTACAGAATATGTATCGTTTGTACTCGAGATTAACTAGATGGCACACAAAAGTATTAAAGAACAACATAGGTAATACTAGAAGTGGTATAATACTATAATCACCAGCCTATGGGATAGCATTGGCTGATGGATGATAACTATGGAACAATGTTACCTAAAGAACAAGTCTCTTAGCTGAACTATGGAACATCATTAACTTCTGAACAAGACCCGTAAGAGATCAGCATGAATATACAGTGAAATGTGATAATCTATTTTCCATGCTTAGATGAATAACAAAGCCATAAATGTTGCACACAAGTAAGATGAGGGTACAACCTATCTGGCCGCCATCCATAGGAGTGAGCATCATGTGCTGACTTGTCGATGGCCCTGCAGTTGTTGTGGCTGTCCATGTCGGGCACGCGCATTCGATGCAGGGAACTGTTGAGTGGGGACTATAGCTCCCTTCTGGTGTATGCTTCCCTTGTTGGAGCAACTGTGGTGAGAAGGAAGACAGTGTGGCTGAAGATGCAGAAAACGCATAATGTTAAGAACGACACATATATCTGATCTGAAGAAATACCCTAAGAGATCAACAGTAAGGTACGAGAGTGGTCACACGTCTGTTGACTGAAGACTAAATTGGGGTCAAACGATTTTATTTTATTTTGGTACTGTCCGATCTACGCCGGATGGCTTGATGGCCGTCTTGTGCCTCCCGGCTGACACTGTTCAGAATCTTCCCTGAAGAGCCAGCGACCACCGGCAGAGCAGCCTGCCTCCGCTGTCCGTGGCCGCGAGTGCTCCGACCAAAACCTCGCTCCCCGCCCCACCGCACTGCCGTGGTTGCGCTGCCCCCGGCCAATCCACAAAGACTCGCCATCATCTAGACCCAGCGGCGGTAGTACCTTCAACCCACGCAACTCTAAGATAGCCATCTAAGCGCTGCTTCCGCGGCGAACTTGCGCCCTTGCACCCTTACGTTAGACACCAGCCAACCGGCAGCCTAGGAGCTCCGCCGCCTCGAGGGGTGCTGCTTCCCATTGGGAATCGATTGGCCTAGAATAAAAATTTAGACAACTGACACCTAAATAAAGTGACTTGAGATGAGTGTACGACCTATCTGGCGGCCCGGTGAAGCAGGCAGCTCCAGCTGCCGAGTCGGTGAGGCCGGCGCGGTTGCGGTGGCTACCGGCGGCAGGAAAGCAGAGATGTCGTGACAGTCGATGGCTACGGGGAAGCAGCGCCGGGGCCCTGGACGCACCCGAAGTTGGAGCCGCTCCGGCGCCGTGCACAACGGCGGGGGTGAATCGGCTCCGGTACGGTTCACGCGGCCGTCGTCGAGGCAGCTCTGGCTGCACGGAGTAAGAGGCACACGGCCTAGTGCACGACGGCAAACGGACAGCATTCCGGCATTTGGGAGGAGGGCGGCGGTGAAGCTGATTCACTCGGACAGATCACTCTTGACGTGGTTTTCGGCGACTCAAAGAATTACCGCAAGGAGAAGCTGACATTTGAAGTTGTGGATTTTCACAGTGCCTATCATGCTATTCTGGGCAGAACTGCATATGCCCATTTCATGGCTCGACCGTGTTACGTGTACCTCAAGCTGAAGATGCCTGGCCCCAAGGGCGTGATCACGGTCACTGGCAATAGGCAATGAGCAGAAGAGTGCCTCCAGAAGGGCTCTAAGATTGCCGATGAACAGATGGCAGCGGTTGAAATGGAAGAGTATAAGAAGACTGCAGATCCGAGTGATTTGTTGCGCACTAAGAAGCCTGCTTCCGAGTCTGCATTTCAGTCGTCCGGTGAAACAAAGCCTGTTCACATTCACCCGACCGATCCAAGTGCTGCACCGACTCGTATCTCAACAACACTCGACAACAAATAGGAAGAAGCGCTCATCCAGTTCCTCCGTGAGAACTGGGACATCTTCGCATGGAAGCCATCTGACATGCCGGGTGTACCCAGGGGGCTGGCTGAGCACCGTTTGCGAGTCGATCCAAAGGCAAAACCCATGAAAGAGCACCTCCATCGGTCCGCTGCGGAGAAGAGAAAGGCAATCGGCGAGGAGGTGGCTCGGCTTTTGGCAGCTGAGTTCATCCGCGAGATTTACCACTCCGAGTGGCTCGCCAATGTTGTCATGGTTCCCAAGAAGGACGATTCACTCCGTATGTGCATTGATTTCAAGCATATCAATCAGGCCTGCCCGAAAGATCATTTTCCTCTCCCCCGCATCGATCAGATAGTCGACTCGACTGTGGGATGTGAGCGATTGTCCTTCCTGGATGCATATTCCGGGTACCATCAGATCCGACTGTATGGACCTGATAAAATTAAAACAGCTTTTATCACCCCATTCGGGTGCTTTTGCTATGTCACCATGCCCTTTGGTCTCAAGAATGCTGGTGCCACATTCATGCGCATGATACAGAAGTGCCTGCTAACTCAAATCAGTCGGAATGTGGAAGCATACATGGATGACATCGTGGTTAAGTCGCGCAAAGGTTCCGACCTGCTGATTGACCTTGCTGAAACCTTTGCCAATTTGAGAAGATATGATATCAAGCTTAATCCGTCGAAGTGTACATTTGGAGTTCCAGGTGGAAAGTTACTCGGTTTCCTCGTTTCCGAACGTGGGATCGATGCAAACCCAGAAAAAGTTGGTGCAATCCTCCGAATGAAACGCCCTATGCGTGTACACGACGTTCAGAAGCTTACTGGTTGTTTGGCAGCTTTGAGTCAATTCATCTCTGGCCTCGGTGAAAAGGCATTGCCTCTTTACCGACTGATGAAGAAATCTGACAAGTTCGAGTGGACTCCTGAAGCTGACACAGTGTTTGCAGAGCTCAAAGCCCTGCTTTCCACCCAGCCGGTGCTTGCTGCTCCAATCAGCAAAGAGCCTTTACTGCTTTATATAGCAGCCACTGGACAGGTTGTCAGTACAGTACTCATGGTCGAGCGGGAAGAAGAAGGCAAAACTTACAAGGTTCAACGCCCAGTATACTATATTTCTGAAGTTTTAACTCCATCCAAGCAGAGATATCCACATTATCAGAAGCTTGTCTATGGAATCTACTTAACCACGAAGAAGGTTGCACATTACTTCTCAGATCATTTGATTACAGTCATCAGTGACGCTCCGTTGTCAGAAATTCTAAACAACAGAGATGCAACTGGCCGAGTGGCAAAGTGGGCGATTGAACTCCTTCCGCTGGATATCAAGTTCGAGGCAAAGAAAGCGATCAAGTCTCAAGCGATAGCAGATTTCCTCGTCGAGTGGATTGAACAGCAGTTACCGACCCAGATACAGTCGGAACATTGGACTATGTTCTTCGACGGGTCCAAGATGTTGAATGGTTCAGGCGCTGGAGTGGTCCTGGTATCTCCATGGGGCGACAACCTCAGATATGTTCTCCAGATTCACTTTGATTCCTCCAACAATGAAGCTGAATATGAGGCACTCTTGTATGGATTGCGTATGGCCATTTCACTCGGCGTCCGCCGCCTAATGGTTTACGGTGACTCAGATTTAGTGGTTAATCAAGTGATGAAGGAGTGGGACATCAGGAGCCAAGCTATGACTGGTTATTGCAATGCGGTGAGGAAGTTAGAAAAGAAGTTTGAAGGGCTAGAGCTTCACCATATACCCCGACTGAAGAATCAAGCAGCTAATGACTTGGCAAAGATAGGATCCAAGCGGGAGCCTATTCCCAGCAATGTGTTTTTGGAGCATATTCACGCACCATCAGTTCAAGAAGATCCCTTCACAGAAGAGCCCCCACAGCCTAAAAGTTCCACTGATCCGACTGAAGTTGAAATCCCAGCTGTGGTCGACTTGATCATGGAAGTTTTGATTGTTATTCCAGATTGGACAGTGCCGTACATTGCATATATTCTCAGGAAAGAGCTTCCAGAGGATGAAGAAGAGGCTCGCCAGATTGTCCGTCGATCCAAAGCCTTCACAGTAATGGGGGAGCAACTCTATAGAGAAAGTGTCACGGGGGTCGTTCAGAAAGGCATCACTCCGGAAGAAGGCCGAATGATCCTCGATGATATTCACTCGGGAACCTGTGGTCACCATGCGTCTTCTCGGGCCATCGTGGCCAAAGCGTATCGGGCAGGGTTTTATTGGCCGCGGGCAAATGAGATGGCAAAGGAGTTAATTGACAAATGTGAGGGCTGCCAGTTCTACTCCAACATGTCCCACAAACCCGCTTCAGCCCTGAAGACCATTCCACTTGTCTGGCCTTTCGCTATTTGGGGTTTGGATATGGTGGGACCTCTGAAGACTAGCAGGAGTGGCTTCACCCATGTGCTTGTAGCAGTCGACGAGTTCACCCAGTGGATCAAAGCTAAACCTGTCAAAAACCTGGATGCAAGTACTGCGGTCAGCTTCATCAGAGGGTTAACATTTAGATATGGAGTCCCACACAGCATCATCACGGATAATGGGTCGAACTTTGATTCTGATGAGTTCCGAGCTTTCTGTGCGTCCCAAGGTACTCGGGTCGACTATGCTTCAGTCGCCCACCCTCAGTCGAATGGACAGGCAGAAAGAGCGAATGGTTTGATTCTCAAAGGGCTGAAACCTTGATTGATGCGCGACCTCAAGCATGCGGCCGGCACTTGGGTAGATGAGCTACCGTCAGTCCTTTGGGGATTAAGAACAACACCAAATCGGTCGACTGGTCGAACCCCCTTCTTCATGGTCTATGGGGCTGAAGCTGTGCTGTCGAGTGACTTGCTTCACAATGCACCCCGAGTAGAACTCTTCTCAGAAGCCGAAGCAGAACGAGCTCGAGAAGATGCTGTTGATCTTCTGGAAGAAGAAAGAGAGATGGCCTTGATCCGATCGACCATTTATCAGCAAGACCTTCGTCGATTATATGCCAGAAATGTGAAGGGTCGAGCATTTCAGGAAGGGGACCTTGTGCTCCGAGTGGACCAGCAACGGCCTCACAAACTTGCCCCTGCTTGGGAAGGTCCCTTCATCGTCACCAAGGTGCTCCGCAACGGAGCGTATCACCTCTATAATGTGGAGCATAATAAGGACGAGCCACACGCTTGGAATGCGGAGCTACTCCGCCGTTTTTATACTTAAGTGTTCAGACTAATGAGATGTAATAAAGAGTACCTTTCAGTTCGTTTATTGAAGACATGGTTTTACAGTCTCCTAAATGATTGTTGTTACTAACACATGTGTCCAAAATCCCCGAGTGGGTGGCTTAGCCGCGAATCCGATTCGCCTAAGTTCAAAAAATCCTACCGAGTGATGAGCAACCCTCTCACTCGGGGGCTTAGCTGCAGTCCTGTACTCGCCTAAGTTTAAGAAAATCCTACCGAGTGATGAGCAACCCTCTCACTCGGGGGCTTAGCTGCAGTTCTGTACTCGCCTAAGTTTAAAAAATCCTACCGAGTGATGAGCAACCCTCTCACTCGGGGGCTTAGCTGCAGTCCTGTACTCGCCTACGTTTGTAAAATCCTACCGAGTGATGAGGAACCCTCTCACTCGGAGGCTTAGCTGCAGTCCTGTACTCGCCTAAGTTTAAAAAATCCTACCAAGTGATGAGAAACCCTCTCACTCGGGGGCTTAGTTGCAGTCCTGTACTCGCCTAAGTTTAAAAAATCCTACCGAGTGATGAGCAACCCTCTCACTCGGGGGCTTAGCTGCAGTCCTGTACTCGCCTAAGTTTAAAAAATCCTACCGAGTGATGAGCAACCCTCTCACTCGAAGGCTTAGCTGCAGTTCTGTACTCGCCTAAGTATAAAACATGCTCCATCCTGATCTGCAAGGACGACGAGGTGTAGGTCGTCCGCGACCCTATCCTCAGAACTGCGTCTGTTCCGAGTGAAGATA
The DNA here is from genome assembly GCA_011799875.1 of Thinopyrum elongatum. Lineage (NCBI taxonomy): Eukaryota > Viridiplantae > Streptophyta > Magnoliopsida > Poales > Poaceae > Thinopyrum > Thinopyrum elongatum. The sequence continues at coordinate 475,784,934 of CM022303.1, read as the reverse complement.
CAAGTTCCACTCGGAAATAAAAACAAGCATATTTAAGGGCAAACAAAGTCCGGACGAAGGAGCTTAAAAGTACTCGGGCATCAGGCCCGAGGAAGTTTTACGGTTACAAAATCACTCGGCATACCAAGGCAAATTGAACCGAATCATAAAAGTTCGGACGAAGGAGCTCAAAGTACTCGGGCATCAGGCCCGAAGGGAGTTTTACGGTTACAGAATCACTCGGCATACCGAGGCAAATTGAATTAGATCATAAAAGTTTCATTCACTCTGCAGAGGGGCTGGCAGGCTCGACAAACTCGTCCAGGTCAATTCCGTCTGCGATTCGAGTAGCAGCAGCAATGAAGGTCTCCATGAAAGACTGGAAGTCAAATTTCTTGGTGTTGGCGACCTTGATTGCCGCTAGCTTCTCTTCTCTGGCTTCCCTGCAGTGGACGCGAACCAGGGATAAAGCTACGTCAGCACCGCATCGAGCGGCGGACTTCTTCCACTCCTGCACTCGACCAGGAATCTCGTTAAGTCGAGTCATCAGAGACTCGAGGTCGTTTCGGAGCGTGTCCCCTGGCCAGAGCGCCGTGTCGATCCGCGAAACTGCGACCTTGAGTCGAGCAAGATATTCCAAGGCACTGGCAAGGCGAGACTCCAGTCGGAGCACATTCATGGCTGCTTCATCTTTGACAGGGGAGTTGATAGGGTCCAAGTTCGTCTCGACTCGCCCAGTTTCTTCCTCAAAGTCTTGGCAGAATTCTGCACTCGCAGAAAAATAATGAGTCGACAGCGGTATGATGAGTCGACGAAAGCAAACCAATCGCACAGAGAAAAGTACCTTCAAGCATGAGGAATAATTTTTTGGCGAGTCCTCCCAGGTAGTTCTCCAGCTCGTCCCTCCTGCGGGTGATGTCTTCTACTTTGTCGGTCAGGGTTCGCTTGTCCTTCTTCAGACGAGTCACTTCTTTGTTGGCTTCGTCAAGAGCAGCCTTCAGCTTGGCATTCTCTCCCTCCAGCTGTCCGACTGAAGCCATCTTTTGGTCAGCAAGCGCCAGTTTGTCTTCGGCAGTTTTCTTCACAACCGCAAGGTCAAGGTCCTTCTTCTCCAAAGCTTGTCTCATTGTTTCTAGAAAGAACAACATTCGAATCAGAAAAAGAAGGAGAAAAGGTGACAAGAGAACCGGTCGACAAACTTTCCTTACCAGCAGCGTCATCCTTAGCCTTCTGCAAGTTGTTTCAAGCCAACTCCAGGTCAAGATTGAGCTGAGTTTGCTTCTTCTCCAAGTCAGCAAACCGGGCTCCAAGATCACAAGATTTCTGCGTTCAGAAGATAGTCAGTCGGCAGACACAAAGACTATTGCCGAATCAAACATTCGCCAATAGTCTCGGGGACTACACCCAGTGGGTGCACTCAGCGTGCCCCCACTGGTCCGACTCTTTCATTCGACTTGGTCCGTCCGGTCAAAAAAAAAAACTCAGACCATAGCCGACTGCCCGCAGTCGACTACGGTCTCGGGGACTACACCCAGTGGGTGCACTCAGCGTGCCCCCTCTGGTAAAGGTTCCACTCGGCATGATCTTCCCAACCCGAGTGGAGAAGATCTCTTAAAAGACCCCCGCCGAATCAAACATTCAACAACGGTCTCGGGGACTACACCCAGTGGGTGCACTCAGCGTGCCCCCTCTGGTAAAGGTTCCACTTGGCATGATCTGCCCAGCCCGAGTGGAGAAGATCTCTTAAAAGACCCCCGCCAAATCAAACATTCAACGGCGGTCTCGGGGACTACACCCAGTGGGTGCACTCAGCGTGCCCCCACTGGTTCAGAGATTCGATCAGCACAACCTAGTCGACTCAAGTGGAAAAACTACTCAACAGAAATTAAAACACCCAGTGGGTGTACAGACTGACAATGGGTGTGCAGTTAAAGGTTCCAAAACGCTCATCCACGGACGTCTTGTAGATAAAGCAGTAGTTCCTAAATATCATATCCCAACAGAACAAGCATCAAGATGGAGTTCAGTCGGAAGTAAGCTAACCTGGACATTGGCTTGAAGTGCTGAGCTGGCATCATAGGCAGCTTGACTGGCCTCGCGCACCACCTTCATTTGCTCCATCATAACGCCAGCCTGGCGTATAGCCTCCTGGGCAGCACTCACTTGGTATTCTGGGACTTGATGGGCGGTGGGAGGTGCAGTCGGTGTATCAGTTGCAGTAGCATGAGAGCTTGAGGCATGAAGTTGGACAGACGGAGGAAGGGCCCGCACAGTCGATGACGAAGGACGAGCACTTGACAAGGGAATCGCAAAAGTAACGGAGGCACGGTTGAAGTCCCCGGATTATTGGATAGCTGGTTCCGTCGCCGGCGTCGACTGGGACGTCTTGCTAGCTGGCACCTTCTTGACTGAGGCCCTGCTCCTCCTACCCACGAGTTCTTGTGGCTCATTTTCATCATCGTCTTGAAGTTCAATAACATCTCGCCGAGCTGCAAAAGAATCGACCACAAGAGTTCAGTCGACTGTAGAATTAGCTAGCAAAGAAAAGATGAAGATAACAGGGGTCATACTCGCTTTGGAGGTGACCGTGTCCTCCATCTCCTCGTCACCATCATCTTGGTAAGCAGAAGTCCCGGAGGTAGCAGCACTACAAATCTCAAGGTTCACTCAGTCGAGCAAGTGGATGGGTCGGCAACCGATATAAGATTCTTCAAACAAAGCGTGAAAACGAAACGCTTACGCAGAGGCGACGGGAACATCAACCTTGATCTTGGGCAAAGCCTTCCGTGGCTTGGACGACGCGGTCTTGAGCTGCTTCGGAGCCTTCTCAGTCGGCACCGGAGAAGATGTCCGAGTGCGCTTCGAAGTCTGTCCAGTCGGTGCTACCACCTTGCCCCGGATACTTGCTGGGTCGTGCTTGTGCTTGGAACGCTTTTCCGTGCGAGGTGGAGAATCGACCTCCTCCTCACTGCTCGAGTTTTCCTGCTCTTCATCACTCTCCCCATCGGAGTTCCAGTCGCCGCTGTCACCTCCGCTTTCTTCTCCTTCCTGGATCTGCTCCCCGTTGGGCATCGAGTACATCTCAGTATATATCTGCGAAGCAAAGAATCGAACAAGCATCAGTCGGTTCCAAAGACAGTTTACAAATTAGAGTAAAAGTCACTCGACATCGAAGGTCTGACCTTGTCTGGTTCATTATCAGCACCGAGTGGCAGAATTCTCCTAGACCCCCTGGGGTTGTCTCTATTTCCGGTAATGCTCTGCAGCCACCGCGCCACCGTCTCCTCGGCAACTTCCTCCGGGTGGATCCGAGCAGAATCATCGGCGCCCGAATACATCCACATAGGATGATCGTGGGCCTGGAGCGGCTGGATGCGGCAAGTGAGGAACACCTCTAGCAAATCCATGCCGGTCACGCCATCGCGGACAAGTTGGATTACGCGGTCGACCAACATGTTCACCTCCACCTTTTCTTCTGGAGTCACTTTCAAGGAAGAGGGATTTTCAATTCGCCCCATGGTAAAGGGAGGAAGGCCAGTCGACTGACCAGGAGTTGATTTGTCCTTACAATAAAACCAGGTCGACTGCCACCCTCTGACCGAATCGGGAAGAGTCATAGGTGGAAATGTGCTTTTGCCTCTCATCTGGATCCCTAGACCTCCGCACATCTGAATCACGTGTGTCCTCTCATCACTCGGATTGGCCTTTTTCACAGACTGTGAGCGGCAGGTGAAGATGTGTTTGAAGAGACCCCAATGCGGTCGACAACCCAAGAAATTCTCACACATGGAGACAAACGCAGCTAGGTATGTGATGGTGTTCGGAGAAAAGTGATGAAGTTGGGCTCCGAAAAAGTTCAGAAAACCTCGGAAAAAAGGATGAGGGGGCAGAGAAAAACCACGGCCGACATGAGTCACGAGGAGGACGCACTCACCCTCCTGCGGTTGCGGCTCGGTCTCGTCACCTGGCAGCCTCCAAGACCCATGGTCGATCAAGCCTCCCTCGACCAGATCCTCCATGTCTTCTTGCTGAATCGTGGATCGAATCCAATCGCCCTGGATCCAGCCGGGCGGCAGGCCGGATCTCGACGACGAGCCTCCCCGACTCGTCTTCTTGCCCTTCGCTGCCGCCGTCGCTTTCTTCGCACGCTCCAAGGCCGCCGTCTTCTCCTTCCCCATCGCGGTAGGCTGCGCTCGGGCGGGGCGGCGGCGTCGAAGGTGGCGGTGAATGCGGTGGTGAAACAGGAGAGGAGGAAGGAGATAGGGAGCACAGTACCGGGCTCATCGACCCCGACGCCTTATATGGGTCCGCTCCCGAGTGGCTGACTAGTGGGCCCAGGCAATCCAGTCAAATCCCGCAACAGTCACGCGCTGGATATGTGGCAAAAAAGGTGGCATGAGAATCGAGGCGTCCCTGCCTAATCCGCTCCGTCTACTGCGGTCCTCTCCGTCCCGCGCGCTTCTCCAAATTTGGAATCCCGCGAGATCCGGAAAGCGGCAGCGTGACCAATTGCGCCAAGGATCTTATACCATATCAACATTCGGAGCTCATCAGAAAAAATCACTCGACGACCTCTGAATGGACCCAGGCGACTGAAAATGAAGTTGAAGTTTTTATAAAGATCACCGGCCCGGTTAGGATGCCTCTGAAGTATATAAATCGGGTCGGAACCATCTTCAACCCCTTCTCCACTCAAACCCAGATCCATTCGGGGGTTAATGATGAAGACATGTACCTAGGGTAGGGTAATAGGCCCGACCTAGACACCCTTACCGAGGACACTGCCCTAAAGCAAATGACATTCAAAGGATGGCACCATCTACCGACTGAAATCGCCACAGGGTGCAACCCACTCGACCAACAGTTCACTCGGACAACCCAATTCCATTCGACCGGGGTGTACTCACTCGACCCCACCAGAAACCACTCGGAAGACAGAAGATCTAAGGTCACTCAGGATGGCAAGGGTCAGGCATTCACTCCGTAGTCTTAATGATCATTTATTTGCCTTTATTGCTGGCATTATCAGTAACGTCCTGTCTTTGAAGACATTGAAACCCTTGTAACGTGGGACGGTTGGGGTTCTGGCGCACTCTATATAAACCACCCCCCTCCTCAGGCACAAGGGTTCGCACCTCCTGTAACTTCACGCATAAGTCAATCGACCGAGCCTCCGGGCACCGAGACGTAGGGCTGTTACTTCCTCCGAGAAGGGCCTGAACTCGTAAATCTTGCGTGCACAACCTCACCGTAGCTAAGATCTTGCCTCCTCATACCTACCCCTCATTCTACTGTCAGACTTAGAACCACGACAGCCGCTTTTGGAGTTACTCAAGAGTAAGATTCTATTTACAGTTTAACCCAAGATGCACATCACGTGGCTTCAACTAGCACTCCATTTTCTTGCATGACACAACCTGGATGCTGGATGTCCCACGTGTCGGCAAAAGGAGGAAGAACTCGACCAAATCTTCTCCACATTTAGACTGGAGGAGTAGGAAACATGGCAAGCCCTGTGCCTACATCATACTATGTACAAGCCCACCTCACGCAGTCACGCTATCACCATATTTCTCGGCCTCCGTGCGACACCTAGCTCTAGTTGATCTAACTAGAACTAACTATTGTGCTAGCATACTCCAATATTAGGTTGGCTCTATGTGATGTGGCAACTTCATATAACCGGATGCTGGCTATACTACTATGGTACTCACACTCCAAGAAGTGACTCGAAAACCATTCATAAATTGAGTTTATGACATGCATATGCAAATGTACCATTAATTACATACAACAAGTCATCAACACACAACGACAACGAGGATACATGTTGGATTATACATTATTTCCAACAAAACATTCTAGTAAATACTAAAGTTTTCATCACACAAGAAATAACAAGCAATGAAATGAACTTCAGCTCAACCAATCCTCGGCGTTGGAAACGCTTGCTTTGAACCATAGGTAAGCCTCTGGGAAGGGCCAGCTATTGTCAATATCGAGACCAACGCAGGACTGATCATCCAGGCTGAAGCGGCCTATATCAGGATGCATATTGTGATAGCCAGGGTAGGGAACCATAGCAATGTCCGTGGTATAGATACAACTACTTCTCATAAATGGTAGTAACATTGTGTCAACAATAGCTGGATCGCCTTTCACCATCATTGGATAGTTTTGTCCAAGGAAGAGTGAGTTTTCTCCAAGACTATCAATACTGAACCAGGGAGAAGGTGTTGGCGCTAGCACACTAGTATCCATCCCGAATACCCTGCAACGGATGTTGGAATAGGTCCGGAGAGTGCGACCATGGGAGATAACACCTGCTTCCTTAGTAGTAACATCAGCAGTGCGCTGTATACAGACAAGAAGAGGTGATCCATCAGAATAAGTTGCCAGGCGCCACTGAGTATATAGGTCTTGCTCGTCCTCATGCTCGTGATCATCACCATCGTCATCTCCCCCTTGGTTATAAATTTTTTCAAGTATAGGTGGTGGAATGTTCACAGGACCTTGGAAACACAAGAATGTTAATTAGTAAAGGGAAACTTGCTAACCCGCATGCATGTGGATGAAACAATTATAATTATGGTGGAAGACAAACGTACCGAAACCATAAGGATCCCATGCAAAAATAGTGCCATGAGTGGTGGCAGCAAACACAAGACGCTCTTATTGAATTGCATCACAGTACTCATCCGTGTACAGAAATTGATTTTTGAGCAATATCCATTGAGGCGTGGAAGTAAGGACGGCAACAAGCTTGTCGAAGATAGCAACAACTTCATAGTTCGTGTAATCCCAAGAGCGGTCGGGAACTCGACAAATTGCTATCTTCCATAGACGACAGTCACCATGATCGTATTTGAACGTACGTAGATCATTTGTGTGCTCAACCTCAGGGCACTCTGAGATTTTTGGAAGTGGAATCCGCTGACGAGTGTACACATTCACAAGTTCCCACTCGTAGTTGTACCCAATATAAACAACCCAATCTCCATTTGCGCCTGCTCAGGCCTTACCCTTAAGTGATGGCATCTTAACATCACACGTATCATTATCAAGCGGCATCAACTTGCACAAGGCGAGGCTTCCGTCGTCCGCGCGCCAGCGAGTAGGGTCATGGCGAAGAAGGTAGGGGAGATCAAACTGCTCCTGGACCCTTGGGTTCTTTGTAATGATGTTATTAGTTGAGTCAAGAATGGTCTTGAACGAACCTGCCATGCTAGCCGAGGTGATGACGTCGCACCGATCAATGAGTTCCTCCACCACGTCATCTTTCAGATTGGGGCAAGAATAACGGGGTTGTTTCTGGCCTGTTCCCTCCATGGAGAAGACGATCGAACAATGGCAGAAGGAAGGGTGAAGGCAAATGAAGGAGGGAGGAAGAGCGTGCGACAACAGTTCCAAATCGAGAGGGAAAGGCGAAGAGGTGGTGGACGGTTGCCACGGTACAGGAAGAGGCGCCCCGGCCTACATAGATGTCCGTTCGGAAATTGTACAAAAGGACTCGCCGTCGTCTCACTGACATGTTGGAACGGGACCACATGTCAACGAAACATGGTGTGTCATTTCTCGTGCAAAATGCGATCTGGCCGCGTTGGCCCGAGGTGCCGCATTATTTCTCGACTTTATTTTTTTAATGGCGTGCCGTTCAGTTTTGAAGCATGACTAACTGGTACTATATGCAGAGAAAATATAAACCACTCTACCACTACTCCACCTCTAGTACTAGTATCAAAAAAGATATATAGGCTGGAGCTTCAGCGCTTGCTTGCTAAGGGCTGCCCACTTGCTTCTCACACTATCACCCTCTCTCCAGATCTAAAAAATACGGCCTCTCTCTCCCTCCTCACTGGTGGTCACGGATCTGATGGGGAAGAAAAGGATGTGCAGCGTTGACGCACTCGTCGGCGGTGAGTGAGGTCACGCACTGACGACAAGGCCGTCCTCTCAGACCTAGCGCCCGTGCGGGATGGCCTCCATCCCCAAGCTCGTTGTCGTAGTGTGTGCGGAGGACGACGACCACGAGTGAAGCCACTTCCCGCCGACCCTCAGGTATGCTACCTCTTTTTGAACCATACCCTTGTTCTATTGCCCCATCTGCCACATCGCTGCATGTGGATCTTTTTCCACTCCACCTTCTTCCCAATTTGCTATCCTCTGCTCTGCTGGTCACGCAGATGAAAACCTTAATTTGCACTATTAAAGGAAACCCTACTTCATGCAGACTCATACATGTCTGGGTTGAATAAGGAAAGGAAGGGAGAAAGTACCGTCGAAGAGACTAGGCATCGAACCCGCATCTAGGTTGAAAAGGGGAAAATCAGTAGTTGAGGAACGAGTCTCGTGTCTCTTGGTTGAAAAAGGGTGAAAAAGGGTAGAAAGGCATGACAACGCAATATAGAATGACCAGGTCGATTGGTTTGTTGTCCTCACATAGGAAAAAGGTGGCTAAAGAGAACAAAAATGGGACATAATCCACATATGCTGCCTGGATATTTGTTGCTCTGGGCAACCATACCTCCCTCACCACTCTATGCGTCCGTGGAGGTACATCGTACTGGTGCGCCCACTGTCTGAATGGGCCTCCCATGCTCTTATTGCCACTTTTTTGTTGTTAGTATAACACCAGCGGTAAAGTCAAGCAATGCTACTGCTAAAGTGATGCCACATTTAACTAATGCCGCACTCAGTCTAATGCCATCGATAAATTTAAGCAATGCCATTTAATGTCACTGTATTATTTCAGGGTTAGCTGTTGATTGTGGATGTATTAAAGATTTTTCAGCTAAAGCATTCTAATGCTGTTGCACAGCCAGTATACCAAAGATGAAACTTGTTACTACCTTCAGATTTTTGCACTGTTAATGCTTATAGATTACATACCTCACTTTCATGAGATAAGTCAATTTTTTTGTACAGTGTCACCAAAATGCCAAGGCGCTGATGTCATTTTATTTTGGTTAGACTGCACAAAAAATTACGAAGACAAGAGGAAAGGTCAAGAGTGGGCACCTCCTCCTCCAGCTGTTCTCTTGATTCCGTCGATCAAGTTTTTATGTTTGATCGATTGTCAAGATTGGGATAGCAATTTTGATGTCCCCTTGAGTTCAAAATGATATTTACCTTGAAGGTACATGGTTTGCAATTTTTTTATACTGTCATTAGTTAATAATGCTAGTTACCTTCAGAATTTTGTATTTGGTTTAATGCTGTTGCACAGCTAGTATACCAATGCTGAAACTTGTTACCTTTACATTTTGTATTGTTAATGCTTATAGAAATCTTCCAGTGCTAGCTTATGGAAATCTGTTCAGTAAAACCATTGTACTGTACCCCGTAATAAAAAAACTACTCTACTGTTGCACTAGCCACTAGATTAGTGTATATTTGTACTATTCGAATGGTGTTGCATTAGCGTATGGACATATATAAAGTGTGGCAAGCTTTCCCAGATATATGCTCAAGAAAACTACTACCTATTATTCTAAATACTAGAAGTTTGGGTACTTTAAATTGAACTACGAAAACGTCTTATATTAAGGAACAGAGGGTGTAGAGTTCACTCAAATTATCCCGGTAAAGCTAGTCACACCTTTGTTAAAATTAATGTTCATTATGTTATCGGAGGAGGTCTGTATGTTTGTCTCTAATGCCTGTCGATTACATACCTGACATCATGATGTAATGTTAAGTCATTTCTTTTTGTACAGTGTCACCGAATTGTCAAGGTGGTGATGGCATTTTATTTTAGTTCAACTACACAAAATATGCTTAAAAGAAGAGGAAAGGTCAGGAATGGTTCAGTTTTTAAGAAAATACTATGTATGCCTTCCTGACATCAGCCACTGTTTCCTTATTTATTCCTTCAAACAGGTAGTTAGAAACAGTCTTGCTACCTTTTCCCATTAAGAAATTGGAATGCTTATATTTTTGAGTCTATGCTTCAACTAGTGCCACTTTTATAGTAATCACACTTTCAATATCTATGCAAACAGGGATGCTCGATTTTAGTGGAACTGCACAAAAAGTCCAAATGGTTCAACATTAGGAGCATGTTTTCTTCCAAACCTTTATATCCAATTGGTGGCACTATAGTTGTTCATTATGAAGGTACATGGTTTGCTACTATCTTGCTACTCTTTTTGTACTGTCATTAGATAGTAATATTAGTGGTTTGCATGTGAATTTATTGGCAGGGTGGACCTACATTGGAGGTGTAAGACATGATTCAATGATTGGATGCTCAATTTTGGTTGTATCGATTTCACCTCTTCCATCACTGCGAACATGGATATCCTTGGTCTGATGAAGAATAGGCGCTATATTTCTGCTCTGTACCAGCAAATCAATTCAGTACGAAATTGTCCAGGGCAAAACATGACAGTATCAAATTGTCCAGTGCAAAACATGACAGATGCTAAGCGGAAGAGACGTGTTTAAACCGAAAATACAAGGTGGGGTATATGTTTACTAGCTGCTTGATATTTGTGCAAACAGATGTCTTCCCATTGCTATTTGGCAAACAAACAAAGTGACCGCAATTTTGGTGGAACTGCACAAGAGAATAGTATAGTCACTGCATGCAGTGCCATTTGAAAATAGACACAGAAAGATTGGATAGTCACTTCATGGACTGCACAAAAGTAGTACTGTACTATTTATTGGCCAACACTAGGTTCTTCATTGCTTTGGTCTGATTATACAATGGGCATCATTTTGCCTAAGTTAAAGTTTGTATTCCGAAAATAGTCTCGCCGTGTGATCGAGAGAAGACCAAATCATATTGCAGTGGATGTTCCTCCATCATGTGTGGTTCATTCTCATGGTTCCAGCTGTTGGTGAAACCACTTACGTTTGCAAGAGGAATTGTAGACTTCACAAACAAATTTGTCTTTCACTCTGTACTGAATGTTGGCCCAGAGAAGCATCCATGTTAGTAGGAAGAACATATGTTTTTTCTAGATCTTTGCTTTTGGAGCTACATATTTGTATATGATCTGTGAATCATTGAGATGCATTAACATGTTACTAGTTGGTTGTGAATTTGGGCTACTAATGTGAACATATTACAATGCCAGGCCTGTGAGTCTTGTGTGAACATTTCGAACGGATCGGCTCTTACTACTATGCACAGCATGATCCTTATTTCTGTGTTCTCAGTGTTTACAAGTTACTAGCAGTTCCTTATTTCTGTTCGCTCAGTGTTTACAAGTTACTGATCGATCACTAGCTAGCCTACTAATACGCTCCTGGCAGTTTTAGTTGTGACGCAAGATCCAGAGGTGGCAGTTTTTTGAATAAAAATGCCTACCTCTGAAGAAACTGACAAGCTGTTATGAAGAAAATGCCATGCGAATCTGAAGAAACTGCCAGTAAAAACGTTCGCAAATGCCTTATCTCCCAGCGAACGTTCATCAGCTAATGCGATCCTACACGTACACTATCTGACCTACTCGATCCTACACGAATAAATAGAGGATCACACACGTACTACCTCCTTTCTGGTTTGCAGGGCTCAATTCAAAAATCTCACCAACCAAGGTAGATGATGAGTGGTGGAATAATTTTTGACAAGGAGGGAGTACCTCATCTGGATGATTTGAGTGCACTCGTTTGACCGTCATGCCGATGTGCGACCCAGCACGGACGGGACGCACCACTGACGGGACGGGACGGCACATCAGTTTTTCCAGTTTTCCACGGTAAGCTGGCGTGCTAAGCCATGCCTGCTTATGCATTGAATTCCGATGACCGTCGCATTTCCCGCGACACGCTGCTTCACCTACCTTCCGCCTATAATTACTGGTTCCCGGCGTTCTCCGGTAGCACCGTCACCCAACTCGCCCTATCGGCTCCCTTCATAACCCCCACCGGCCCGACGTTGCTCGCCACTTGCCCTCGCTCTCACCACGTCCGTCATGCCCCCGACCGTCCGCAATAGGCGACGCCAGAGGCGCTCACCACCGGAGCTAGTGTTCGGTTATTCACGGGAAGGAAGACGGAGGGAGGAGGCATTCTATCGGTCTTTAGATGGCAATGCGGAGTACAAGGACTTGTTGGAGCGCGACCGCCTGGCGGAGGAGCAGCGTATCGCCGATTTGCGCCGCCAGCGGGGCATGGAGCAGCAGCACACCGCCGCTTTGAGTCGTGAGCAGAGCGCCCGCGACTGGGCCGACTACGTGGAGGCCGGCGCCCGGCAAATAGCCCTAGAGGCTGTCGGGCACGCACGCGTGCGCGACTCAGAATTTTACTACCAGCTCGTCAAGTGGGTTTCCCGCTTAGAAGCCGAAGCTTCGGTGGACCACGCCAGCATGGAAAGGGCCAACGCACGCAAGCAACGTGCCCTATCGCACCTCCGGCAAGTCCGAGGCGAGGAGGAGGACGTCGGTGCCAGCATTTAGCGTGTACCGCAGATGGCGGCCGACATCATCTAGTTAGCTAGGAGTAAGTCAGTACTTGTACACTAGAGTATTAGTGGGAGTAGATAGTTAACTTGGCTATGATGGTTGTCAACGTGGAAGTTCAGTACTCTATATCTGATCAGACCTGTTACTTTGCTCTGAATGTTTAACTTTCCATGTGAACGTATGGAATGGGCTGTTATTTTTTTAAATGAGCTGTATTTGTCCGCCACGGGTTTAGAGGCTGACTTGTGGGCCTACTAGGTTGATGCGTACACAATCTGGAGATGATTGTACGTGGAGAGGATGACAGCAGGGACCCACCAGGGTCATGGCAGTACGCAAGCAAGTGACTCCTTATTTCAAGCCAAAAAAATGGTTCCGCTTAATGGATTTCTGACATCTGGGTCCCATGCCATTGTCAACGTAGTCAATAAACGAGAGAATTGCACAACGAGCGGCTGACACTAGGGACCCAGTAGCTTGCCCAGTTATTTTTGTTTTGAGACGGAAGCAGGGTGTCAACTGGGCTATGCAGGGCACTCTGGCCTGTCTAGCCAGCCTTTTCTTTTATGTTTACCACAAGACCAGCCCAGTAGTTTTTTTTTCTTTCTGAAAATGGCTAGCCCAGTTTTTTTGTTCTTTTGCTGAATACCCAATCGAGGCCTACTTGCTTTGTCAGCCCTGCTGGGCTGCAAATCTTTCAAGACGAGAAAATGGGCTATCAGTAATGAGAAATGGGATGTACATTTTGAAAACACATAAAACAGGCAATTAGTTTCAAATTTCTTTTTTTGCATTTCGAGATTTTAAATTCCATTGATTTTTATGCGTGGACAATTATTTGGATTTTATATTGATATGAATTTATTTTTCAAATTAGTTTGAATGTGACTCAAAATTTCGGGATTAAAAATAGTTCGAACCGCACCGAAATATGCAAAATTTCGTATAATGTTTTAACCGTGGCCACAATATGGGCTGTAATGCTAACAAAAAGAATATGGGCTCCAAAAAAATCCTTAAGAATTAGCAAATGGGCTGTAAATTATTAGAAATAATGGCAGATGGGCTGTATGCTGTTTTCCACAGATTTGAGGCTGACTTGTGCGCCTACTATAGGTTAACGCGTACACTTTCCTAAAAAAAAGGTTGACGCGCACGCAACGCCGTGTCAACTTAGTCAACACGGGAGAGCAGTGACTGTTGGATGTCCATCCAATGGCCGTCGTGCTTCTTCAATCTCTGCTCTTCCTACTCCAGCCGCTCAAACAAGCGCCAGCGGGACAGCCTGCTCCCTCCTCCCGCGGCTGGCTGTGCTGCCGCGCAGGCCTCACCGCCCCACCATACTCCCATTGCTGGCCTAGCCATCCCTCTACTCACCCAGACCTCCTGTTATTCTCCGGTGACGGCAGCCTCACACTGCAGCCGAAGCAGTAAATCCTCGTACTCCCCTCCGCGTGGGAAACAACTGCCAAGTCTTCCCCGGCTCCTGGTCATTCCCTTCCTAGGCCTCGCCGTCGTCCCGCCTTGGTGCTCTCGACGCGGCGTGATCAATGTGGTCAAGGAACGACTTCCATCGGAAGAGGACTGTACATGGAGAGGCTGACAGCTGGGTCCACGGCCGCAGGAAGGAAGTGCCTCCTTATTACATGCAAAATAATGATTCCTCCACCTGACAGCAGGGACCCACCGGAAGGGCCTCTGTATTTCATGAAAAAAACATTCCCGCCGCTGACAGCTCGGACCCACCAGCTATATCTCTTCGCACGCAAGTGCCTCCTTATTACGCACAAAAAAATGAAGACCCCCGCTGCTAGGTGGGACCCACCATATTTGGAGGCTGACTTGTGGGCCTACTAAGTTGACACGGACGCAGGGCTTTGTCAACTTAGTCAATATAAATGATTCTAGTTGCAGTGACCGTACGATGTCCATCCAACGGCTGTCATGCTTCTTCAACCTCTGGTCTTCTTGCTCCAGCCACCCAAACCATCACGGGCCGTGCCGCCTGCTCCTGCCTCCCGTGCCCGGCTGTGCTGCCACGCAGGCCTCACCGCCCCCTCCTACTCCAACCGCTGGCCAGGCCATCCCTCTAGTCACCCACAACCCATGTTATTCTGCGGCGACAGCAGCCTCACACCGCAGCTGAACCAGTCAACCCTCGTACTCCTCTCCGTGTGGGCATCCACTGCCGCGTCTTTCCTGGCTCCGCGTCATCCCCTTCCTAGTCCTCGCCGTCGGTCACCACTTTGGTGCTCTCAGCGCGGCGTGGTCAACGTGGTCAAGGAACGACTTCCATCGGAAGAGGACTGTACGTGGAGAGGCTGACAGCTGGGTCCATGGCCGTAGCAAGGAAGTGTCTCCTATTACGCGTAAAATAATTATTCGTCCACCTGACAGCAGGGACCCACCAGAAGGGACTCTGTATTTTGCGAAAAAAACATTTTCCCCTGACAGCTGGGACCCACCAGCTACATCTTCGCACGCAAGGAAGTGCGTCCATACTACAAAAAAAAAGATTCTTCCCCCTGACAGTTGGGACCCACCAGCTATATCTTTGCATGCAAGGAACAGCTGGGACCCACCTGGTCAAAGCGTACGTAGCGTTGTCTGTCTGGTCACGAACGTGTACATACATACTGGTCGATCAGCCTCTCTGCAGCGATGCACTGTGGCCGAGTAAGGAGCAGCATGTGTCGTAGTAGAGCCGCGGACGTAGCATGTCACGCAGTCCCGTCTATAACGTGTACACATACGTATAGCCACGCTGCAAGAAAGTAAATACGGCTAAGTACGTACATACGGACGTGGTCTCGAAGGCGTACAGCGACGTCGTCCTGTTCATCGGCAGCCAACCGTCTGGGTCGGAACGGAGGAAACAGCGTCGTGTTCATCGGGAGGCAACTGACTGGGTCGGAGTACGTCGTGTTCATCGGGAGCCAACCGGCTTGGACGGAATAGCCGAAACAAGGTCTGGCGTACCGTAGAACGGAGGAAACGGGCCTTCTGTTCGACCGCGTACGGTCGATACGGGGTCCTGTTCATCGGGAAGGGTCTGGCGTACCGCAAAACGGAGGAAACAGACTTGTGTTGGAGCGCCTACGGTGAAACGGGGTCCTGTTCATCCACCGCCTACTGCCTCGCTCCAGCCTCCGCAGGCTACTGTTCATCCACCGTCGAGCTCCTCCAGCCTCCACCAGCTACTGTTCATCCATGGGCTGCTGTTCATCCAGCCTCCACCGGCTACTGTTCATAGAGCCTCCACGGGGTCCTGTTCATCCACCCCCAACCGGATGGGGTGCGGCGGCCTCCTCGGGGTCCTGTTCATCCAGCCGCAACCGCCTACTACCACGGGGTCCTATTCATCCACCCCCCACCGGGAACTGTTCATCCACAGCCAACCAACCGGCTCGACTCACCACGTCTTGACTCGTTCTATGTACCACGCACACTGTAGCAACGGTCACTGTTCCTCGCGAGGCAACCCAACACCGGCTGGCTACATCTCGCACGGGGGCTCAATCGGCTTCAGTAAGCAGCAACAGTGATCGATTGCTCGGTTCAGTTAGCAGCAGCAGCGAAGGAATCGCTCGGGTTCAGTCAGCAGCGAATGAATCGCTCGGGTTCAGTTAACAGCCAAGGGATCGATCACTCGGGTTCAGTAACATGCGATCGCTCGGGTTCAGTTAGCCAACGCCTCGCACATATGCGCGTACACGAGAGAAACGCGGAAACCTCCGTGCATCGCTCGGCCTCGACCACCCACCGTAACTGAGAACTCCCCCATATTTTCCTCGCCCTCGCTTCTACCACGGTTTTTTTCCGTCATGGACGGCCCAAAGAATGTCATTCAGCTGCGTCTCCGGCCCGCCCAGGACGAAAAGCCCATTTTCTGTCATGATTTTTTGTCATAGAAGTAGGATCCCACCACATCTATGATGATACTGGGTTTTGTCATAATTATCGTCATAGAAGTGTCATAAGCATGACAGGAAAAAATTTCGTTCGGCCCAAAATGTCACGGATGTGTCTTTTTTTTGTAGTGTATGACCTATGATCAAATGTTCTCATTTGACTCCTAAGTCAATATACTCATATATAGATGACCTAGTCATCGCCAATTGCTTGATAGATGCTAGAATTGTTTGTGCATGCTTTGCCACATATTTCATTTGCTATCTTATTGTGTGAGCATGTTGGTTGCATAATTTCTTCATTCAAGGATATCCATTTGTTGTTTTGAATGTCTTGGGTTTTATTGGCCAAATGGATGGACAAGAATGCCTAAGAACCTTCTCTAGCTATCTATGATTTTCTCGTCTCAAACTCTATTCACGCTACATCACAAAATATTGAACAAGTCTTTTCGGACCCTCCGGGTGAGGAGCACTCTGAGTCACCGATCCGTCAAGGGCTACTTTCCAAAACCTTCTTGTGTATTTTGATCAGACCAACTCACTCCTATTTGGCCCCACCGAAATCACCAGACTGATCTAGGTTTTCATCTCGGTGATACCGATTAGAATGACTCGGTCCCACCGAGTTGCACTAACTGCATGCAATTTTGCATCTTGGTGCCACCGAAGCATTCCATTTGGTGCCACCGATAGCACATGGGTATATATCCTGCGAACCCGTACGGTTGAAAATTACTTCAAACCACTCGAGCTCGCGCCCTATTGCTGCCGCCCCCTTGGTCTCCGGATCATTGCCGTCTCTGCCTATGCGTCTCCGCCGCAGGTCTCCATCGCCGTCAATGGGAATCTCCATCGCCGTTGTTGCCGTAGCGAATCGTCACCAAGTTAGGGTACAGTTCGATCTCTTTGTGCTATTCCCCTTTCCGATTCTGTGCACAAAGATAATGCCTAGCTTCTTGCCACGAATGAGAACTTTCTATCCACAGAAAAACTCCTTTAGATTAGATTCGATGAAAAATTTTAGGGTTAGGTTTCTGCCGAGCTCATCTCGGACCGACCAAAATGAACCTTTCAGTCCCACCGATTGGCCCTAGCCATTGCACTTAGTACAACTCGGTGCCACCGAAGTGTATTGATCGCTGAGACCGAAAGCAAAACCTCAGTGAAACCCTAGCATCTTGGAGTCACCGAACCACAATTCGATCTAACCGATCTTGTGTGTTTAGACTCTGTTATTGCTTCGGTGTCACCGAGATTTTCATATCGGTAGCTCCGAAATGCTTTCTGTATAAAACTAAAACTAAAGTTTTGATTCAATCTTTTTTGAAAAACCAGCTGCTTTTTGTGATGCTCATCCACTCTGCCCATACCTATCTATTCACAGGGTCTGTCTGCAAGATGTCTAATGCAAGTGACAGCCAGAACAAGTTAGAGGAAGAGGTTAATCTCAGTGAGGGCACAAGCCCTAGTGGAAGCTATGATGAGGGCAACAGAAGTACTCCAAGCAATCTGCCCAAAGCTGCCACTAGACAAAGGAAGAAGAGAACCTCAGAAAGTGAGGATGAGGATTTTGTTGTTGAAGAGGAAGTGACCTCAAAGAAGAAAGTGCTCAAGAAAGAGTATGACACTGCTGCTACTAAGCCAGGTCTCCAGAAGAGGGCCCCTGCAAAGAGAGTTCCTATGTCTAAAGTCAGAAAATCTACAGCTATTCAAGAGCAAGTGATCCCCACTCTTGAGAAGCCAAGTGGTGCTGGAGGAGAGGTCAGCAAGAAGAAAGAAAGGAAAAGAGGAAGATGGTGCAAACTTGTTGATCCAATGGCCGAATTTGAAAAGCACACTTCTGATGAAGAAGAGGAGGAAGAGGAACCAGCTGCACCCCTGCCAAGTCTCAAAAGCTAATGGCAGATGCCATGAAATCTGCAGGTGCACCCTCCAAGTCCAAGCCCAAGCCTGCACCTAAGGCTGCTGCTCCCAAGAGATCCACAAGAAACATCCCTGCTGTTGAAAAGAACAAGGCCCCAGTGCTAGAGGTTCAGGAGGATGAAGAGCCACAAGTGCTCAGGAAGTTGAAGGCAAAGATTCCAGACCATGATGATGGACATCCAGTGGCTGAAAACATGAAGCTCAGGAAGGATAGTGGATTGAGAGAATGGAGAAAAGTTGATCCATACTCAGTGAGGAGGAGAACATCATGTGACTATCGTTTCCATACCAGAGAACAACAAGATTTCTATGAGACAGTGCTGCTTGACAAGAAGCCCATCATATGCAACATGAAATGGGTGGATTGGAAGTATATAGATGCAAATGAAGACTACTTCCCCCATGTTCATGAGAGTTTCAGGCTGACAGGTGTTGATGCTTTTGTTGGACAAAAGCTCACAAAATGGAATGATGAGATGGTGATGCAGTTTTACTCCACAGCACACTTTTACCTAGATGGAAGAATTGTGTGGATGACTGAGGGCACTAGATACCAGTCATCAATCTCTGAGTAGGCTGCTCTTATCAATGCCCCAAAACAAGGAGAAAATGATATTGATGTATATGGAAAGCGCAGGATGGACCACAACAGTATGGCACACATGTAGAAGCCCATCCCTGATGAGGCTTTGGAAACACACAAGTTTGGCTCCACTTACTTTTTGCTTGCTGGTTTGGCCACCATAAACTATATCTTGAGGCATACCTTGTTGCCTAAATCTGGAGATGAGAGGATGATCCGTGGCCACTCCATCAACCTGCTCCACTTGTTTGATATACCACAAAAATTCAAAGTCATGAGCCTAATTGTTGAGACAATCAAAAGGACTGCTGCTGATCATAAGAGGTCATGTGGATATGCATCACACATTCAGATGCTTATGAACTCCAAGGTTGGTACAGACACATATCTGCTTGACAGAGAGCACCTTCCTCTTCGGCCAGAGTTTGAAGATAATGAAGTGGTGATGGATGCTTCACATACAACTTCAGTTGAGGCCCAAGAGAAGGTAGAGACAACAAAGGCAGCTAGTGCACCCAATGCTTCAATAGTAAATCTCAAATCAAAGCAAGACCAATTGACATATCTGCTAGAAGCAACTCTGAGGATTGAGCGAAGTCTGGCCAACTTAACCAAGAATTAGCAGAGCCTAGAGCGGATAGTTGAGGACAAAATGTATAATCTTGATGTCAAGGTCACAGAGATACAATCTATTATAGAGAAGCTGAGAGATGATGCTGAGGATAGAGATGACAGACCTACCACTGACAGATTCTGGACAATGCCTAGGGCACAAAGGTCATCAGTTGTGCCAGTAGCACACACAAGGACTACACACTCTGCACCTACCTCCACTGCCACAGTGCCACCCCCAGCGTCAACACCACTAGCTCAACACACACCCACCGAGGCATTTGCAGAAGCAGTTCTCTCAATGCCATCTACGCACACCGGAGCAACAAGCCAGAAGACCCCTTCAGGAGCTCTTGGAGATCATTCCTAGAGTGTCGTATAGCACTATACTTTTTCAAGCTTTTTGGTAACTTGTTTCCAAAGGGGGAGAAAATGTATAGATCATAGGCTTCGAGAGAGAGTGTGTGTGTCTCGTTCTTTTGGTTGTTGGTTTTTATTTGACAGTTGCTACTTCGTCCGTTTGGTTTATGCTACTTATTGTCTTATGCTCGTGAGATACTTTGTGTGGTCGTGTGTTTGATCATACTATGCTTAATGTGTGTTATATGCCTATCTCTATGATTATTTGTGTATGATCGTTCACTTATGTATTTGGTGATGCGTGCATGTTATTTCACTCTTATCATTTTGTGCGCTCCACCAAGATGTATGTGACATGGAAGAGTGATCCATGATCCTAATCGACTGTGCATTTGCATTCAAACGCAAATTTTAAATAATGCACAAATTTAGGGGGAGCTCTTGCTTATCACTTACTTCTCAAAGCGACGATGTATTTCATTCATTTTATCATTTGTCGAAGCTTTGATCTATATGTTGTCATCAATTACCAAAAAGGGGGAGATTGAAAGTGCAACTGATCCCCAGGTGGTTTTGGTAATTCATAACAACATATAGCTCATTGAACTAATATCCATTCAAGATAAATATTTTAGGAAGTTCAATGAATGGCATGGCGTGGACTAGAGATGTGGACCCCTCAAAATGCTAAGGACAAATATTGGCAAAAGCTCAAGACTCTTCATTTCTATTTTAGTGATCCAAGATCACATTGAGTCCGTAGGAAAGCCAATACTATTAAAAGAGATGAGGTGTTGCTTAATGGCTTGCTTGCTCAAATGCTTAGTGATATTGCTCCAAAACCCTCAACCACTTTCTCCATCCAAATATGTCAAAATCCTAACTCCAACTCGGACCCACCGATTCTTTCTATACGGAGCCACCGAGTTCATATTACATTGCCACAACTAGAAACCCTAACAGTTTGGTCTCACCGGTATGGGTCTTGGTCTCACCGAGATGGCCTTGCCAACACTCTATGACTTGTTGCATTTATTTTGGTCTCATCGAGTTATGCAATCGTTCTCACCGAGTTGGCTTGACCAACTCTCTGTTGCCCTATTGCTTCACTTTGGTCTCACCGAGTTGATGCAATCGGAGCCACCGAGATGAGGTTTGCCCTAATTCATAGCACATCGGTCCTACCGAGTTGTTCCAGTCGGTCCCACCAAGATTCCTAACGTTCACATGTTTTAACAGATCGGTGCCACCGAGTTTAACTATTCGGTCCCACCGAGATGAGTCAAATGTGTGTAACGGTTGGATTTTGTGTGGAGGCTATATATACCCCTCCACGCCTTCTCCATTCGAGAAAAAGCCATCAGAACGTGCTTACACTTCCACCATACATTTTCTGAGAGAGAACCACCTACTCATGTGTTGAGATCAAGACATTCCAATCCTACCACAAGAATCTTGATTTCTAGCCTTTCCCAAGTTGCTTTCCACTCAAATCATCTTTCCACCATAGCCAAATCTGAGAGAGAGAGAGAGAGAGAGAGAGAGAGAGTTGAGTGTTGGGGAGACTATCATTTGAAGCACAAGAGCAAGGAGTTCATCATCAACACACAATCTATTACCTTTTGGAGAGTGGTGTCTCCTAGATTGGTTAGGTGTCGCTTGGGAGCCCTCGTCAAGATGTGGAGTTGAACCAAGAAGTTTGTAAGGGCAAGGAGATCGCCTACTTCATGAAGATCTACCCGAGTGAGGCAAGTCCTTCGTGGGCGATGGCCATGATGGGATAGACAAGGTTGCTTCTTCGTGGACCCTTCGTGGACTCGCGCAGCCGTTACCCTTCGTGGGTTGAAGTCTCCATCAACGTGGACGTACGATAGCACCACCTATTGGAACCACGCCAAAAATCTCCGTGTCTCCATTGCATTTGACTTCTCCAAACCCTTCCCTTTACCTTCATATGCAATGTTTTACTTTCCGCTGCTATACTCTTAGAATTGCATGTGTAGGTTGATTACTTGACTTGTGCTAATTGCTAAAATCTGCCCACAACTAAAATTGGGAAAATGATAGATTTTTATTTGGTCAAGTAGTCTAATCACCCCCCTCTAGACATACTTTCGATCCTACAGAAAACCCTTAGGAAATCTGAAGGGTTGTTGGTTGAGGAGATGGAGAAAAACCATTCGTTGACAGAAGAGCATTTCGCTCTCAAGTCACGAATGGAATAACTATCAAATCATCATGATTTTCTCTTGGCCGACTACGAGAGATTGACTTATGATTACCTGAAAAGGAAACAGGAACTCGAGTCACTGAGAGAGGCTCATGATGACTTGATCAGAGAAAATTCTCTTCTCACCCAACAACTCAAAGAGAAACCGGAAGTGTTTATACCACCTTGCTTAAAATGCCTTGAACATAGCAATGCTAAATCAAATGTTGAATCTTATGTGAATGGTAACCACTCTGTCGAGGAAAATGACTCTGTGTCTGATGAGAATGCTAGGTTGAAGGATCTTATTTAGACAGGAATGTTCAAGTCTCTCAAAGGGCATTAAACCCTTTGTGATGTTCTGAAGAAATCCATTCTTCACAAAAATCCCAGGAAAGAAGGTCTCGGTTTCGAGAGGAAACTGAATGAAAATGGCTCCTACTAGGAACCTGATCAATATCCTCGCACTGTGTGGGTGCCTGCCAAGAGCAAAATGCTCGATCCAGCTTTACTTTCGGGATATGACTCTCCTATCCCTGAATACTCTTATGACGATTCTCTGGACAACTATAAGCTGTTCAAAAACCAACGTGGTGAGGCTGTTGCTCGCTATGTTGGACCAAACAGCAGGAATGCCCCCCCAAAGAAAAGTATCTCGGTGCCTAGGAAAACTATCGAAGCATTGCCTATTACTACTCTACTAACCATGCAGCAGAAAATGCTCGTTACTTCCTTAAGAAAGTTCGACAGAATGAGTACATGCATACCTCATTCAACCACTATACTAATTCGTCTGGGAAGAATTTCAATGCCTATTCATTCGATTATGCTCGCACTTCTTCGAGTAACAACTATGGTTATCGAAAGAAATCATATCCTGCTCGCTCTCTTGTTTCGAAGCTACCTGCAAAGATGTGGGTGGTTAAGAAAGCCAAATTCCTCTACAGGACTATGTCTCCGGGTGTACCGAATGGATAATGGATGCACTAGTCATATGACCGGAGACGAGTCATTGTTTGTTGACCCCAACCTAACTACTTCATCTTGTAAGTATATTACTTTTGGCGGCAACAAGAAAGGAAAGGTAATTGGGTTAGGTAAAATTGCTATATATCCAAAGACAAGAACATTGATGATGTTTTACTTGTTCAGTCTGTTGGATTCAATCTCATGTCAGTTGGCAAGCTTTGTGATCTAGGCATGCTAGTTCTATTTTCTATATCCAAATGCATCGTCTTTATGGCCTCTGACAATTCCTTCGTCTTCGAGGGAAATAGAAAAGGTGATTTATATATTGTGGATTTCTCTAAGGGTCCCTCAGTCCAAACTTGTTTGCTTGCAAAAGCAACCGAAGGATGGTTGTGGCACTGAAGACTTGGTCATGCAGGTATGAGAAATTTGCAGACTCTCGTGAAGAAAAATCATCTCCGTGGCATTCCTGATGTAAAACTCGACAAGGATCATCTCTGTGGTGTGTGTGAGGCCGGTAAATTGGCCAAGAAGCATCATTCATCAGAAACTATCATGACCACAACGAGACCTCTAGAAATTCTTCATATGGATTTATTCGGACCTCAAAACTATGCAAGTTTCGGAGGCAGTCATTATGGTCTAGTTATTGTTGATGATTTCTCTCGTTACACTTGGGTATTCTTTCTCGAAGACAAAACCTGCACCCAAGACATCTTCAAAAGATTCACCAAGAAGGCCCAAAATGAATATGATGCGCAAATTAAGCATGTTAGAAGCAACAATGGTACTGAGTTAAAAAATACTCATATCAAAGATTTTCTCGACGAAAATAGTATAACTCATGAGTTCTCTGCCTCATACACTCCCTGATTGCTTGTATCAGTGTTGGTATTTCCCCGAAGAGGAGAGGATGATGCAGCACAACAACGGTAAGTATTTCCCTTAGTTATGAAACCAAGGTTATCAATCCAGTAGGAGAACCAAGCAACACTATGTAAACGGTACCTGCACACAAAGAACAAATACTTGCAACCCAACGCGTAAGAGGGGTTGTCAATCCCTCCTCGGTAATAAGATAGATAAAATTATGGTAGATTGGATAAATAGATCTTGCAAAAACAAAAATAAAATAAATAAAGAAAAAGTGCAGCAAGGTATTTTTGGGTTTTTGGAATAATAGATCTGAAAACAATATGATAGAAACTAGACCCGGGGCCGTAGGTTTCACTAGTGGCTTCTCTCGAGAAAATAGCATACGGTGGGTAAACAAATTACTGTTGGGGCAATTGATAGAAGAGCAAATAATTATGATGATATCCAAGGCAATGATCATGTATATAGGCATCACGTTCAAGATTAGTAGACCGACTCCTACCTGCATGTACTACTATTACTCCACACATCGACCGCTATCCAGCATGCATCTACTGTATTAAGTTCGTGGAAAAACGAAGTAATGCAATAAGAACGATGACATGATGTAGACAAGATCTATTCATGTAGGAATAGACCCCATCTTTTTATCCTTAATAGCAACGATACATGCGTGCCTCGCTACCCCTTCTGTCACTGGGTGAGAACACCACAAGATCGAACCCATCACAAAGTACCTATTCCCATTGCAAGAAAAATAAATCTAGTTGGTCTAACTAAACTAAAGTTTTGGAGAAGAAATACGAGGCTATACCAATCATGCATATAAGAGATCAAAGTATACTCAAATAATATTCATAGATAGAACTGATCATAAACTCGTAATTCATCGGATCCCAACAAACACACCGCAAAAAGTCATTACATCAAATAGATCTCCAAGAACATCGAGGTGAACACTGTATTGAGAATCAAAAATAGAGAAGAAGCCATCTAGCTACTGCCTACGGACCCGTAGGTCATTACATCAAATAGATCTCCAAGAACATCGAGGTGAACATTGTATTGAGAATCAAAGTAATAGTCTATATTTGACATGAAGACTTCAATACTCAAGCATATCAACAAGCAACCATGTCTTTCAAAATATCAACACTAAAGAATGTTATCCCTAGCCCATCATGCTCAAGCATTGATCCATTCATGAAACACACTCGAATATTAGCTACATCCAATGCACAAGTATGCCCATAGTGCTCCCTAGTTGGTGCTTTATAAGAGAAGATGGAGACTCAAATAAAAATAAAATTGCATAAAAGTAAATAGATAGACCCTTCGTAGAGGGAAGCAGAGATTTGTAGAGGTGTCAGAGCTCAAAGCTTAAATTGAGAGATAAAAATATTTTGAGAGGCATACTTTTCCCACCAACGAAAACGACCGAGTAATTCCCAATACTTTCCTTGCTAGATACATCATAGTGCCATGGTGGAACACGATCACCTATGGGGCCATCAACCCCTTGTGGTTCGGCAGGGGGGAGATCACGTAGCACAAAGAGCAGAAGCCATGGAACAACACGACAGAGATGACACTGGTGGTTTTTACCCAGGTTCGGGCCGCTGAGAAGCGTAAAACCCTACTCCTGCTTTGGTGGATTGAAGGGAGGACCGTGAAGGGCACGCAACGCTCAAGCCCGGCAAGGTCGCCTCGGGGAGAGCAGCTACGTGCGTATGAGTGTACAAGGGTCCGAATCCTTTTTCAGGTTGCCATGGCCCTCCTTTTATAGGCTAAGGGGTTACCACAGTGGCAAAACAGTCATTATCTACTGATTAGATAGCCAACAGTGCTATCATACCTAACTCTGGCAGTTAGGACAAAGTGCATTAAATGCACTGCTAGGTGTCACGCTGAGGATGCAGCCCGACAGGCCTGCCACGCCGCTTAATCATCTTCTACCTGTCTGCATGACACGCCTCTGGACGGGTGTCATATAGGGGGAATCTCCCTTCCAAATGGCTGCCACGTGCCAAATGACAACCACTTAATCACTTGGGGGCTCGACACCACACTGATAAGTGACTTGCGTCGCTGTGCAGTGGAGCGGTGGAGTCTTGGCGGGGAGATCTGCCCTTGGCGGCCCCGGCAAGCCTGCCGGGGGAATCTTTCTTGGTGAGGCCTCGACCTGACCAGGCTCGCCTGCCCGGTAAGGGAGGCCTTTTCTTAGTGACATCTTGTTCCCTTGGCTTGTCTTGGTCTTCTTGATCCACTCTTTGATTTCTCAAAGAGCTATCTCTCTAGCTTGGAAGCTCGGCTTTGGAGCTTGGTGCTGTTGTATCCTCGCCATCGTGCCTGTGTACAGTCTGGGCAACATACGTGAAGGTTTGTTGCACCGACAGGAGCCCCCGGTCCTGGCCTGAATGTGCTGCTGAGCACCGTTGGGGTAGGCCCTATCAGGTACACAGGCAGGGCGTTTGTGGTGGCTCTCTTCTCAATATTTTCCTTGCTTCTTCATTAACCTGTGCTTGAGTCAGTTTTTGGTTTTCCCGTGCATCGCGCGACACCAAACGTGATGGGGCCATCTCTGTAATGGCCCATGAATGACTTTTAGTCATGGGAAAGTAATTGCCATTTCACTCTTCCCACCACGCTCATCCCTTCCGCCAGGTACGCCGCATGCATCGCGTGGGGTAGGTAACAGATGCGTATGGCGCAGGAAAGAGCGCCGTGGTAGAAATCCAACCGTCCCGGATTGGTGCAAGAGGGCGGCCGATGAGTCCAGCCGCCGTTGGTGGCATAAACGGGTCGGATTTGAAGGATCCCCCAGGGGGGAGGCGTAGAACTAGCCCCCGGTCCTAGCTCGTCTATAAAAGGGAGCGCGAGGGGGGGGGGGGAACGGAGGCATTCATCCGCGCATCTTCTCCTTCTTCTTCATTATGCCGAGGGAGAGACGCCGGGGCCTGGCTCTGGGCCTCAGCCTGGGAGTGATGATCCCAGAGGCTCATGCTGATACTCGGGGAGTGAGTCTGGTCCGCGGCCGCGGGAGGTGCGGTAGCTGTGGTTGGGGCAGTCGCAGTTGGTGGCAGCGCACCCATGACTGCCGCATCCACTCCGGTATGGAAGGCGCCGTGCCTTTCCTTAATGGCAGAGCGCTCGCACCCTCCATACGGGCTATCCATCCGGGGCAGGGGTGTCGCCTCTGCCGCAAGCTACAGGGGTTTGAAGACCCGTTGGTGGAGTCTTCAGGGCTTCCGGTGCCCGCCTGTGGCGCCGTGCTTGGGATCTTTAGTGATCCTAGCGCTGCCCTCTTCGGCGAGGTCGGGGACGACGCTGAAGATGGTGACGCCCTCCAGCCCACCAAGGTGGGGGGGGCAGTGTCCTCAATGCACCTTGGGCGCTGCCACCTCCATCAGCAGCCTCTCCGGGGGAAGTGACGGGCCAGGGGCCCGGCGTCTTCCCGGAGTGACAGTGACGAGGAGGAAACCGGTGAAGACGAGGAAGGCGGGTGGCAGGCTGTCAGGTTGGGGTACGATGGCACTGACGCCTTTGTCTCGTACTGCCTGCTTGTTGCTCCGTTCTTTGATTCTTCCCCCGCCCCGACATCATCATCACCAGCCTCTTCTGGGCGGTTGCCGGGGGAAGCTCTCTTGGTGCCTTCTGCCGCGTGCATCCCACCTAGGCGCTCCTTCTGCCTTTTTCGCACTCGAGATGAATCCTGGGAGAAGGAGGGTAATAAAGGCATCACGAGGCATCTGCCCCCCCCCCTTTTTTACATTTCAAGATTTTAGTCCTAGATATGTAATTTCTTTTATCCATGTTTGTGATCTATAAGGTTTGGACTTGTTTATCCGCATATTAATGAAAAAAAAGACAAGCTTTGCCGGGTACTTGTGCATGTACTATACCCATGCAGAGGAGGAATACCTCTATAATTTCGAGTAAACAAGTTTTCCCGGCAAGCTATCTTGCCAGTGCCTTCCATCGTAACCGCGGAGGCTTGGCCTGCCGGGCTCAAAACTATGGAAGGGAACTGGCCCCTTGTCGATCCTTCACTGTCAAATGCCACTACAACCATCCTGACTGAAATAACGTTCGGATCGAAGGATGGGAGCACAAATGTTTTGAAGGGGATAAGGTTTCTCTATGCACAAGTTTTCTTCTTACAGAGACATGTTATGGATAAAAGGGAACTTATCTGTTTGGTCTGTCGGAGATCGATATGAAAACTTGTTTCCATCCCTTCTTCCCGGGATCAGGTCCGCGGCAAGAACCCTGTAGTTAGCGCAGAGGAAAACGTAGCAGCATATGATCCAATCTAAATAGCCATGGCAAGTTTATGCTAAGCTAATCATGCATGCATGTTTTTATGGCGCCAGCACTTCGTTTTATTATCTGTGCTCAGGTTCTGCGCCTGGCTTTGTACAAAGGGTTACATGCGCATCGGCAAGGCTTGTACAAAAGGGTGGCTACCGGGGCAGGGCCCGGCAGTGATGTCTACTACACAACTTGTTCTTGCAGACTCATGTTGGGCCTCCAAGCGCAGAGTTTTGTAGGACAGTAGCAAATTTCCATCAAGTGGATGACCTAAGGTTTATCAATCCATGGGAGGTGTAGGATGAAGATGGTCTCTCTCAAACAACCCTGCAACCAAATAATAAAAAGTCTCTTGTGTCCCCAGCACACCCAATACAATGGAAAATTGTATAGGTGCACTAGTTCGGCGAAGAGATGGTGATAAAAGTGTAATATGGATGGTAGAAATATATTTTTATAATCTGAATAAATAAAAACAGCAAGGTAGCAAGTGATAAAACGGAGCACAAACGGTATTGCAATGCTTGAAAACAAGGCCTAGGGTCCGTACTTTCGCTAGTGCAATCTCTCAACAATGCTAATCTAATTGGATCATATAACCATCCCTCAACGTGCGATGAAGAATCACTCCAAAGTCCTTATCTAGCGGAGAACATAAGAAGAAATTGTTTGTAGGGTATGAAACCACCTTAAAGTTATTCTTTCCATTTGATCTATTCAAGAGTTCGTACTAAAATAACACAAAGTTATTCTTTCCGTTCGATCTATCCAAGAGTTTGTACTAAAATAACACCATATGATACGCATCAACCAACTCTAATGTCACCTAGATACTCCAATGTCACCACAAGTATCCATGAGTTAATTATACGATACGCATCAAACAATTTCAGATTCATAATACTCAATCCAACACAAAGAACCTCAAAGAGTGCCCCAAGATTTCTATCGGAGAAACAAAGACGAGAACATGCATCAACCTCTATGCATAGATTACCCCAATGTCACCTCGGGAATCCGTGAGTTGAGTGCCAAGACATAGATCAAGTGCTCTCAAATCCATAAAAGTATTCAATCCGATAAAAAACGAAATCTCAAAGGGAAAACTCAATTCATCACAACAAGATAGAGAGGGGAAAACACCATATGATCCAACTATATTAACAAAGCCCGCGATACATCAAGATCATGACATCTCAAGAACACGAGAGATAGAGAGAGATTAATCACATAGCTACTGGTACAAATCCTCAGCTCCGAGGGTGGACTACTCCCTCCTTATCATGGTGGCCGCCGGGATGATGAAGATGGCCACCGCAGATGATTTCCCCCTCCGGCAGGGTGCTGAAATGGGGTCTAGATTGGTTTTTCGTGGCTACAGAGGCTTGTGGCAGCGAAACTTCTGATCTAGGGTTACCCCGAGGGTTTTTGGAATATTTGGGAATTTATAGGGCGAAGAGGCAGTGCGGGAGGCCACCGAGGTGGGCACAACCCACCTGGGCGCGCCTGGGCCCCCAGGCGCGCCCTGGTGGGTTGTGCTCCCCTCGGAGATCCCCTCTAGTACTTCTTTGGCCCACCGGGTGTCTTCTGGTCCAGAAAAAATCTCCAGAAAGTTTCGCTGCTTTTGGACTCCGTTTGGTATTGATTTTCTGTGATGTAAAAAACAAGCAAAAAACAGCAACTGGCACTGGGCACTATGTCAATAGGTTAGTCCCAAAAAATGATATAAAGTTGCTATAAAATGATTATAAAACATCTAAGAATGATAATATAACAGCATGAATACTTCATAAATTATAGATACGTTGAAGACGTATCAGGCAGCCACGCCTTACTGAAAGTGCAACTAATCCCCGGGTGGTTTTGGTAATTCATGACAACATATAGCTCATTGAACTAATATCCATTCAAGTTAAATATTTCAGAAAGTTCAATGATTGGCATGGCATGGACTAGAGATGTGGACCCCTCAAAATGCTAAGGACACATATTGGCAAAAGCTCAAGACTCTTCATTTCTATTTTAGTGATCCAAGATCACATTGAGTCCATAGGAAAGCCAATACTATTAAAAGGGGATGAGGTGTTGCTTAATGGTCTACTTGCTCAAAGTGCTTAGTGATATTGCTCCAGAACCCTCAGCCACTCTCTCATTCCAAATATGTCCAAAACTCAAAGTCAAACTTGGCCCCACCAATTTGATCTATCCGTCGCCACCGAGTTCAGTTGACATAGCCACTGCCAGAAACCCTAGACAATTCGGTCATACCGATATGGATCTCGGTCTCACCGAGATGGCCTTGCAAACCCTCTATTGCCTATTGTAATTATTTTGGTCTCACCGAAATGTGCAATCGGTCCCACCGAGTTTGCTTGACCAACTCTCTGTTTGCTCTTTGCTGAAATCGGTCTCACCGAGTTCAAGCATTCGGTCTCACCGAGATGAGGTTTTGCCCTAGCCCTAGCACATCGGTCCCACCGAGTTGTTCCAGTCGGTTCCACCGAGATTCCTAACGTTCACATTTTGAACTGAATCGGTCTCACCAAGTTCTTCTATTCGGTCTGACCGAGTTGGGTCAAATGTGTGTAACGGTTGGATTTTGTGTGGAGGCTCTATATACACCTCCACCCCTTCTTCATTTGTGAGAGAGCCATCAGAACATGACTACAATTCCACTACTCATTTTCTGAGAGAGAACCACCTACTCATGTATTGAGACCAAGATATTCCAATCCTACCACTAGAATCTTGATCTCTAGCCTTCCCCAAGTTGCTTTCCACTCAAATCATCTTTCCACCATAGCCAAATCTCTGTGAGAGAGTTGAGTGTTGGGGAGACTATCATTTGAAGCACAAGAGCAAGGAGTTCATCATCAACACACCATTTATTACCTTTTGGAGAGTGGTGTCTCCTAGATTGGTTAGGTGTCCCTTGGGAGCCTCCGACAAGATTGTGGAGTTAAACCAAGAAGTTTGTAAGGGCAAGGAGATCGCCTACTTCGTGAAGATCTACCCGAGTGAGGCAAGTCCTTCGTGGGCGATGGCCATGGTGGGATAGACAAGGTTGCTTCTTTGTGGACCCTTCGTGGGTGGAGCCCTTCGTGGACTCGCGCAACCGTTACCCTTCGTGGGTTGAAGTCTCCATCAACGTGGACGTATGATAGCACCACCTATCGGAACCACACCAAAAATCTTCGTGTCTACATTGCGTTTGCCTTCTCCAAACCCTTCCCTTTACCTTCATATGCAATGTTTTACTTTCCGCTGCTACACTCTTAGGATTGCATGTGTAGGTTGATTGCTTGACTTGTACTAGTTGCTAAAATCTGACAAACAATTAAAATTGGGAAAAGGTTAGATTTTTATTTGGTCAAGTAGTCTAATCACCCCCCTCTAGACGTACTTTCGATCCTACACTTATGGGTAGAACTTGCGAAGATGCTCAATGTTCCATGGGTTTTGCATTTTGTTGCCATCTTCGGTCTCCAGACGGACTGCGCTAGGTCTGGTGACTCGTACTACCCGGTAAGGGCCTTCCCACTTTGGCGTCAACTTGTTGGAACCCTTGGTGGACTGAACACGCCTAAGGACAAGGTCGTCTTCCTCAAGGCTCCGACAACTACTCCGAGATAAGTTATCACTCCGACTCCGAATATACTCAAGATGAAGGTGTTGCCGGTCTTGCACTTGTGTCATCCAACTCCTACGACATATTTGACTCACCAAATGAAGGAATTGGAAGATGCTTCATGGCTAAAGGCCCTAAGGTATCACACCCCGAGTATGTTGATTTCAATAGTGATGACGATGATTTGCTAGGTGATGATGATTTACTCGTTGACAACACTAGTGATGAAAACTATGATGGAATTGCTATTAATCATGCTAATCAAGATGAAACGAATGACAATGATAAGAAGGAGATTGAGCGTCTAACTAAAGACCTAAACACTCTTAAGTTAGCTCATGAAACAACTCTAGAGGATCATCGAGAGCTTCTAAGAACTCATGAGAAGATACGCTTCGAGAAGCTAAATTTAGAGCAAGAGCATGGGTTCCTAAAAGCAATCAATGATGATCTTCGAAAGAAGAGTTCTTCTTACATTGCCAAGCGTTTACTCTTGTCTACTTATATGCCACAGGTAAAATCTAGCAAGAAGAGCAAGAAAGATTCTTCTTCTAGTAGTAACAATAATCATGTTAAATCCAATATTGTTGCTTCTAGTAGTTCTCTTGGTTCCACTAATGATTCTCTTAGCCAAGTTACACTTGAGCAAGAAAATAGCTTATTGAAGGGAATTATAGAGAAAGGTGTTTACAAGAGCCTTGCTGGAAGTAAGCAATTTGAGGAAATTGTACGCAAGCAAGGAAAGCACCTGAAGAATCAAGGTGTTGGTTTTGAACGGAAGTTCAATGCCAATGGAGTTGAGTGGGAAGAAGATCAATATCCCAAGACGAAGTTTGTTCCTCAACAAGAGAAGTATGACCCACTTCTTTCAAGGGAACACAAGCTCAAGATGATCTTCCACCACAAGACCACAAGCTAAAAGGCAAGGACAAGCTTCAAGAAGAGATTGATTCATTTGAAGAAGCTCCTAAGGCCATGGTCAAGTGGGTTCCCAAGACTACATCAAGTTCTACTTCATCAAGTACGACTACAACTCCAAAGATTCCCATCAAGTTGATGTGGATCCCAAAGAAGAAGAACTAGAGAGTTCTTGAGGGTGACTCCGCCAACATACATCACTCATATTCATTTTGGCATGGACAAGTGCAATCAACTTCCATATCTTGCACTAGTTCAAGGAGTCACAAACCCTCTTGTTGGTAAGACAAGGGACAAGGTAACCTAATGCTTTCATGGACATCATCATATGTGTGTTTCACTCTATGTCTATGGATATCCTTGTGTGTTCCTTGTGGGACTAACCCATGTAGGTATTGAAAGTGCAACTCACTCCAATGGATTGATCCAAATGATCTACATCAACATTGAGCATCCACATCTTCAACACCTACATGAAGTCATCATCGACAAAACCCAAGGTTAGTTCATCCCTCTAAGGGGGGATATCACATCTAGGGGGAGCTTTTCTCTAAGAATTGAGCTAAAGCAACTCTAATGATGTGAACACAACAATGCTTTATGTAAAAGTGGTAACCCCACTTGTGCTTAAACGATGAGTATGACCTATGATCAAATGTTCTCATTTGACTCCTAAGTCAATATACTCATATACAGATGACCTAGTCATCGCCAATTGCTTGATAGATGCTAGAATGTTTGTGCATGTTTTGCCACATGTTTTATTTGCCATCTTATTGTGTGAGCATGTTGGTTGCATAATTTTCTCCATTCGAGGACATCCACTTTTTGCTTTGATTGTTTGGTTTTTCTTTTTGCCAAATGGATGGACAAGAATGCCTAAGTACTCCCTCTAGCTATCTATGCTTTTTCTCGTCTCAAACTCTATTCATGCTACATCACAAAGTTTGAACAAGTCAAATCGGACCCTCCGGGTGAGGAGCACTCGGAGCCACCGATCCGTCAAGGGCTTAACTTCCAAAACCTCTTAATGCCTTTCGGTCAGACCAACTCACTCCTACTCGGTCTCATCGAACTCATTAAGTTGATCTAGGTTTTCAATCTCGATGCAAACCGATTAGAACCATTCGGTCACACCGAGTTGTAGCAACTGCTAGCAGTTTTGCATCTCGGTGCCACCGAGTAGTTCCACTCGGTCACACCGACAGCGCCTGGGTATTTATTCTCCGCGTACCCGTACGGTTGAAGATCACTTCAACCGCACGAGCCCGCGCCCCAGCACTGCCACCCTGGTCTCCGGATCGTCGCCGTCGTCGCCAGTGACCTCCTGCCGCTGGTCTCCGTCGCCGTCAACAGAATCCTCACCGCTGTTGCCGCCGTAGCAATTCCGTTGCCAAGTTAGGGTACGGATTTGACCCTTTGTGCTTTCCATAACTCTGACTCTTGCACAAAGTATAATGCCCATGTTCTTTCCATGTATGAGATTAATCTATCCACCAAAAGAACTCCTTAGAATAGATTTGATGCAAAAACTTAGGGTTAGGTTTCCGCCGAACCCATCTCGGCCCAACCAATCTGAGGATCTCGGTCACACCGATTGGCCCTGGCCATTGCACAAGTACAACTTAGTCTGACCGAAGTGTACTGATCGGTGCGACTGGAATCACTTTCTCTGTGAAACTCTAGCATCTCGGAGTCACCGAACTACGTTTCGGTCTGACCGAAACTATCTGTTTAGACTCTGTTAGTGCTTCGGTGTCACCGAGTTTGTCAAATCGATAGCTCCGAAATGCTTTCCGCAGAAAACTAAAGTTAAGTTTTTGACTCAATATTTTGCAAAATAAGCTGCACTTTGTGATGCTCATCCACTCTATCTATACCCAACTATTCACAGGGTCAGTTTCAGCCATGTCAGAGGGCAGTGATAGTCAGAACAAGTCTGAAGAGCATGTGACGACCCGAGACCGATGCTTCAGACGCCTTCCATGTTTTGTGTGACCGCTGTGTGTCTTATTTGTTTGTTTCATTCTTCATCGCATCTTTTGCATTGCATCATGTCATCATTACCAACTTAAATGTTTTCTCTTAAATAAATTGCATAGATCTTTCGATCTATTTAAATCGAGGGAACTCACATGGTGATTTCTCTTTATAACATATTAAAAGTCTCCCAATATTATTAGGGAGCTATATAAAATATTCCATTTATTTGGAATTAATCACAACCCACTTGCATTTTAAAGTTCCTTCCATTTGCACATATCCTAAATCCATGCTCTTTCCTCTTTTGAATCCATTTGAAGTTCTGGCGCTTTGCAATATAGCAAAGTAGCTGCATGACACTTCTCTGTTCATTTAGAAAATATTTGGAACCCCAAATATTTTCTCTTCTCTTGCTCTCTGTCTTGTTTCTATCCTTTCTTTTTGGAAAAGGAGAACTGTTCAACAGTGCAGGCCGACCCATCTCTCCTTGTTCCCAATTCTTCCAGCCCAGCCGACCCATTTTCCTCTTAGGCCCAGCCACCCTCTCCTCTTAACCCTAGCCCCGATCGATCCAACCCTCTCCTTCTCTCGATCACCTCTCCCTCCTATGCGCCGCCACCCACAACGAGAGAGAGGAGCAGAGCGCCCCTGCCTTCCCCTCCTACTCCACCCTGCCTTCGCACCACCGCCCGACTGCGCTCGCCTGCGCCAGCCGCCAGCACGCCTCCGCCCCGCGGCTGACCTCCTCCCTGCCTCGCCTCCTCTAGGGCCGCCCCGCGCCTCGCCTCCACAGCCGCGCCCGATCCCCGTCGCCCGAGCGCCCGAGGAGAGGAGTTCCTCGAGCACCCACGCCCGCAGCCATCGTCCTCCGCGCCCAGCAGGAGCCCCAGCACCGGTCATCGCCGAAGCTCCTCCCCCCGTGCCCCTACTCCCTTCTCCTCCTCGTTGCTGGCTCCGCCCGCGCCGGAGCACGTGAGCAGCCGCAGCCCGAGGCGCCTCCTGCCTAGCGCCGCCGGCCTTCCAGGGCCCGAGCTCCGCCACGCCGTCGCGCGGATCCGCCGCCCTTCGACCACCGATCCCGTCATTGACCGCCAAGACCGTCTTGTGCTGCTTTGTTTGGTTCATACCAAGCCTCGGTAGACCCGGGGTCTCACTGCACTTGACCGACGTCGTTGTGTTGCATCTCCGTGAAGACAGAGACTGCCAAGTACATGGATACGTCAAGTTCCGCTCCGAACGTGTACGACTACACACAGTGATGAGTCAAGTACCTCCACCACATCTCCAGAATCGCGAAGAACGCCAAGTACCTCGACCCGTGTACAACCACCATCGCCCCGAAGATGTTGGATTCGTCAAGTACCTCTCCGAAACGAACGTGTACCACTACTTCCACTTCCGTCGCCGAGGACCGATAGTACCACTACTTCCCACGATGACCGTGAACGACTACACCACTTTGACCCAAACCGCCCTGAATCGCACGCTTCAAAGGTATAACAGCCGGAACGACCACCCGTGGATGAATGCATGTGTCGTATGAGATGCTCGTGTTTGCATCGTGCCCGACTTGTTTCGTGCATGACCCTTGTATGCCTTGCCGCCGACACGTGGGAACCTGATCACCGGGATCACTCCTCGTCACTCTTGCGCATTCCGCACATCTCATACTTGTTCCTTGCACCGACATCTCAACGAGTTGTCGGAACCGATATGTTGCCGTGGCATCACTTTCGGATTCGTCGCCGTGGCACCCTTTCTTTCCACCACGGTGACAAATGCTTCATAACATGCTCATGTTAACATTTTCTTAAATTGCATAAGACTTGTATATGTCATCCGCATCATGATGACAACATTTAAAATGTTTAAAATTGTTGTTTGCATTAAATGGCTAAATGCACATGGGGATCTTCCGGAATTGTTGTTTGTTGTTCCGGCCTCATTTAAACTTGCCTAGATAGGTAGTTTAATTATGCTTCACCTCTTGCCTGGTTTAACAACATTTAATATTGATGAGTAGCATAAGCGAGAGTGAACTAAATAATTCCACCTAAATTGTAGTATTGTTTCTGCACTTTGCCATGCCATGCCTATTTAAACCGGACATGCATCATATTTGGTTGTGCATCATGCCATGATTATACTTGTTGGTTTACCATGTTGTTTGCTTCTTTCTGGTTGCGCTTCTCCTTGATAGTTCCGGTAACGTTGTGATTGTGAGGATTCGTTCGACTACGTTGGATTGTCTACTTCATGGATTCGATCTTCTTCCTAGTGGGATTTCAGGCAAGATGACCGTCACCTTGGATCTCACTACTATCTTTGCTTTGCTAGTTGTCTCGATGCTATCGCTATGCCGTGCTACCTACCACTTGTTTATCAAGCCTCCAAAATTGCCATGATAAACCTCTAACCTTTTCACCATCATAGCAAACCGTTGGTTGGCTATGTTACCGCTTTGCTCAGCCCCTCTTATAGCGTTGCTAGTTGCAGGTGTAGTTGCAGTTTGTTTCATGTTGAGACATGGATATCATGGGATATCACAATATCTCTTATTAATTAATGCATCTATATACTTGGTAAAGGTTGGAAGTCTCGGCCTTTGGCCTGGTGTTTTGTTCCACTCTTGCCGCCCTAGTTTTCGTCATACCGGTGTTATGTTCCTTGATTTTGCGTTCCTAACACGGTTGGGGTTTATGGGCCCCCCTTGACAGTTCGCTTTGAATAAAACTCCTCCAGCAAGACCCAACATTGGTTTTACCATTTGCCCAACATAATAACTAAACATGATAATAAACTTGATGCATAGGGAGTTAGCGCTACCCGAGGTTCGTTATTCAACATAATACAGGGGGGACCAGTGCTGATGGTGTTGGTCCCAAACGGGCAGACTGCGGGGCCACCATGGGGCAACTCGAGGTCTGGTTTTACTCGTAGGCTGACCCATCCGGTCGTGGCCTGAGACGAGATACGCGCGGCTACTATCAGGGTGTCAGCACGCCGGGAGGTCTTGCTGGACTTGTTTTACCATTGTCGAAATGTCTTGTGAACCGGGATTCCGAGCTTGATCAGGTTGTTCCGGGAGGAGGATTTTCCTCCGTTGATCGTGAGAGCTTGTCATGGGCTAAGTTGGGACACCCCTGCAGGGTTTGATCTTTCGAAAGCTGTGCCCGCGGTTATGTGGCAGATGGGAGTTTTTAATATCCGGTTGTAGAGAACTTGACACAAGATCTGAATTAAAATACTCCAACCGCATGTGTAACCGTGACTGTCTCTTTTCGAGCAAGTTCGGGAAGAGAACACGGTTGGGTTATGTTTGAACGTAAGTATTTCAGGATCACTTCTTGATCATTACTAGTTTGCGACCGTTGCGTAGTTTCTCATCTTATTCTTGTACTCGTAAGTTAGCCACCATAGAATGCTTAGTGCTGCTGCAACCTCACCACTTGTCCATTCCATACCCTTTAAGCTTTACTAGTCTTGATACCCATGGTAATGGGATTGCTGAGTCCCCGTGGCTCACAGATTACTACAACAACAGGTGCAGGTACAGGTAATGCGATGATCTGACGTGAGAGCGATGCTTGCTTGTTTTGGAGTTCTTCTGCTTCTTCTTTGATCAAGGGATAGGTTCCGGGTCGGGAGCCTGGGATTAGCAGGGTGGATGTCGTTCTTCTTTTTCGTTTTGTTTTCACCCGTAGTCGGATCCTGCTCTTCTGTATGATGATTGCTATGTATTGATGAACTGTTGTATTCATATTGTAGCTTGTGGCGAGTGTAAGCCTTTAACTTGTATTCTCATCTATTCAGTACATGGTATGTTGTAATGATATCCACCTTGCTATGCGCTCGAAATGCGGTTGTGCCCCAATCATGAGTTCATCATGTGATTGGGATAGAATCGCATCTTGGGCACTACAGAGCAGCTCAACCTCAGTGAGGGCACTAGTTCCTCTAGCAGCTATGATGAGGGGAGTAGGAGCACTCCCAGCAACTTGCCTAAGGCAGCCACCAGGACAAGGAAGAAGAGAACAGCTGAATCTGAGGATGAAGATTTTGTTATTGAGGTCCAAGAAGAAAGTACTCAAGAAAGAATATGATGCTTCTGCAACCAAGCCTGGAATGCAGAAGAAGGCTCCTGCTAAGAGAGCTCCAATGTCAAAGGCCAGAGTCTCAACCCAAGAAACCATGGAATTCACTCTTGAGCCAAGAGAGGAAGAGGTTGCAGGTGGAAAGAAGAGGAAGGAGAGAGTCAAAAAGATTATTGCCAGAGTCATTGGAAGATCTTCTATGATGAGAGATTCTGATGAAGAAGATGAGGAGGAGGAAGAGCCTGTTGCAGCTCCTGCAAAGACTCAAAAGCTTATGGGGGATGCCATAAGGACTGGGACTGCTCCATCTAAGCCCAAGTCTGCCCCCAAGCCTTCAGCTCAAGCTCAAGCTCCCAAGACAACTGCACCAAAGAGATCAACAATGAATATACCTGCTGCCGAAAAGAACAAGGCCCCCGTGCCTGAAGCTCAAGAATAAGAAGAGTGACAAGTGCTCAGAAAGCTGAAGCCCAAGATTCCAGATCATAGTGATGAACATCCTATGGCAGAGAATATGAAGCTAAGAATGGATGCAGGTCTGAGACTTTGGAGACACACTAATCCCTATGCCACCAGAATAAGAACTGTTGTAGACTACCGCTTTCACACCAAGGAACATCAAGATTTCTATGAGACTGTCCTTTTGGACAAGAAGCCCATTGTTTGTGATATGAAATGGGTTGACTGGAAGCACATTGATGACAATGAAGACTACTTCCCAAGTGTGCATGAGAGCTTTAGATTGAATGGTGTTGACAAGTTTGTTGGTCAGAAGTTGACTAAGCGGAACGATGAGATGATCATGCAATTCTATTCCACTGCTCACTTCTACCTTGATGTAAAGATTGTATGGATGACTAAGGGAACAAGATATCAATCTACTATCTCAGAATGGGCCAAGCTGATCAATCCCTGTAACACCCCCGGTGATTAGCAACAGTAATCACTTTTGATAATGACATGTCAGCAAGATTAATAGTGCATAATCATCATTAGCATCATATTGCATTTCAACTCCTAAGTCAAATTCAAATTTAAATGAAAGTGGAATATGAAAGTTGTCCAACATAGGAGCTAAAATGTCAGATATATAACAAATATTCCAGAGGTTATTCTAAAATTGAAACCAACATCATTGGAATTGGATAAGTGACTCGAACAACCTCAAACAGTGGATAAAGATAATATTTAATGACCATTTATCAAATCTGAAATAAATATGGAATTATGTTTTGCCCAAACTAATTTTAGGTGTTAGGGAATAATGCACTGGTATTTATGAAATAGGTCACACTTTTTACAAAAACCATTTGGGGCCTAAACATTTAACAGTGGAGAAAAGAGAATAAAGAAAAGGAAAAAGAAACAGAAAAGGAAAAAAAGAGCAACACCCCCCCCCCCCCGGCCCAACTGGGCCGAAGCCCAGCC